>CM060869.1:24577698-25151132 GCA_030737845.1 Acorus calamus | reverse complement strand
AGCCAGGAGTGTCTTAACTAGGCAAAATTCAGATTTGCTGTCTTATCACTTACCAAAATTTCAATTTTTTGGTGCTGAAAAAGGGGCTTATCACTTACCAAAAAATAGGGCACACTCCTGGTTTGTCTTTGCTTGGCAAGTGATAAACCCTATTTTTTGGTGTAAGCCCTATTTTTTGGTAAGTGATAAACCCCATTTTATGACTCATTTGCACTGAATTTTAGTGAAATTTTCATATTTTTTGAAATTTTAGATTTCCAAAATCAGTTACAAATACTACCCTAGAGGTGGAGATTTCCACAACATTGCAAGGACTCAAGACTATGAAGGAAGGTCACAGAAAGACAATTAGGACCTAGGGAACCAGAGAAATCAGGAATATGTGGTTTGATGTAAGGGAACCTATGGAGTTTTAAAGAAAAAAATCATTTTCTTAAAAATATAGGATTCACAGGGTTTGATGGAGTGTTATGCCAGTGGTTATAGGAGAATTCATGTTCTAGTACATGGGGAGAGGTAATAGATTAAGTTTAGAAAAAAATCACTCTATAGCCAAAATAATGGCCTAAGAAGGAGGTAAGCAAAGAAATATTGATGGTTGATTAATGTAAATTCTTTTCAATGCCTTCTTATTTTTTTCATAACTTCAAACATCTTATTTATTGTATTTTTTGGTTTCACCTGATGCACACCAATGAAAAAAAAATAAAATTATATGTTCATGTATCACCATGTATGTTTTAACACCATGTCTCGGCCTATGTTCATTACAGGTGAAAATTGCACAAAACTTGTATACTAACATTTTATTATTAACATTATATTTTCAACATTGACAACAATGTTCCAAGAGTACAAGAGAATTATAAGCATGATAACAACAAATTAAATCTAAGAAAATTCTATGCATGATACTGAAGATAACGTATTATATGAAACAATTAACCTTTGGTGCACCGATTCCATCTTGCCTGGCTTCAATCACATTGCCGTGGACATCTATTCGTTTCTTTATTATATCATGTTTCTGCAGCAAAGGTTACATAAAGATTAAAAATAGTGTGAAACAGAACAGATGAAGAGTTAAAAGTCTTTCAAATGAAAAAGAGTGACTTGGCTATGAAATGGATACACGTATTAAATCTGCATTTTTCAACACTTGTACCTAGTGAAAAGCAACTGATAAAACAATTTCGAAATAACTTTGCAAATGATGCTCTTCATCATACTTACTACATCCAGATGTTGCTCTCCACTGATATCCATGCATCAAGACTAAGCATAGAACACGGAAGGGCAGGAAATGTGACATCAAACTGCAGTCAAATAAAAAAAAATAAAAAAACAAGAATCAACTGGTTTGTATAATTAAATAATTGTACAGAAGAACCATTTGTCATAAGAAATTCAAAGAAGATTCTCTCTTGGAAAGCTTAGACAACTAGTAATGAAACCAAATTTTACTTTCTTTAAAAGATTGAATCAGTTCATCTCCAATTTGCTTTCGACGAAATCAAGTTACTAAAGATTGGAAACAATATTTAATGATGTTCTTCAGAGGATAATCCAATCCATAATACCCAAAGGGACATGGGAGATTTGGAGAATTTGCAACAAAGCAATCTTCAAAGGATCTAGAATCTAGTGGGAAAATATGTGGGACAAATTTTGGACTTGCACAAGGGATTGGGGATGCAACATTGCGGAGGCGAAGGAGGTGAAAATAGTGAACAGAAGTCACTCCACAGAGAATGAGGGGTGGAATCGATGATCCCGTGCCCGATCAGATGCCTCGTCTAATCGGAGGTCGTGGCGTTTGATTTCACTTTGCGTTTTTCTTTTTTTAAAGCTTTTCTTCACTCTATTTCTCTCATCTATCTCGGAATTGTACTTTGAATTCAATAATGAAATGCAATAACAATATCTACCTTTCTCAAAAATAAAATAAAATAATGATGTTGGCTAGGGAATGAAAAATTAGCTCAATCAAAGTAAATAAGTTCTTTAACAAAGTGCCCTATGGTCAGATTAATAAGAACTACTTCCACCAAAAAATAAAAATAACTACACCATATTTCGAATGGTCTAGTACGAGATGTTATAGACTTTTCATAAACTTCAAATGGATATTCAAGGTAGTAAAACTTCACACAGAATAAATCACACTTTAAAAGTATCTCTAATGCTACTAAGGTTGGAGGCTCCTAAGTCACGTGAGGAGGAAAAAAAAGGGGGGGGGGGGGGGGGGGGCGCTCCAATGGGCTCTCTATATTTAACATTAAGCTTTCTTTGGTGAGAAAGTCTTTCCACATGTAGGATTTTCCACATGTATGAGTGAAATTTGGCTCCCTATTACATGGGCCCCACATCACACTTTGTGAAATAAATACTCCCAATGGGCCCCACATCACACTTTATTAATAAAAAAAATATATAAGGAGTCATTGAGGGATCCCTAAATGGCCTCATATCTTTATTGGCTCTTAAATGTAGGGAATATTTAGGTAGTGTGGTTGGAGATGCAATAAGATACTTAGGTTACATGAGGATGGTTTACAAATGTTTGATATTACAACTATTTTTAATAATTGAATAGAGAAAATCAGAAAGTTTGACACATTAAGAGTAAGGATTGATCTTACATTAATGCGAAGAGTTTCTCCCCTTGAGGTGTCTACAACAAGTTCTGTTTCCGTCACTACATGAAGATATAACCCTGCAATTGATATGAAACACATATCAAGAACAAGATAACATATAACTATGCAACACATGTTTTCTTTCTGTAACTTTGGGAAGCAGGGCATGATATTTCACTCATATTAAAAGCAATATTAGTCAGCTGAGTCCTTGAATATGTCTAAGAAAGGAAATGGAGAATTTAATAAACAAAAAATGACTGAAAAAAATCAGCCTCCTTCCATGTCCTTAATCAAGTACTTTTTGGCATGTAGATTAGCATCCATAAAAAAACAAGATAACTCAGTTATTGTTAGTCATCAAGAAAAATTTAGGGTAATTGCTTGGAACAATAGTAATGAGCTCGGGTTAACAAGACATTGGGTTCGAGTCCTGATAGCTTTTTTTTTATTCTTTTCTTGAAAAATTGAATTGGTGCCTTAAAAAAACATCCCTTGAAGAAAGAAGAGAAGGGATCTCCAAAGATGAGATAAAGGCAACTAGATAAAAAAAGAAAAAAGAAAAAAAAGACACTGAGCCAGAGGAGGAATCCTCTCAACAACCCCAATGAGAGATATTTGAAACATATTTAGCTACAGCCCATTCCATCCTCATCCCATGATGCTCGATGTCATCCGCACCATGGAGAACTTTCACCCATGCTTGAAGGGGAACCACAACAGGCCAACAGCAGCCCAAATATTTTAAAGTATAAACCACTTCCTTTTGGAGCCCTGTGAGTTGCCACTCTGTTTGGAAAAAAAAGAGAGGTTAGGGACATCTTGAGTTTCTCCCCTCCCAGTACCTTACGATATGAGGGACCGCTTGGGGTCATAGTCTTTTTCTAACCAAGAAAGCTTTTACACCAGTAGTTGAAGAACTTACTAGGATCACCTTTTCTGTTTACTTGTGCAGAAAACAAGGATAGGCTAATGGAGCAATTACAAAATAAAAAAAAGGTCGTCAGAGACAAATAAGTAGTTAAGTAGTTCTTGACAAATTTCAATTACAAAAACAAATATATATTAATTTATGCAATCAACCTCCATTTAATCATGGAATTGCAGTTTGTAATCTTTGACAGAGCTTTTCAAATAATAATAACAATAACTTGTTTTATTGATGAGATATTTGCCTAAAATTGCAGAGTGCAAAGGTACCCAATAGTATATTTTAAAGACAGAACTTGCCCTCAGAGTCAAATCGGTGCTCAGAAAACAAATTGAGCATGCCATTGGAACAAATTCAAAGAACCATGAATTGAGATGGTAGACATAATTATGGTAACATTTAAAGAGAAGAAAGGTTCTAAAAATTTGGGAATAATTATTATGACATTATTTTTCCCATGAATTTGGGAAAAATCTCTCACATAAGTATCACATAAACATGATATATAACAACTTGGATTTGATTTTAATTGCATGATAAACAAAACCCAACTTTAACAAGACCCATATGAGGAAACCCAACGAAACTCCCAAAAACAAAGAGACCCACAAACGAGAGAGCCACAAAGAAGACAGAGAAGGACATACGGAGCTCGGAAAAGAAGAGGAGGGTCATGAGTACGGAAGATGCGATGGTGATGACGCCTCCGGAGAGGGTTCGGCTGTAAAAATCCTCGTTGATCTTCGGATAGGCGTCGAGGTTACGGAGCTTATTGAAGAGACCGTCCATGGCCGACCCAGCTGAGAGTGACAGCAGAGATGTTGTCGTTGATGTAATCCTCGTCAGATCAATTTTTTTTAAAAAAAAACACGAATCGTGAGAAGAGGGAATAACAGATTCTTGGCTAGTTGGCTTTAGATTCACCCGCTTCTCTCTCTGAACGGTCTCGGATGGTTTTTCTGGATCGAGAAACGTATTAGTAAGGTTTTTGACGTTATTATTGTGGTAGATTTTGTAAGCGTGGTTGGGTCGGACTCCAATAAAAAAAAAAAAAAAAAGAGTCGGTACTAAGAGCATCTCCAAGAGCCTCCCCAATATTTTCTTACATTGTAAAAAAAAAAAGAGTTTTTTTTATCATTTTAAAAGCCTTCTCATTCTTATCCTATCTTTATTTCGAATGACCCATTTATCCCAATTCATATCTATAAATTAAAATTTTAAAATCACATTCTATAATTTATCGACATGAAATAAAGATCATTTAAAAAATATAAAAAAATAAAATTATTAAAAAAACATAAAATATAAATAAAATGTTATATCGAAATATTCTAACTTAGAAAAATTAGTTATATAAAAATTAGAAATATTCTAACTTAAAAGACAACATTGATAATAAAATAATATTATAACTTCCTAAAATTCTGCATGTAGTAGCCACTGATGCTCAATAAGATCTTTTTGAAGTTGAGAATGAGTCTTTCTGTCCCGGATACGATGATGAACGCTAATAAATTCCATCAATTCAGTTGTACGCTGATGTGATACGGTTATGCTTGGACACTCATCAATTGTATCATAGTTGTGGAGCATTGACATCTCATTCATCTTCAACAATCATGTTATGCATTATGATGCATGCTGTCATAATTTCTTTGAGTGTCTTATACTTCCACAAACGTGCTGGTCCTCGAACAATAGCGAATCGTGCTTGTAATACTCTAAATATTCGTTCCACATCCTTCCTTGTTGACTCTTGAGCTGTAGCAAAATGCTTCTGCATATTCCTTTCACTACTACAATTTATGACATTGATCACGGTTGTTTTGATCACGCTTTTATTAAATGCGTGATCGTAATAATTATGATCACGCTTTTTTTAAAACCGTAATTTTTAAAATATATATGATCACATATTTTAGTAAAACGTGATCTTTTATACCACAAAGATCACGGTTTACTTAAATCCGTCATTGTTTAATAAATATTTGATCACGATTAACTCAAAGCGTGATTGTTTCCTAAATAAAAAATTACACTTTAAATGAAAGCGTGATTATTTTTAATTAATAGATCACATTATCATAAAAAGCGTGATTTTTTCTATAGTAAAATACCACACTTTAAGTGAAACCGTGATCGTTGACTAAATAAAAAACTTAACGTGATCCTCAACATAGAATCCATTCGACCCCACATCGCGACCCCTTCTCTGTCGACACCACCTTCTAGCCCCCCCCCCCGACTCCAGCCCCTCCGTCACTGCTGCCACCGCCGCTTCTACAGACGTTGCCGCTGTCGCCGCCGCCACCGCTGCTGCCGATGGTGCCGCTGTCATTGCCGCTGCCGCCGCCGCCGCTGCCATTGTCACTTCCCCCTCAGCCTAACGATTCAGCCCTCTCTGCCGCTGCCCCTTTTCCCTCTGTCGACCGCTGCCGATGTTGCTGCCGCTTCCGCCATTCATCCTCTATATTAGTGTTTTACATGATAGCTTAGCTTAATCCACCCATGGCCCTTGGCCATTAAGTTTTATTTTTCAGCTTTATGCATATATATAGATCATGATATCTGTTAAATCTTATTTAGATGGGTGATTTGGTTGTTCCTTCATCAAATGAGACAAGGTGCTTATGGATATGCTAAACCAAGTACCAAGTTTAATTTCTCACAATATTGGAGTCCTGAAGACTCATGCATAATTAGTATGGTATCCCTTTGACTTGAATGACAGCGATTGACTATTTGACTATCAAGACCACTTTCTATGGTGAATTTGGGGATTGTTAACTTTAGCAGCAACATTTATTTTATTTTTTAACAATTGTAAAGTTTATGTATGAAATTTTAACAGCAGTACATCACTATATAGTTTTTTAGTAGTTATTGATGGATTACATGGTTGATGATTGTTCAAAGCACTGAATACTAAATATATGAACTGATCACAGTTAAGTGAGAGTCTTGCCTCTGGCTCATGTTATTTTTAATGATTTCAATATGCACTGAATAGAATCTTACAGAATTGTACTTTTTATTCATGTTGACGGTCATATTTATGCAATTATTTTAATGTATACAAAGTAATAAGCAATGATGATCAAATTTTAAAGAAATTGCTGAGCAATTTTTTCCATGTGTTGGCTAATTTATCATTTTGAAAGTGTAGATCGTGGATATTATTCAGTGGAGACGGTCTCACTCCTAGTTGCACTTAAAGTTCGATATAGAGACAGGATTACAATTCTAAGAGGAAACCACGAGAGTCGACAAATAACACAAGTGTAAGTCCCAGTTTTTCTTAATTGCATAACTTTAACATTTAATATCTTGCAAGACCATCATTAATCAAGGTTCATCCATCATGTATATCATCCTTTGAATTTTTAATGTTTATATATTAACTGGTATAACATATTATTTTTAATGTATATTTTATTTGTTCTAACCGATTGTTTGATAATTTCAGCTATTTGAAAAAGTTGATGGTAGATTCACATCAACCATTAAGATATGGATTTGTCAATCCATCCATATTCGCCTCCAACAAATATGAAGTTGCACGAGAGCTACAACAACGGTTTCTCAAAGCTTCTGACTCTCATGAAGTATTTTTTGTCCCTCTCAACCCTGGGTAATTTTTCTTATTGTATAAATTATTATACTATATATTAATGTTATATTCATGTGTTATTTCTAATCTCATGTCATATTTTTTTATAATTTAGGAATCATTGGATCTTGTTGACCATTAATCCAAAACAACATATTATTTATTATCTGGATCCATTAACCAATGACATTATAAAGCGGATCAAAATAGTCATAAACTTGTAAGTATTATATTAATTACTCAATTTAAGCATTTGATATGTTTTAACAAATTTATGAATTTTATGTTTTCCTTGATTTGAAGGGGGGTGAAATCGTACAATACACTCATTGGGGTTTCTTCAAAGAAAATTTCACAATGGATTCAAGTCTCGGTATGACTTATCATATTTTAAATTTTATTTTTAATCATAAATTTAATTTTTTTTCATATGTAAAATTTTAGTGCCCAAAACAAAGGGGGAACATCAAGTGTGGTTATTTTGTTATGAAGTATACGAAAGACCTCATCGACAAGCAAGACATACCCATTCAACAAATGGTAAGATCAATATATATTATTCTTGTACACATTGTTGTTTTGATTGTTCTAATAAAATTTATCGACTAATAATATACTTAGTATAGTTTAATGGAATATTCACCTATACTGAAGATGAAATAAATGAACTGCGGCTTGACTGGATCAATGTAATTCAAAAACAAATGTAGTACGTTGATGTGCTTACATAGTTTCAATTTTTGATGTATTATTATCCCTTTTAGACTTTAGCAATATTTTGCTATTTACTTAATTGTTATTGAATCTCACAAGTCAATTATTGAATTTTAACTTCATTTCAGGTAGTTCTAAAATTTATCTATTTTGCGGCTCATCGGATAATCTCTTTTTGTATGTGGAATTGCGAGGCGAAGGTCATGCACTGAATTTTTTATTTTTTTTTGTGATGGAAAAAATACACAAGTTACCCTTATTGTAGTTTTCTTTGACTTATAGTAATTATAATACAATTATGTGTGTGAAACAATACTTGTACAAAGTTTGATTCATATCAGAGGAATGAAAGTATTTTTAATGAGCATTTCTCTTTTGTTGTGTGAATTGAATTGTAAGAGCAGATACAATCAATGTATGAAATTAGTAAATTGTGATTTTTTAAAAATTTAAGATCATAGATTGTTTATAAAGCGTGATCTTAAATAATGTAAAGATCACATATTATTTATAAAGCGTGATAAAAAAGAATATAAAGATCACGATTCTTCTCAAAACTGTGATCGTTTGGATATGAAATATCACGTTTTATTAAATAAGCGTGATCGATTCCTATATAACAATCACAGTTTCTATGAAAATCGTGATCATTTATCACTTTTGATCACGCTTTCGAACCGTGATTAAAAAGATGATATAAACAATCACGCCCTCGTAGATCACGGTTCAAAACCGTGATCAAATGTCTTTAATTACAGTTTTAAACCGTGATCAATGTCAGAAATTGTAGTAGTGTTTGAGGGGATGATATTGTTTTCACAAGTGTTGACCATGGTGGATATATTCCATTGGCGGACCATGGTGGATATATTCCATTGGCGAGATAGTATCCCATTGTGTAGTTGTTGTTGTTGATTGATAAGTTACATGGAGCAGCATATCCTTTGGCGAGGTCAGCAAAGACAGATGATCGATTGAGCTCATTGATGTCATTGTGAGATCCCGATAACCCAAAAAAGGCATGCCATATCCACAGGTTATACGAAGCTATAGCTTCTAAAATAATGGTAGGTTCATGAATATGACTAGAGTACATACCTTTCCATGTTGTTGGGATATCAAAATGCAAGAATCAGAGTCGAATCAGAGTCGTCAAGAATCATGTTTAAGACTTGATCCACCATCTCCTTTAAGAAAAAATAGTAAGCATGACATTACATATAGATATCAAAATGTCTCCAAAAATATGGATATCATCAAGAATTCTAAATAGCTACTGTCATGCTGTTAAAAATAAAACCTATTGTTTTAACTTCAGTTGGCTGCATAATTAACCATGTCACCCCATTTTTATTTGCTATATATCAAAAATTCATTTTTAAATCATGTTATTGAAATCTTAGAAAGAAAGATGATTTCAACCATTGCGGTTGGAGATGATTTCTAATCTGATTTCAACCATTGCGGTTGGAGGATTGTTCTTCCATTGCAGTTTTAAAGATGATTTCAATACGCACACACATTCAATTCGAGATCCACTTCCCTGCAGTGTGTTGGCCATGTCAAATTTCAATATAAGTGGGTGTAGTAGCCCTAACCATGCCTGCAAGTCTATGGATCAGCCCCTGCGTTTTAGAGATAAATTGACAGCTCTCATATCAATATATTACTATTTTGTCCATGGATCAACACCCACTGTCTGGAGATAAATTGAGCTTTGTTATATGAAAACCCTAGAACAAATCCTCACAACAAACCACAATCCCAAGATCAACAAACCCTCACAACAAACCACAATCCACAAAGTCTTTAAAGATTTACATATATATATATAGAGAGAGAGAGATACCAGTGGACAGACGGCAGACAGACGGCGGGCAGACGAACGGACGGTGGCCAGGGCGGACGGACGATGGACGGGGCGGACGGACGATGAAATGGAAGGTTTTGATTTTTTATTCTTTTAGGGTTTTTAGGGTAGAGAGAAAGATGGGATACATTTGGGGGAGATGATTTACAAAATAGGGAGAGAGAGTTGGTTGAAAAAAAAAGGAGTTTTGTTGAAAGGGTTAAAAAAGTCTTTTTGCATTGTTGTTTTCCCTACAAGGCTCCATAGGAAAAAAATATGGTAGAGAAGGGTGGAAAGGATTTTGAAGGTACATTTTAAGGTTTTTGACTCCTTTTATAGCGAAAAATGTGGTGTAGGGAGTCTTTTAAAGATGCTCTAAAGTTCAGTTCAAAGGAAAATGTTAGGGGTGCCTCAATTTGCACCATTTTATTTTCCCCGCACACTTAGTTACATGTACACTCAACCCAATAGATGGTATTCTTTAGACACTTTCAAATACAAATATATCTTGTCTTTTATGTTAGGTTATGCAGGAGGAGAAGGAGGACGACGAGGAGGATGGCAGGGTGGGGATCGGGTGGCGGTCGTTGACGTCGTTGCATCCTCTGTTGTGGTTGCACCACCGCCATGACCGCCATTGTTGTGGTGGCTCCTACTTGTGCTTGCCCCCACCATCTCCATGGTGAAGGAACCCAATGGATTTGTTTATCCCCACCAAGGGATTCCCTTAACCCACCATCGAAAAAAAAAATGATGTTTCGCTGTTTCCACTGATCCGGTCAGGTCGACCGAACTTGGTCTCCATCTGAAGTTTTGGGCGACCGAGCTTGATCGAAGAAGATCCAGAACTATCTGACCCTTCCTGACCCCGTTCGACCTGGAAAATGAGATTTGAACCTCTCAAGTCAACCAAACGTTGTAGCCATTGCAGATTTGATCGACCAAACTTGGTCGAACATGGTCTAAAACTTTTTTTGATATAGCTATATCTACCTATTTTTTGTAAACAAATAATTTTTTGGTTTATCTATCATTTTCTACGTTTATTCTTTTATCCAAACAGCAACTAAGGGACTATGAAAAAAAATGTAAGTATGTGTGCTTTCAATTGATTCAATTTTTCATAGAAAAATATCTTCTTAGACAAATATATATCATCTTAAGCTTCGTTTGAATTCGTGGTTAAGTGGATTATTTGTTTGAAAAAAAACTACTCCAAACACATTTTATATCTGGCTTTAAAAAATTTGTCCTTCACTTTGTTAAAACAATTGTTCCTATGTTCTGTATTTAAGAATAATGATTGATCCAAGGAGGATACACGTTGTGGGATTAGATTTCCAAAATTAAATTTATGAACTTTATCACAAATCCTCTTCGTCCAATTTCGATCGCCCAAAATCTAAAATGGCAACCAAAATCGGTCGCCTAAAACCTAAAATGGCGACCAAGTTCGATCGATCTGGATCAATGAAAACAGCCAAACACCATTTTTTTTTGGTCGATGGTGGGTTAAGGAATCCCTTGGTGGTGATAGACGTGCCTGAATCCAACATCATGAACTCACTCGCCCTCCAGAATTTCCAATTCGCCTTGTCCAACACTGTCACGATCAACCTCACGATCATAGCCAACGTGTCTGTCAAGAACCCCAACGCTGCCTCCTTCAAATATAGCAACACCACCACCTCCATCTCCTATGGAGGGACCACCGTGGGGGAGGTCCACAGTCCGCCAGGGGAGGTGCCCAAGCATCAGACAGTGAGGATGAACCCCACATCGTCCTCCCCCCCGAGCCCCTCCTTCTCGTCTTCCTCTTCCCCACTCCTCTCCAGCTTAGGCCCCCTCCTCGTGCCCTGCCCTCCGCCTGAGCCCCACCCCACCCTGCTTCTCCTCTTCCTCTTTCCAACCCTGACTCCACCCGAGCCCCATGCTGCCCTTCTCCTCCTTCTCCTTCTTCTCCTCTTCCTTCGCACACCATGTGTGCAACTGAATTTATATATTTGTTATGATGGAAGACCATTGCACAACTTAAACTTTTTTGAAGTATATTGTTAGGAATATGATTTTAATGGGAATAAATTGAATTTTGAAGGGGTATCTCTACAAATAACCCTTTACTATTTGTGAAAAAGAGGGGCACTTAACTTTAGGAAAGACAAATGTTTGAAAGAAAATCACATTCATTCTTTTTTCAAGATTGGAGGAGACCAATTTGATGTTTTTTTTTCTTTTTTCTTTTTTGGTACAAGAGGCCCCGTAGGGCGATTACAAATGCAGTCCCCAGTAAGGCGATTACAAGCTGTGTGGATAGTGTCCAGCTAGTACACTCAGTCCATCCCACTTTTTTTTTCCACCTGCTAGAGGTTGGATTTGAAACCCAACCGCCCCATTAAATGGGGGTGTCACTCACCACAGCGTCAAGCACGTGGGGGACCAATTTGATGATTATTAGATAGATATCATATGATAGGTTTCTTATAACCTAGAAACAAAATATTCATATCTTCGTATCAATTAATTTATTGACCGATTGATATAAGGGCAAATGTCCATATACGCGAACGTGGATGGTAACTCCACTGCAACAATATAGTTATAGAAGAATATGTTGAGTTGAAGCCCTGAGGCAAGGCCATTAAGACAATTGCTTTCTCACTGATCAATGATATTTAAAAAAAAAATGATATGATCCCCAATAAAAAATGAATTAGTCCATCTCAAAACACTTTCTCACTTTAACATCCCTAATCAAGTCTAAAAACTCTCCTCTCCCCAAATTTCTTCAATTATAATGACAATAGTAATTTGAATTTAAGACTCTCTCCAACATCTCTCACCCTCACTCCCGTGTATTTTTTCCCACTATTTCTCACCAATCCCTAATCAAGTCGACTAATATAGTGATTAAAGTTTAAACCCTCTTATAAAGATATTTTTTATCATTATAATTTTCTCATTCCATTAAAAATTTATTATTTTTATTGCTTTTATGTGCATATGATAATATAGATTGTAATTTAAATGAGTTTATAATATTGTGTATTTATTTGTAATATTTATAGTTTAAAATAAAATTACGTGTAATATTCAAACAATCTACATTTTATAAAAACTATTTAAGACTATTTTAAAAGTTTGTCAAAGGCCTAACAAAAAAAAATTGATTCTCAGCCCCTGCACATAGGAAAGTCCATTATCTTTATCATGTGGAATATGTACCTACAACGAGAAAAATTATAATAAGTGGATCTCACTTAGACTCCTAGTCAGTTAAGGGTTATTTGGTGGGAATGATATATGTCTCGAGACTTTTTTTTGTAATAAATAAGAACTATATTACTAATAAATGCTTACATGTTTGATAATGTAAATTAGTTCATTGTGATATTTTTTTTGGAAAATGTTAGACGCGGCCATATTTACCAACCAAATTAAAACTCAAACCTCACATGTTTTTAATTTTATTTAAATAGTAAACATCATCTAGGTATATGCTTTGATAAAAAGTGTGTATATTAGATATATATCTCACCTAAGGAGGTGTGTATATATATACACATCTCGCTAGATAGCTAATAAGATATATAAGACTACATTTGAAACTGTAAAAATGGCTACATGTAACAAAGCCCTTCTTTTTAAATGATGATTTCTATAAATTTTATTATGCACATAAAGACTAAAGATAAAATGAAATAATTAAGTGCATTCACATGTCTAATGCCTTCAACAGATACTTTGATTATCAAGAAAACATCTATGAAGACACTGCTGCATAGGGCTGTGTTTGATTGTACAATTGTAAACTGATTTTAGGCAAAAGTTGGGTTTAAAACTGATTTTGCAGAAAATTGTCTCTCCACAGCTTCTGAAAAACTCAGGTTTTTGATATTTTTTTACATAAATCTGTATGTAGTTTTTTGCTTCGATTTTTTTGTTTATAAACGAGTTTGGGGAAAACAGTTTTCTACAAACCTAAAAGCTGTCCAAACCTGTTTTCAAACGCGACATTAGTCAAGTGGAATGACTGAAAGACTATTTTCAACATTATACTTGGGAAATAACAATTCAAATAGAGATCGAATTACACGAATAATCTCCCAGTTTCGTTGATGCAAATCAAACCACTCCATATTTTTCCTATGAGTGTTGTTACACTCAATTTTTTTCTCAGTCCAAAATAGAGTTCTATATACCATGTTAAAAATCCAGTGAAACATATGCCTCATTAGATGTTGTATATACTACATTAAATATTTTTTTATATTTATTAAAAATGGATTCATTCAACTTGAAATGGAGCAGTATACACTTTTTATTTAAACATATACCCCATTAGATGATATTTACTATTTAAAAAAAAATAAAAACATGTGAGCTTTGAATTTTGATCAATAAATGTATGTGAGTAACATTTTCCCTTTTCCGTGTGCTAGCCCTCATGACTTATACATAATCATGGTAAACGAAAATAGAAAGAAAAAGAAGAAAGATTGACCAGGTAAAACATGCCCAACAATAGCAAAGCAATATGCGAGGGCTGTGGTGGTGGAGAGAGAGAGAGAGAGAGAGAGAGAATCGGGATGGCATGAGTCATTCCAGCAATCCATCCCACCATCATTTCCCCTCTTTGGGCAAAAAGCCCAACCCCCCTTCCACCCTCACCACCTCCCCCTCCCCATGCAAACCACCTTCTCCACCTCTCCTTTTCTCATCCCCTTCCCTCTCCCCTTCCCCAACCAAATATCCTTCCTATCTCAACAACCCCTCCCCACCCCCCAATGGCGGAGTGGGTCCCACCCCCCGATCCATCCTCATCATCCTCCAAACCCCCACCCCCACCCCCACCTCCTCCACCACCCCAACCACCCTCCTCGGACCAACCCGAGCCATCCGAGCCCGACCATCCACCACCACCACGCGACACCTACGTCGTCCAGGTCCCCAAAGACCAGGTCTATCGCGTACCTCCCCCGGAGAACGCCTACCTCGTCGAGCACTATCGCAAGACCCGCAAGCACAGGTCCTCCTCCTTCTACTGCTGCTCCTGGATCCTCTTCTCCCTCACCGTCTTCGCCTTCTTCGTAGTCCTCTTCGGCGCCCTCTTCTACCTCTCCGTCAAACCCAAGACCCCACGCTTCATAATCCACCACGTCCACGTCGTTCACCCCCGCAACGACGGCGGTCGCCCGGGCTACAATGTCACGCTCCGGACGGAGAACCCTAGCCTCCGCATGGGGGTCTCGTACTTCAAGGGCGGCAGCGCCATTTTGTCGTACCACCGACAGGTTATCGCGGTGGGGAGGACGCCGGGTTTCTACCAGAGGCAGAGGAGCTCTGGTATGGTGAGCTTGTTGTTGGATGGGTCGGACATGGTGATGCCGGACGAGGTGGAGAGGAGCCTCAAGGGGAAGAAGCCGAGGCGGGACGTGGATTTGGCGATGGTGGTGAATTTTCCGGCGAAATTGAGGGCTGGTGTGATGAAGAGCTGGACGATGAACGTGGCGGTTCGGTGCGAGGTGGCGGTGAACACGCTGGCGGTGGGGACGAGCGTCGTTAAACAGGAGTGCCATGCAAAGGTTCAGCCATGACGTGAAGTGGATTATATATATTGAGCCGGCACTCTCACAAAATGAAGGTGAAGAAGAGAGAAAAAAAAAAAGAAAAAATGGACACTTTTCATTTCATGACTATTGGTTGATTTAATTTTCGATTCGTGTTTTTAATTCGTTATTCTTTCAATGATTATTTAAAGTCCGATCGATCGATGATGGGTTATATTATACGTGATGGATGTGTTGTTTGCTTCGTGACATGTCTTGTTTTTTTTTTTTTTTCAAATTTTCATGCTTTTTTTTAAATACATTTGGTATGACATCAGGGATTAATTAGTTTTATGATAATGTGCATTTTAATTTTTTTTAAAGATTCCACTAAGTCTCGTTCTTTTTTTAAAGTTGTTAAAGAATCTCCGCCACCATTGTCCGCGTGTTGTCTTCGCTGTCTATTCACGTTCGTTTGTGCCCTCCGTGTGAGCATTTGTATTCACAGTCTCTCATATTTCTAGCATGGTATCAGAGGCACCCCCAAAACTCTAGATCTATATAAGTTTCTATTCATCTTCTCCGCTCCGATTTGAGAGTTTTCAATCGGAGCGGAAAGGACTTTTGGCCGTCGTTTTTACGCTCGTCTCCGTCGTCCGCACCGTTGTCGTCGTTCTTCTTCCGGTGATGCATTAAATTTTATTTGTTACATGAGGATATCATCCACATCGTCATCCCATGCGGTGTATAGCCGCCGTTCCATGGGTTCCACCGCCAGCCCTGCCCGTCCACCCGGATCCACCAGCGCACGATAGTGCGAAATCCGGTGCATGATAGCACGATAGCGCAGATCTCATCAATAAAATCTGGTGCACGATAGCGCAAATCTGCGCTATCGTGCACGGATTCGCTGGCCCGCTCGTCCGACCAAACCGACCCGCTTCAGTTCGTTCGACCCGAATCCGATCCGGATCCAGAAACCCATCTGCCCGGATCCGTCAACCGGCAATCCGACCCGCCAGAGGCACACCATCCGGCCACCGGTCTGGCTCTCGCCGACCACCGCCGACATTGTTTTTGACGCGTTTCTTTCTTGGATTGTTACGGCTTCGTTCGGACTCTGAATCTAGTCATCCAGGTACTCATTTTGTTCAGTTTTTTCATTCTCTACGCATCCGTATATGTCTTTTCCCATTTTCTTCTGATTTTCGTCAGTTTCAACATCATCGTTTCTTTTCTTCCTTGGATCTTCTTCTTCCTTTGAGATCCACTGTTGTCGTTGTCATTCGCCAAGTGGCGTCATTTTTATGCAGCATCGCTGCCTCTGTGCGCTATCGTATTCGTGCACCGTTGTTTTTCGTGCACTGTTGTCTCCGTGCGCCGTTGTTCCCGCGCACTGTCGTTTTCGTGCGCTGTTGTCGTCGCGCACCTTCATTTTTCGTGCGCCGTCGTTGTATTTGCGCACTGCCATTTTCATTCTTCTTCTCTGTCAGCGCGCCTCTCTTCTTGCGCTTGTCGGCACCAACCGCCACCGGCCGTCCATCACTCTCTGCCACCGTCGTCTCATTTTTATGCAAACTCTAAGGGTTCTACTCTTCAGAGTTTGGGAGAAGGTGTTAAAGAATCTCCGCCACCATTGTCCGCATGCTGTCTCCGCTGCTTGTCCACGTTCGTCTGTGCCCTCCGTGTGAGCATCTGCATTCACAATCTCTCCTATTTCTAACAAAGCTGTTGGACACAATCGGGCCTAGATTAGGTGCAACCGCGTATTGGATAATTTCCATCAATGGTATATACATGTCTATATATATAATAATTATAGATCACTACCATCCTTTGAAAAATAGGAAAGGAAAATGATATACTCAGTCACATTCACCAACTAAAACTCAGACCTCACATGTTTTCATTAAAAAAAAAAAAGTAAATATCATCTAAAGAAGTATATGTTTAATAAAAAATGCATATCATTCCATTTCGAGTTGAATGAACCCATTTTTAATAAGTGTAAGAAAAATTTAGTGAGGTATATACATCATCTAACGAAGCATATGCTTAATTGAATATGTAACGAGATTTATAGGTTTGTATTTTGGACTGAAGAAAAAACTGAGTGTAGCAGCACTAAGTAGGAAAATAGGCATAGAATGTGGGCTTTAATAGACTTCAAAGCCCACAAATGATAAAAAAGTGGTAATTTTTTTTTCTTTTGTTAGACACTGGTCATTTTTAATAATTAAAATTTATACCACACATATTTATATATTTAAAATAGTAAATATTATCTAATAAAATATATACTTTAGTAAAAAAATGTATATTGCTCTATTTCAAGTTAATGTGCTCATTTTTAATAAGTATAAAAAAATTAAACGAGGTATATATATTATTAGAATGCTTCATTACATTTCTAACGAGGTATATAAAATTGTATTTTGATTGACAAAAATGACTGAGTATAACAGCACATCCTTTTTTAGTTGGCTTTTCTTGCTCCTCCGCAGTTTCGCACTTTTTATTCCCAGGTTAAATGAGTTCAAAAAATGTACTTTATACATTTGAGCACCCCATATACTAGCTGAGGACCTTTTTGGGCCACCCCCTATGCGCTTGTACGTGAGGCCCGGGCCGTGGGCATGTGGACTAAAAAATCTTCAGCGAAACAGGTTAATTTGGCGCGAGCCGATATGTGAGTTTGATCACGCATAGGTATGTGCGTGCCTTGGGCCCATTTTGCTGCGCGGGCCTCCAGGCTCATTCTTTATGTCCCGTTTGAAACGGGAATATGATTTATTCTTAGATATATTTATTCCAGCATAAGTGAGTATAAATAAGGATAAAATGATTTTGTGTTTGGTTGTGTTTTGAATTATTCTTGTTAGTAACATAAGAATAAATGTTTTGTTGTTTAGGTAAAATGTGAATAAAGTATTAATAAAGATTTATAAAAGGTAAAAAAATAAAGATAGTTTATTTGACAAGTGATTTATAAGAGATGATGACAATTGATTTGACAGTGAGATCACATATTCTTTGGGTAGAATAATCTAGGATAACTTTAATTCTAGGGGTTGGTTGTAATCCATATATCATTTTATATCAGTTTATTCTGCATAAAATATCTCAAGTTATACCAGACAAACAAACACGTTAAAACCTCTATTCAGTCAATACCAGATTATCTATTAATAACTGCTTATTTTATAACATTTTCATTCTCAATATTATTTTTAATTATTTATGATTTTTTATTTTAGATTAAAAGTAAGAATGAAATTTTTTTTTTTTTATAAATATCAGTATATTTAAATGATAATATGATCTAGTTTGAATCACACAAAAATTTAAAAGATAATCTATCTATATGGGGTTGATGGTGAATTTTGCGATGAAGAGCTGGACGATGAACGTGGTGGTCCGGTGCGGGGTGACGGTGAACACGCTGGCGGTGGGGACGAGCGTCGTTAAGCATGCAGGAGTGCCATGCTTCAGCCATGACGTGAAGTGGACACTTTCGATTTTCATTAATGGTTGATTTAATT
The DNA here is from genome assembly GCA_030737845.1 of Acorus calamus. NCBI lineage: Eukaryota > Viridiplantae > Streptophyta > Magnoliopsida > Acorales > Acoraceae > Acorus > Acorus calamus. The sequence continues at coordinate 25,132,301 of CM060869.1, read as the reverse complement.
TTCAGTTGGTGTTTTTAATTCGTTATCCTTTCAATGATTATTTAAACTCGATCGATGAAAGGTTATATTATACGAGATGGATGTGTTGTTTGCTTCGTTACATGTCCTATTTTTTTTTAAAAAAATCTTCATGTATAACATCAGGGGATTAATTAGTTTATTATAATATGCATTTCGTTTAAAATTCTACAAATATAATTCTTTTTTTTAGGCTTTTGGGTACAATGGGGTCTAGATCATGTCCTACGCGAATCAGACAATTTGATTGTCCAATGAACTCATGACCAATAGAGCCCCAAAACTTGCCTAGTAATTAGTAGATAATATGTCATCAACGTTTGAGTTAACCCAAGCTGGATCTGGTTAAGATGAAGTAAGTGTAGGATTACTGCAATATTGTGATGCCCCATTCAGTTGCGATCTTCTTCAACTTTGGTGTTAGATCTTCAGTTAGTTTTTTTATCTCGTAGGAGAATTTAAACTGTCTTATCAACCTGCATACATTTGTCTTATCTGATCCCAAGATTTTCTGAAACACAAACTGCGATTCTTTGTAATGAGTTGTGCATTTGTAACAAAAAATTACGCTTAAAGTTATTGAATTCAAAATCTAGATTACCAATAAACAAAATGTTCTAAACATTATAGATATAAATAGAACTGGTGTATAATTACAATTATAAACATAACTGCTGCATATAATTTCCATCAATCTCCGGTAATTCAATGTATATATTTTTCAAAAAGCTTGCTAACACTAAATTCACGCTCAAAAGATGGAACAAGGAAACTTATGGCCCCATTCAACACAACCTGCACATTGAAAAGAGGGATTTGAAAATGGCTTAACTTGCACTCCAGCAGTCTCCAAACAATGCTCTCTTCATGAACAGTGAATCAGAAGCTAGGCTAAGATATTCTAATATCCTCCATCACGAAGAGAAATTTGCGAGACAAAAATCTCGACAATTGTGGCTAGTGGCTGGCGATGCAAATACCAAGTTCTTCTATAACTCCATCAAGTCAAGATCTGCTAGGAATTCTATTCATTGCCTTCAAAGTCATAATGGAAGTCTCTATTCTAATCCTAAAGAAATAAGAGATTTCATTGTTCAATTCTATCATGGACTGCTTAATCGTAACTTGACTCCCGTTCAGCCTTTGACACCTTGTCCGGAAGAGGTTTCTGCTGAAGAAAATATATTGCTGTGTTCCCTTGCTGCAAAAGATGTAGTGAGTATTGCTCTATTCCAAATGAAAGTCTTGAGCTCACCCAGTTTGGATGGTTTTCCGGCTCGATTCTATCAATTCTTCTGGGAGCTGATCAAGGGAGATCTTCTGCCTGCTATAAACAACTTTTTCCTCCAAGGGAAACTCTTCCGGCAAGTTAATCATTCATTTGTTGCACTAATTCTTAAATCTCTAAATGCAGATTCTCTTGACAGCTACATACCCATCTCTCTGTACTTGAGTGATCGCGAGAGATGGCTTAGAAATAGTATCTTTTATAAGCTCATCACCAAAATTATGGCCATGAGGCTCCAATGTCTTCTTCGAAAGCTGGTTAGCCATCATCAAACAACATTTATTAAAGGCTGAAGCATTCATCATAATATTCTTCTTGCCCATGAATTGATCAAGTATATCAATCACGGTCCACCTAGAGTTTGTATTAAAGTTGACCTCAAGAAAGCGTTTGAGGCTCCAATGTCTTCTTCGAAAGGTGGTTAGCCATCATCAAACAACATTTATTAAAGGCTGAAGCATTCATCATAATATTCTTCTTGCCCATGAATTGATCAAGTATATCAATCACGGTCCACCTAGAGTTTGTATTAAAGTTGACCTCAAGAAAGCGTTTGATAGCATCAATTGGGTCTATCTTGAACAGGTTTTGAAGAGGTGCAACTTTAGTGCTCATTGGATTTCTTTGTGTATGGAATGTGTCACTACACCCAAATTCTCTGTCTTGGTCAGCGGTTCTCCAACAGGGTTCTTCTCTCCTTCTTATAGGATCTGTCAAGGGGATCCTTTATCTCCTCTCCTTTTTGTTCTTGTTATGAAGTCCATTTCCATAAGACTTAACAAGCTTGTAGAGGATGGAAACATTGGTCCATTTATTAAAGGTCCCCTCAATGTTAGTCATTTGTGCTTTGCTGATGATTTGTTGGTTTTCTTTGACTCTTAGCTAAGCACTTCTCCAACTCTTCAGGAATTTATCTGCTCCTTTGCAAATTCCTTGGGCCTAAAACTCAATACCTCCAAAAGTCATATTTTTTTCTTCATGTAGCCCATCCACTCTTGAGTTTTGTAGGATCCTAAATATAGCTCAACATACTCTGCCAGTTAGATACCTCGGGCTTCCTCTTATGAATGGTTCCCTCAGATATATTCATTGCATGCCTCTTCTGCACAAGATAAAGAAAAGAATGTACTCCCAGGAAGGCCACTCCTTGTATCGGGCATGACGGATTGAACTCATCAAATCAGTACTCTCCTCGTTTCATATATTCTAGTCCTCTTCTTTTTGCCTTCCGAGCAAGCTGCAAAGAAATATTGAAATGATCCTTCGAACATTTCTTTGGCAAGGTAACTTAGCCGTGTGACGAATACATCATATTGCCTGGTCTTCAATCTGCAAACCTCTCTCTGAAGGTAGCTTAAATATAGAAACTATTAGGGAAAGGAACAAGGGGGCAGCTGGTGTTCGTTTATGGGAAATCATCAATAATAATAACTCTCTATGGTATGAATGGATTTCGAAATGATATATAAAAGGTAGAAACTTATGGACAGTTCATCCCCCAGCTGGCAGCATGTCCTCATGGTTATCAATTTTGAATTCGAGGCAGTTAATAACTCCTAAGGTCAGATATATGATCTTTGAAGGAAAGACCGTCGATGTATGGTCTGATCCGTGGCTCAACGGCAAGGGGTTGAAACATTACCTAAGCCACACTTCATACATTTGGGGACATCCATAATCTGCAACATTAAACAGTATGATTCTTAATGGTAAGTGGAAAAAACCACCACGATGGCCGAGCATTCTTGATACCATCTGGGTTGAAATAAATAGAGCAAATTGAGTTTGGGGGATTTGGAGATGATGTCCTTGTTTGATCTCTACAACAAATCAGGCACTCTTGATCTATCCTCTGCTTGACAATCTGTTCGAGCAGTCCTTGAGCCTACAAAGTGGTTTGCTTGGCTTTGGCTGCTTAACCAAACCCCTCGGGGGCTGGCCTTCCATAACAAATTGCCCACGCGAGCTCGGCTTCTTCGCAAGGTCTTGTTAGAGACTCCTTCTGTCTACTTTGTTCTACGGACAATGAAGACGCTGACCATCTTTTTCTCAAGTGTTCTTATTCAAGATGCCTGTGGTGCTCCATTCTCAAAGGGTTGCAAATAGTTCGTTCTCTTCCTAGGTGCTTGGTTGCACTACTCAGGTGGTTTTGCTTAGTGTCTAGAACCCCAGTGCAAACGTCTCTCCTGCAGATATCATTGACCACAATCATGTGGCATATCTGGATAGACCGCAATGCTCGTGCATTTAAGGGTCTTTCAACCCACAAAAAGGTTATTCTCCATAGGATTAAAGCCTCCATCAAGACCTGGCTATCCTCTGTTTCCATCAAGTCTTGCATGTCTCCAGAAGTGATCAAAATAGCTGACTTCTTTAGTATCTCCATCTCAGCCGTTCTGGAATAACAAAACCAGTGAGATAGTTCCCTCCTCAGCTAGGCTGGATCAAGGTAAACACGGATGGTTCATTATCTGATGATTGGGGAGGATATGGAGCCATTCTCTGTGATGAAAATTCAGTATTCTTACGAGGACTGGCAGGACATCATGATCTCCCTACCATAAACTTGTTGGAACTCAACGCTATCGAAGTGGGCATTCAACTTGCTATTTCTTATGGGGCCCAGAAACTGTGGAAGAATCGGACTCCACCACTGCTCTTACCTAGATTAAAGGCAAGGGAGCCTGCCTGTGGAGCGCTATTCGCTGCATGCGTTCAATTCATTGTACATTGGACTCCCTCGAGGAGTGGGAAGCCTCTCACATGCATAGGGAGGGCAACTCCCCGGTTGATCTGTTGGCTTAATTTCAATCAGCTAGCCCAGGGGGAAACCATTCTTTATGAGAACGAATTATGGTATGGATTTCGCATGGTGCTTGAAGCAGATGAATCAGGGGTCCCCTTCGTTCGTACAAGACCCTAATGTCATTCTTTTTGAGTCCGATATCTATTTGGTTTACTTGGGTGGTTCTATCTGTTGGGATTTTTAACAATTTTATTTGTGTGAAATAAATAATAATAATCGCGGAATAAGTTATACGAAGCCCAAATCAATCACCGGCGCAATTAGAAAAATATAAAAGCAAGCAAACCACAAAGAAACACCAAATTTAACGTGGTTCGGCGTAAGCCTACATCCACGGGGCACTCCAGCAACAATCCACTATATCAAATAATAATGATAATAATGTTCTCTCAAGTTTTGCCCAAAACTTGAGAAATACAAGATGAAAGAGAGATACAGGGTTACCTCAATGAAACCCTAAATAATCTTCCAAATAATATGGAGAACCCAACCTCGATGTAGATCGGAATCTGCGGAGGAACCTGAAGAAGGAACACCTCTTCTTCTCTTTCTCTCTCCACTCTTCTCTCTCTCCTCTCTCTTCTCTCTCCACTGTTGCCGCAGAATAACACACGCTGAACACCTTTTTTCGTCTCTGGCCGTGCGTGGATATAATGAAGAGATGAAGACCTAGGTATTAAATAAGTTGTGCACTGTTCACGTGAATAGTGCACGTGAACAGTGCCCTCATGGGCTGGACCTAAAGAAGGCTCACAAACCCAACAATGTCCCCCTCCAGCTCATTGAGGGAGGAACTGGATCCGCGACTCCTCACCTGGAGTCCGCACTGTCTGACTTTTCGCAAAGCTCGAACTCATCTTGTTCTTCATGAGACTGTGCATCTCGAAAACCTTTTGCCTCCCCCTCTTCAGTAAAAAAAGATATACTCAAAGGTGGGGTAACTCAATGATGGTCTATGTTCTCTCGATGATATCTTCATCGGAATCTCCGTAGTCGCTGACTCTCTCGATGACCTCTTCATCGGAATTGCTGTCTCTGACTCTCTCGATGACCTCTTCATCAGAATTTTTGTCTCTGACTCTCTCGATTACCTCTTCATCGGAATTTATGACTCTCTCGATGACTTCTTCATCGGAATCTCTATCTTTGACTCTCTTGATGACTTCTTCACCGGAATCTCTGTCTCTGACTGTCTTGATGACTTATTCATCGGAATCTCTGTCTTAAACTCTTTCGATGACTTCTTCACCGGAATCTCTGTCTCTAACTGATGGCACTGCTCCCCCTGCTCAAGAGCTTCCTGTTCTGAATCTTCATCAACGTCAGGTATCTCTGGCACTTTATCAAAATCTTCATTTCTCATCTTCTCCCCCTCGGTAGCCCGCTGAATCGGAGAAGAAATCGGTGTTAAATCTACAACACCACCAACTGATTTCGGAACCCCATCGAAATCTTCAATAGATTGATTTTCGTAGAAGACCACATCCCTGTGCCGAACAATCCTTTTCGTTGTTGGATCCCATAGCCTGTAGCCGAATTCTTCATTTCCATAACCAACGAAGATACATGAGACTGCTTCATCTAGCTTCTGTCTCTCCTCTTTGGGTACAAGCGCCATAGCTTTACATCCAAAGACCTTCAGATGCGAATACGAAACCTCGTTACTGGACCAAACCTTCTCTGGAATCTCCATATCCAAAGGAACTGATGGTGACCTGTTCATCAAATAACAGACAGTCGAAACAGTTTCACCCCAGAAGGTTTCAGGCAATTTAGCCTTTTTCAACATACATCTGACTTTCTCAACAATAGTGCGATTCATCTGTTCTGCGACACCATTGTGCTGTAGAGTACCGGGCTCAGTCCTTTCGTGTCGAATCCCATGACGCGAGCAATAATCTCTGAACCTCATCGAACTGTACTCTCCTCCATTAACAGTCCGCAGTGACTTCAACCGCTTTCCTGTCTCCCGTTCCACCATGGCATGAAAGTCTGAAAGTGCTCAAACACATGATCCTTTGTTCGTAACAAGTAAACCCACACTTTCCTGGATGCATCATCAATAAACGTAGCAAAATACCTATTGCCACCAAGCGATTCAACCTCAAACGGACCATAAACGTCAGAGTGAATCAAGTCCAAAATATTAGACTTCTTTTTCGAACATCTATCGAAAGAAACTTTATGATGCTTTTCAATCAAACAGTAATCACAAGAGCTAAGAGATGTACAATTGGTAAAGGGAATGTAAGACTTCTTTACTAGAACTTGTAGCTCCTTCTCGCTCTTGTGACCAAGCCGCCTATGTCATAAATCCGGAGACGAATATTCTTCAGCTGCATTCATTCCATCCCTGCACACTTTTATATTTGTCTTGTACGAAGTACAGCATGCCTTTCCTCTAGCAACAATTAGCGAACCCTTGGTGAGCTTCCATTCTCCATTGCCGAAGTGATTCTCAAATCCTTGGTGATCCAAAGCGATTCCAGAAAGCATATTGAGGCGCAAATCAGGAACATGACGAACATCCTTCAAAGTCAATGTGTGTCCTACATCAGTGCGTATACACACATCACCAATTCCTGCAATCTTTGAGTGACTAGTGTTTCCCATCTTCACAATGCCAAAGTCTCCTGCCCTGTACGAAGTGAAGAAATCAATCTTAGGAGTCGCATGGTAAGACGCTCCCGTATCAACTATCCACTCAGTATTCTGATCTGCAACATGCGGGCATTTTTTCTCTCCAAAAGAGAGAGCCACAAACTCATCCGTATATGCAGTCGCCACGATGTTCTTGTCGTCATCTTTCTTCTTCTGATAATTTATCTCATTCTGTTCTCTTTTCCAAATTCGACAATTCCTCTTGAAGTGACCGGCTTTACCGCAATGGTAGCACCCTTTGTCTTTAGACCTTGACTTGCTTCTGTATCTGCCATGACTTTCTTGTTCTCGACCATTGCTCCTCCCCCTGTTCTCTGTGACAAGTGCTTGTGCATCATCTGTACCCGCTGATTTTCTTCTTGTTTCTTCATTCAACAAGCAGTTTGTAACTGTACTCATAGACAACACACCATCTGGAGCAGAATTACTCAATGTGACGACTAACGTCTCCCAACTATCTGGCAAAGATCCCAAAAGCAGTAGCGCCTGTAACTCATCATCCAAAGTCATCTTCATATTAGTCAACTGATTCACCAAGCTCTGAAACTCATTTATATGCTCTGTAACACTGTCACCTTTGAACTTTAAATTCACGAGTTTCCTAATTAAAAACGCTTTATTCCCCACAGTCTTTTTGTCATACAAAGATTGAAGCATTTTCCATAAAGAGTGTGCGTTCGTCTCATTCGCAATATGATGGAATATACTGGGATCAATCCATTGTCGAATATTAGCAACACATTTTCTATTCAACTTGGTCCAGTCTTCTTTTGTCATTTTTTCTGGTTTACTTTTATCTCTATCAATTGGTTCAAATAAATCCTTACAGTAAAGGATGTCCTCCATCTTGGGCTTCCACATCAACCAATTGGAACTATTCAAATCAATCATCTTGCCGATGGAATTCTCCATAACTATCTCACACAAATAAATTCAACCCTGCTCTGATACCACTTGTTGGGATTTTTAACAATTTTATTTGTGTGAAATAAATAATAATAATCGCGGAATAAATTATACGAAGCCCAAATCAATCACCAGCGCAATTAGAAAAATATAAAAGCAAGCAAACCACAAAGAAACACCAAATTTAACGTGGTTCGGCGTAAGCCTACATCCACGGGGCACTCCAGCAACAATCCACTATATCAAATAATAATGATAATAATGTTCTCTCAAGTTTTGCCCAAAACTTGAAGAATACAAGATGAAAGAGAGATACATGATTACCTCAATGAAACCCTAAATAATCTTCCAAATAATATGGAGAACCCAACCTCGATATAGATCGGAATCTGTGGAGGAACCTGAAGAAGGAACACCTCTTCTTCTCTTCTCTCTCCACTCTTCTCTCTCTCCTCTCTCTTCTCTCTCCACTGTTGCCGCCGAATAACACACGCCGAACACCCTTTTTCGTCTCTGGCCGTGCGTGGATATAATGAAGAGATGAAGACCTAGGTATTAAATAAGTTGTGCACTGTTCACGTGAATAGTGCACGTGAACAGTGCCCTCATGGGCTGGACCTAAAGAAGGCCCACAAACCCAACACTATCAATATCCAAGGGATGTAGGTCGAACTAGTTCGTCCTTCCCTCCTCGGTAATTAATTAAGTCTACTCAATTAATCAACTCTGTTTTTTTAGATGTATGGAATTGAATTCAGGGGTGGAACTTTAATGATGAAGGGATGCAGATTGACTAGCTTTGTTCTTTCCTCTTTGTTATTAATTATCTTCTCTATGAATTTCCTTTTGTATTAATTTTTGTAAAGTTTTTCTCATTTAGAAATACAAAATTTTGATTACTAATAAAAAAAAAGGAACTCATGAATTGGTTTTGTTAGTTTTTATTTGTTTTAACTTATGAGTTAAGAAGTGGAGTTGAAAATTTGGAACCTCAATCTGATGATAGTAAAGTTGGTTCCACATTGGTTGCCCTTTTGTTATCCCTTTCTTTGCGAAGCCTTGAACCTTCTTTGAAGTGGGTTGTCCAGAAGGCTCTGACACAAAAGTAGTAGAAAAAAAAATTCTTATATAATGGATATGATGTCCATAATTGCTTTATTTATCACTATTAGGAACACTGCTCACTGCTTTGTTCTCTTTGTTTTTCTTATTTATTATTATTTTCTGAACAAACCCCCCCCGGCCCTCCCCTTTCAAACAAAAGAATCCATGCCCCTAGTTTTCAAAACCAGAATTTTTATCATGCTAAGTAATAACTATACAAGTGACCGTAATTTATATTATTTTGGTAGTAGTTATATGGAACATCCTTTTATTCATAAGAATAGAAGCGGAAAGAAAATAATTAGAACACGGGGAATATGGAGTCCAGTCAATGTTTAACTCTGTTTTTTGACAAGCAATATAAATTAAGGCCCATTGCACATTGAATTTAGACTATACAATGCAGGTTCATAAATGCAACGCACTGATGATGGGGGAGAACATGACACAATGTAGATCTTCATACATGCTATTTGTTATTGAAATTGTCCTCCCATTCCCATAACATCACTTGATTACATGCAACAACTCCATTCATGAAAGGTGCCTTTGCTCGCTGAGTGATTATTGCCTCACCTTGATTGGAGTCTCTCCCACTAGTAAGTCATGTGTAAATATGTGGGGCCTCTTTTTTTTTTTTTTTTATCACTAGCTAACCGTATCGGTTGATATGGTTGAGATAAAGATTGGTTTTTATCCAAAACGTATCTTCCATAGAATACATTAAAAGACGAACAACACACAATTTTTTATTGTGGTGAACATAAAAAAATCACTTGCTAGAACTATCTAATCATTCCACCCATTCATATATTATTATTTGTTCATATCCTGATAAACCAAAAAGGAAGAGAAAAAAAAGAGCGCATGCAGGGACTACAGAACTACCCATTGACAGCAGCCTCTGCATGCCTAGCTAGCTCTGTGTTTTCTGATCAGATGAGATTACTCTGAAACCCCTGTAGTGGTTTTGCTTGTCAACTCTTCTACTGTATGGAAACTTTTGAATACTTTAATGTGTGGTATAGGAGATTTGATGTGATAAGATAAGACCCTCTTAGATATACATACAGATAAGAAAGCATTCCTATATTGTTCCTGACATTCTTATCTTAAAATCCAACTTGGGTGAACTCATCATATATGGTATCTTCCAAAACATTCTTTTTTGGAAGACTGGCCATGGCCGGTAGGGTCTTAACTCTTCATCAACTCCCCTCCTCTTTGCCTTCGTTATCATGATGTAGTGGACCCTCTGTATTATTATTAGGGTTTTGACATAGGAATCTAGTCCGAATCATGGTATTGGCCTTGCAATCACATATTTATATGATTATGTTAGTGAGAGAAAATCTTCATCACAAGGGAAGGGGGCCAAAAGGAAGGAGCAGTTTGTAGAAGTGGATGATGAGTCACGTAAGAATGATGAAAAATAAATCAATTTGCTCAAATTAATTAGCCCTTGTTTTTTTATTCACTTTTACTCATATCTATTCCTATAATGAGGTACTCGTAACAAAATAGTGTCAAAGGAAAATGAAGGAAATTACAAAAAAAAAAAAAAAATCTTATTTTTGACTGTTCAAAGAAATAAGTTACTTTCATTTTCTTCATATTCCTGCATGCACTAACAAACCTAAAATGATTAATGAGTGGCAGAATCTACAAAAATAGACTTGCAATGAAAAATCCAATTTTGATGTGTTTTATCATACTTGCAAGAGAGAGATAAAATATGGTTTTTCAAGGTATTTCTAAAACCTTTCCTTTTATAGTTGAAAGAATATTTTCAGTCCAAGCTTAAGTTGAATAGACTAATCATTCATGAAAATGAAAATGCATTTTCTGGTTATGGTCCAATTACAGAGAACAAGTAGTCCACCAACGAGACTAGGTACCAGGTAGCACACCTGCTATAGTTTGCAGTTATTAGTCAGTTATGGGCCCATTTTTTGGAGAAAAAAAATCTCCTGCTGTTCCACACCCCATATCTAAGTTTTTATTTATTTATTATTATTGGTAATCAAAGGGTTGTATTGCTATAACTTTATACAAATACACAGGGTTTGCATGAGACAAAATGGGGATAGAGCAGAGCATCAGGAGTGCCACAAAGTAGATGATACAAGTACAGGTGCCACAAACAAGTCCCCATATCTAAGTTTAAGATCTCCTCCTAATTTTCTATTGGAAACCTATTCAAAATCAGTGGCTCATCACATGGATTGATACATGGATCACCATCTAGCATTAAATCATCCAACACAAAGTAGATGCTTGGTTTTATGAAACTTATATGTGGGGTATAGCAAGTCTAAAGTAGAGTATATACGATTATAATGTTAAGAAAGGTAAAGAGAAGGAACAATATAAATCTTTTCTTCCCCTCTATTGAACAGAACCAGATTTTGTTCATTATTCATGCAAGTTGCAGCCAATCACCAATGATTTTCCGATTATACATGGCTTTTTTTTTGGTGGTGGTACTATGTCTGGGATTTGGATATACAGGTTTTTATAAAGAGGTGGTCCGGAGATATTCAGATTTTTATGGAGGTTCAGCTGTAATTTAAAGGCCTTTGTGAGTCACCTGCCAGTCATAGTTGAATAAGATAAGGTGCGTGTGGGTTCCACACTTTTTGAAGGGGCAGTCTATTGGAATGCATCTCAACCATTTAAGGTGGTTGAGGTGAGTATGAATTGACCATTACAGGGTTTAGAATAATTCATTATTCTTTGATTATTTTATTTTTTATCGCTTCATCTCACATAAAAAATTAGACGGTGTACATTTGTATAATCTATCATTAATTTGCAGTTTAGTCAATTGGGGGTCATTCTCAAGTAAATAAATAAATAAATAATAAAAAAACTCCTCCACTCCCCGTATCTTTAATATCTCCTCAGAATTTTCTAATGGAAACCTGTTCAAAATCAGTTGCTCCTCACATGGGTTGATACATGGATCAGAATCTAGCATTAAATTAATCCCAACACAAAAAGCAGATGTTTGTTTTTGTATAAATTATATGGTTGGAAGATTTCGTGATAGATTATGTGGGGTATAGCCATTCTGAATTAAATGAGATTATGATGATAACATAATGAATTGTAACGAGTAAAGGAAAGATATGATTCTCTTCTCCCCCACTGGAGAACATAATATCAGATGGAGGACCTGATTTTGTTCAATATTGTTTATGCACGGCAGCCAATCACCATCGATTTTCCGATTATGGATGGCCTTTTATTTTGGTGGGTGTACTACATGTGTTTGGGCTTTGGGTACAGGTCTTTATAAAGAGGTGGTGCAGAGAGATTCAGATTTTTACCGAGGTTCAGCTGTTTTTTTTAAAATATAATAGAGAGGCTTTTTTGTTGTGCACATGGAAATCATAGGATAAAGTGTGTGTGGGTTCCATCCTTATAAAGGGCTAGTTACTCTGAACTAGGCCGGTAAACGGGTCAGGTCTGAGTGAATCTAGACCGGATTCATTTTGATTGTTGGGTCTTTGAGTCGGGTCCATATCTCAGGTATTTCGAGTCGGATGTTATTTTACATCTTTTATCGGATCCGGGTCGATCCATTGATAGACCTAGGTCGGACCAAGAGAGGCCGAAATTGGAGAGGTCGGGAGATGTAAACGAAAATAACATATATATGCCTAGACCCATTTATAGCCTAAGTCAGACCATCTAAAATAAATTAACACAAATACATAAAAACTAAATCTACTTTTTAGCTCCTGCCTGGGTAGAAAATTAAGTTATTTTGAGGTTTATGACTATTACAGTTTAGATAAGGAATAATTGATTTTTTTTTCCTATGTTTTTAATTATTCTTATTGAGAGACGTAATAACAAAATTTTTGTTGTTTGGTTGATCATGGACAAATTATGGATAAAATGAGAATAAAGTGTGGATAAGTATTTAAAATAGATGAAAAAATTTATTTGACATGTGGGCTGCCTGATGCAGCGTATAAATACGCTCTTCTGCGAATTCGATCAAAGATGTGAAATCTGCAGGCTCCAAGGATGTTGTAAGAATGTCAGGACGTTGAATTTCAATAATCTATTGATTTCTTAAAGAACATATGATGAAATTCTACGTAATTGATATTCACCACGAATAACAAAACTAAGGAAAATAATAAACTCTAATAATCAAAATTTAATCAATCATTTGGTTTACATGTCTATAATAGATAATAGATTAGGATCTCAACTGATTATTCAAATCTGTAAACTAGGATCCTAACAGATTATCTAAATCTTCAAAAATCACAAATAAATCCTTATTTAATCCTAACTAATATTCAAATTTGAATTCAAATCAAGATTTGAAATTCAAATATAAATATAGATCCTAAAACAAGGGAATAAAATCCTAACAACTCAAAGCTACCAAAATAATAAAAATAACTTCAACTATCGATTTGACCCCTAAGACAATCTCAGAACTTTATGAAATATGGCGTATTGGCATAGTAACTACTCCTGTAGGGCTTGTTGATATATACGAACGTGTGAGCATATTGTAATAGTAATTCTAATATATGGTTTGAAAGTTATGGCCATTTAAAGTCACAATGCTCCCAAATGATCAAGATGTTTTCTTCTTTTCTAATCCATCTGATCTCGTCTTTACATTTAATTTGTGGCTATGATATATGCATCACTCCTTGATTTATTAGAGATTATATCACAGTTGATTTGATAGTGCGACCTACATATTCAAATTGGTTGAATATGTAAAAAGATTATATCACTTTATACTTGTTAATTCTACTGTACAGATTCCCATTTATTCTATCATTCTAAACACCAATTTTATCACTATTCCACCTTATCCCCATTTATTCTAGCCCCAATTCCCTAATCAAACATGGGCCAAAGTATTCTATTTTATTTCAATAGTATACCATTTTGTGAGATGTGATCATATTAAAAATCCATGTTTTATCTTATTAAACAATCCCACGTTTTCGCAAGCATGGGTCATATATAAAACATTCGGGTCTCGGGTCCATATGATATGGTCGAGGTGGATCTGGGCCTAACATGAATTTATGTTCGGATCCACCAGGTCAGGTCCAAATCAGGTCGGACAAATTACACGTTTAATGAGGTCTGAGTTTGGACCTGACCCATTAATAGACCTACTCTGAACCAGTAATACATTACTTAATTTCTATACTTTCCTATAATTTGAGACGATGAGGACAAAATTCATCTAAGAGGGTGTTTTGGTAATTTTACCATGAGAGGGTATTTTGGTAATTTCACATCAATGTATATCCACTGTGTCATTTTGCATTTTTTTTTAATTACCCACACATAGCCACCTGTCATGTAATTTGACATTCATTTTGCATTTTTTAATAGTACACTAGCGGAGTAGATGTTATTATATGAAATGAAGTATATATATTCTGATATACATTAATATATTTTTTAGTTAAAAAATAATAATAAAATTTCCACATAAGTATGATAGAACTCCAAACACTTTGATAGCATAGTATATACTGTGATATTATGGTGCATGGGACTGCAAATGGATTGTGTGTAACAACACTCTTTTTTTATGGAAAATGTTAGACTCAATTATTTTTACCAACCAAAATTCAACCACACATTTTTTTTAATGCTAAACTTAGTCATTTTTACCAACCCTGAGCCAAACCACATATGTTTTTTTTTAAAATCATAAATATCAGCTAACGATGTATACGATTTAATAGAAAAAAGTAAATCACTCCATTTTGAGTTAAATGAACCCAGTTTTAATAAGCGTAAAAAAATTCGATGAGATATATACATCATCTATGAGGCATATGCTTCACTGGATTTCAAACGAGATATATAGAGCTATATTTTGGCTTATAAAAAACTGAGTGTAACAGCTTGATTGTTTAATGCAACCTCTGTATTAGTCTTTCAATTTATCACATTGTCTTTAAATGATCATAATGTTCATTAAAAAATATTACCAATGAGTATATCTAAAATCTAATAAACAACACATGCAATCACGCGTACACTTAACTAGTACTATATTATAGGGCATAGAAAGAGGGATGTTGATATGACTGTATGAGTAGAATTAAAATTATAAAAATGAACCATAATATTATGTGAGATTATATGATAACAAGATCTATAATATGCAAAATTTTAATTGAACCACTATATTTAGTTACACATCCCCACCCGCTCTAGCGTGGTGGTAGGGTCATCTCACCTCTTAGTGGGAAGTACAAGCTCAATTCTTTAAAAAAAATAGGTTAGTCTTAAGTGGCTAATTAGGATTTTAGTGACTATAGCTTTCTGGGCTTGTTGTTAGGGGTTTAGTAGCCTCATTTCTCTTTGTCCTGGCTACAGAGTAATTCCTCAAAAAAAATATGAACATAGAGTAACACAAAAATGATCATAAGGTTACACATAAACAACCCATTAAATATGTGGGAACCCTGCTCTCATTGGGTCCAATACTCCAATGTGGCTCCAACAACGGGCGAATAAAAAGCATCCTACATAACAATGAAATAGTACCATGCATGTGCAAGGTTTTATTTATTTCAACTTGAGAACAAAACACAAAGGAACACCTATACATGCATACATATATAGAGGGTTCTTAGGCGGGTGTCCGCACCGCAAAATTCACTTTTTACGGATGCCCCCCGGTATGTGCATCGATAAAGATGCATATACGATCTTAAAGAGGTATATGCAACGCTAAAAAAAACATATACTTTATTGAAGATTACATGCTTCGTTGAAGAAAAAATCACATAATTAGTGTGCCTAACACACATACATCATTTATGTTTCTTTTTTTTTATCATGTAATACATTCATTTATGTGTATTTCTTTTTATCAATGCATATATCTTTTTAAGAATGTATATACGTCCCTTATCAATGCACACATCAGGCGTCAGCAAAAATTAAATGCGGATGCCCGCTTAAGATAATTTTCATATATATATAAAGAAGACTAGACTACGTAGTCTAGTTGAATCACTAAAAAATGTCTCTTATATGTATTCAAAACAAAATTTCGTCATTAACATAATTTTTTTGACAAAATAAATAAAAACCAAAAATGAAATTTGATAGCGGTTTAAGGTCAAGGCCAACCATCAACCATGATAAGATGAAATAACTGAAGCAAAATTATCGTAGTGGGACTAAAATTTTCATACATGAGATTGAGAAACCTAGGACCCGGCAAAGCTAATCATCTGAACAAATATAGCTATATTTACAAAGTCATGTTCACTCATCTATGTAATTAATATCAATTACGACGAATAATCCTCTTAAGGGCATGTCATCCTTGTCGAGATAAAAGTTACTGAATCTTTATTGAAGTTATTGTGACCGATAGTGAATTTTTTTTTTCTTTTGCTGTTTCTTTTAAATTTCAATCTTTATTGATAGTACAGTGCAATGTCTATATAGAAAAATTGTAATAAAAGCCAAAAAAAAGAGAGGACCCCATGGGGTTATACTAGAGGGTGGTTGGATATGGACTGCTAGCAATGGGGAATGAACCTAAAAAGGTTTTCTAAAACAAGAATGTATACAATTAAAGGAAAAAACAATAGCAGAATCAATTGATGAGATGGGGGGAGGCACCTGGGTTGGATGTATAATGAGATAGGTTGGATATCCACTCCTGGTGTTTTAATTTAAATTCCCAGAACACTCAACTCACTTGGATTCTAGTGTGGTTGATAAGGACCTAACCAAAACTAAAACCAAACAGGGCTAGTCTTTTTCCACCAATTCATGGGTCCATTGCTGTGGTCCTCTTTTGTGTTTCACTTCTTTTTTTATTATTTTTTAATTTTCAACTAGACCTCTTGTTTATCAAATAATTTGAGTTATTCTACAGAGTATACCCCCATTTGTTTACGCATGATGGAGGGACTAGATGTAGTGAGTGTAACAATAACGTTGGCACGGGCCAAACTACTCAGAGTCACGGGCGTACCAGACTAAAAAAAACCATCGACAGGCCCCGCCCCATGTTTGCGTGGGCGTCTATTCCCTAAATCCCCACAGCCAATCACGTTTAGTGGAACCCCATCGTCGCTCACATGTTTTGCTCCAAATTTCGTGGATAGGGGACGGCTGTGGTTCATCCAAACTTCTTGTACACGAATCTCTTCGATTTTTTTTCTAGACAAAGATAGACATTGTTGTCACGATTTATTAAATAAATCATAGTTACAAGACTTAGCCCCCTTTTGTTTTGGGAATAAGCCCTCGGATTACCCCGGATAAACCCGGGTAAGGGTTTTGATGTGTTTGGAAATCCCAGATAACCCCTGATAAAGTATGCCAGAATAAACTGGTATATGGTATATGGGATACCCAAATCTCGGGTTCAATTTTTGACCGATACCGTGTTCGAGGCCGTGAAGGGGCTGATGTGGGACCCAACCTTCTTCAATCTGATCTCAATCGATGTGCCTATGTTGGACTCGAGGGAGATATTGGCAAAGGCAGGTGTTCGTCGCTTCTTTTCTTTGCCCCAAAGCGTTGGTGCTGGTGGGAGTGCGTCCGTCCACGGCATGATTATATTACCGCGTCAAATCCGACTAACGGGGGGCTGGAACGCCGTATGCTCTCGGTATCTAACACCATCCAATAGTAAGCATCGCAAAATAGATTGTTTGCATTGTTGCCCCCATCGATCGTGATGCTCTCGGTATCTAACACCATCCAATAGTAAGCATCGCAAAATAGATTGTTTGCATTGTTGCCCCCATCGATCGTGACCCTCTACACCTGTCAATTGCAAATATATATCATGATAACCTAAGGGTTAGAATGGGGTAGGGATACCTCCTCCAAATCGTCCGCACTGAACTGGATTGAGTTGATTGCTGTGGTGTGGTCGGGGAGAGATTCTGACGGGTCATGTTTTTTGGACTTGGAGGGAGTCCTCTTGTGGGGATCAACGTCTTCGGGGACAGATTGGCCGTGAATGGCCACGACGATGTGAGTCGGAGGGTGGTCTGGCTTGGGAGCCACGGCTCCCCTGTTATCGCGGGGAGCGGTTGGTGTTGGCTGTCTGGTTACATAGTGCGCGAGGCTCCCGTCCTGGATAAGATTCTCGACTTGGTGGCCAACTTCATTGTGGAATTCTCACTTGTTCGTCTCGTCATGGTTCTCGATTGGAGTCCGAATTGGGACCGGGGTCTTGAAATAACCATTGTCTTTGTTTTTGCACCAGAATTGTCACAATGAGACGGAGAGGCGAGTTGAATTGAAGTCCTGTCCCTTTTGGGATAGAGATCCGTCGGGTTTCTCTTCTCCTTTTCAGGATGTACCCAATGACTGCTTCGTAGAGGTGG
The DNA here is from genome assembly GCA_030737845.1 of Acorus calamus. Taxonomy (NCBI): domain Eukaryota; kingdom Viridiplantae; phylum Streptophyta; class Magnoliopsida; order Acorales; family Acoraceae; genus Acorus; species Acorus calamus. The sequence continues at coordinate 25,114,141 of CM060869.1, read as the reverse complement.
AGCCCTCTTTGGGTGTGAAGGGTGGCTTAAGGGTGGCTTTATTTGAGACCAATGAAGGATACATCATCTTCGAGGCGGATGGATCCTCCCGGTGTCCCCGGCGTCGAGCAACATCCGCTGTTGATAGTGGAAGATGTGCTTAGTCGGGTCTGACTTTTCCTCGTACAGTTTAAACTTCGGTGGAGAGAATTTGTCAAGCTTCGGTGCATGCACGATCAATCAACGAAAGGGGAACGGTTGATGAGGTTCGCGGTTTGCATAGTAATATCCACGGGGGTATGCGGTTTCAGGTTGTGGAAGATACGATGATCAACCTCCTACATCATGTTATCTTTCCAAACTTGGTCTGCTTCTCGTGGGCATTTTGAGGTCACGACGACATAGGAAGAGGCTACTGGCTGGTCGATTATCTTCCGGTGGGTTGACTCACCCGTTGTTGTGCCGGGGGTCATTGATAGCGGGAGGAATGGAGCGTTATGGCTCCCAAGGATTATGATTGTCACGTTCGTCTCGAAGGTGCTCATTTTTGTCCCGCTCCACTTCAATGGTATGAACCAGCTCCTCGATCCTCCTTTCGGCCCATTCTGCTCGAGCTAAGGCTTCATCGCAAATCTATGCAAACCAATGACTTCGGGGTTGGCGTTGTCTTCCTCCATCATGCTGGGTAGGTAAGACAGATTGGCTGCTGAGGTATTCGCTTGAACAAAAATGGATGGAAGAGTTCTCTTGGGAAGCATGGTGAAGAGCTAGGCTTTCCGTCCAGAGTCCCACAGACGACGGCAAGCTGGAGGGGTGAAAAATTGACTTACCGGACTCGGGTTATCGGATCCGTCCGCTCCCACTGATCTCTTCTGCCTGATAGTGGTTTTCGCCGACGAATACCCTCCTCGAACGCCGAAGACACAGGGAGGTGGGGGACCTGCGGAAGACCCTCCAACGGTGAAGTACGTAAAAGTGGCCGAATTAGGGTTTCAGGGAAAAAAATTTCACATACCTCAATAGAGGAGATTACCCCCCTCTTTATAGTGTTTTGAGATTGACTGATATTTCTTCTATCGGACGGATGAGAAATATCCATGATTTTTAGGGATATAGAATACACATCTTTGGGGATTTGCCAGTGAATCATTGATTTCCTTTGGTCAAAGATATATATTTTGTAGGGATATCAGGGGGTAAAATAATTAAGATTTTGAATACAGGATATTTTCTTGTGATTTGGGGAATCAGTCAATGATGACTCCATATCACAAATATCCAGATTGATATTCACAAATCTTCATTTGATAAATATTTCATGAAATATATTTACTAGGATTGCTGTCACCATCGGATCTAAGTGGGCCGGTGGGCCAGGTCTTACCAAATTTAGATCGCTTGAGCCACGTATCTGTGTATTTGGGTTATGGGCCGCTAGGACCCGACCTGCTTCAGGAAAATGGGTCCCATAGTTATTATTATTTTTAAATATATCCATTAACATTATTATAAGTTACATATCTATACTACCTATAAAAGTATCAATCCATGAAAAACATTCACTTGACATGTTTACCCTTTCCAATTCCTGAAAATACATTCCTATCCCAAATGACCTTTTGTTTGACATATTTATCTTTTCAAATTCTTGAAAATCTAACTCTCTATCCTATATGAACATTCATTAAATAATTTATAACATATATCTTATTTGATTATGATTTTTTGAAATCTTTATAAATGGTACAGATCATTATAATATAAAATGGTATATTATTAAATATAACATATTATTGGCCATTATTCAAGAACAGATATGTATTAAAATGATATTTAAATTATATTGATACATTATTTTATTAGACAATACTGAAAAATAATATTATTCAAATTATTCATAATATATTTCATTTGATGTTTTAATTTTTATTTATTTTGATTATCATAATACATGCTATGATATACCATTTGTATTATGGTTATCAAAGTAATCATGTTTGACCATTTCACTTCCTCTTCTTCCGTTTCCATTTTACATTTAGTATAAGATATTTATTATTATAATCACTGTTATTAAAATCCAATGCCTCCCCCCTTTCGTTTTCATACTCTGTCTTTGTTTAAAATCACACATATTTATGGATTGGAATTTTTTTGTTGATTTCATAGAAAGAAAGAGACAGGTTTGTGGATTTGGAGGTTGTGTCTCAGTTGGGCATGTCATTTGTTATTATTTCTTATCTACTTACAAAAAAAAATAATGTCAAGGTTATTGGTCTCTGCCTCACTCTCTTTTGTCATCTTGAACATAAATTGTGCATTCTAAATTAGACATTGTTTAGGATTGAAAACATGTATAAATTTAGGATTTTACATTCCTGAAATTATTTGTTTATGTTTCAGATTAAGCTAGGATTTCTTAGTGGATTGCACAAAAGATTTATAGAAAATGGATTATTATTTTTATTATAGATAAAAAAACATAATTCTATTGCGCAATCCACTAATTTGATTCAAATTTTATTGATTTATTATAACGAATTTGAGTATGAAATAACTTTGGTCATAATCCTGATTCTCTTAGTATGTATCTCCAGCTGGTCAACTGCAACCCTCGTTTCAACAGATCCGATTGCTTCTATTCGTGGTCTAGAAGTGGGATTGAAGATTGGATATCATAAGGAAAATCTTACGTAAAATAAACTTCCTATTTTACATGGTTTTAATTTGTTTGTTCTTGGATGATTCATCCATTTTGATAGCTTATGGTGACCAGTGACCAAACGGTAAATTGGGTAACTCTACTTTAACATTGTATTATTATTTCTTCTAGATGGTTTGATAAGTTTTTGATGCATATATCTTAGTTGAAAATGCAACATAGAATTGCTTTAAATTAATCATATCTTTTAAGCGGGTTGTATGGTGCCTAATTTATTGTTCCATTGCCAAGTTTATTGGTTGCACTTATTAAAAAAAAAACCTCCTATAATAATGTAATTAACTAATATTTCTGTGATGGAATGTAATATTTGTTTGAATTTTTCTTCAAACAATGCAACATTTATATTAGAGAAGTGTTTATCGAATGCTTATTTTTTTAACATTGGCAATCAGCATTTAGCAAAGACCTATAACACAGTAATTTAGATTATATTTTATTTAAATGAATAAAAGGGCTATAAAAAATGCATTGTGTGAAACATAATTTACTTTTCTTCTTTTGTAATCTTATTTTTGGTGTAATGTGTATATATCTATATTTATGTTTTATTTTATGTGTGATATTTGATCTAGACATCACATATGATGAATTTTTTTGTGCAACACATCAACTAGTTACATTAAACATGAGCATTAGCTAGTGTCATTAACGCAGCGAAAAACTAGAACAAGAATCCAATAAGCGTTAAGATCCTTCAACAAACCACAATTCTTAAAAGAAAAATAAAACTCGAAAATATATTAATCAAAAATTAAAAACCTTAAATTACAAATCTCCCTTTTATACTAAAAATTTACCAAAAATAGTAAAAACTGAAATCTAGAGGATCCTAGAAGATCTTCGGAATTGATTTCAATCAAATCCAAATTATTAGGAAAGAGAAATTCAAAATCTAAAAAACTACTAAAAATAGCAAATTTGTCATTTTGAGGGCCTAAAAATAGGAAAAATAAACACGCATTGTAGCATAGCGACAATTTTTAAAGATTCCTCGATATTTACTTCCACTAAAAATTTCAGGTGATTCTGAGTTCAAGACGTCTTTTATTTCTAATAGCCGATTATTTTGTAAATACTTGAAAATTTCAAAGTGGACCATTTCGGATTCATTGCTCATGGCACACATCGGCTACCCGATCTATATCAATCTTCAAAATTAGCATTCACACTAAAGTCACTTTTAAAAGCAAGTGCAATGAACCTGAGTACATAAGCAACCAAAATAATCCACGTTAGGTCTTCTGCTTTCTCAATCTAGTCTTTCGCCCTCTTTTGTCGTATCAACACTCGGTCTCTCTTCCCATTTAAAACCTGACTTCAAAGGAGGCGAATTTTTGTTTTTAGCCCCGATTTAGACAACATATAAATTGTTATTACAATGTTATTACAATAATGAATCATTTTTTCTTTCATCATATTTTAAAATATTTTTAACAAAAAATTAATTAGGGATCTATGTGGTCACCTGTGAATTATTTTTAATTCTCTAAATTTTTTTTAGTTTTTATTAATCCCTAAGGTGATAAAAAATTACCTTAGATCCCTAAAATCGGACGTCGTTACTATGTTCATCAAAAATACCAAAAACGTAGGTCTTCTGTCAACATTCCCCATTACATTGTTAAGTACTTCCAGTACAATGTTAACAGTTCCTAGTAAATTGTTAATCTTCACAAAATGTTAATAGGTGGCGAGGGGCATTTTGGGTATTTTTGACGGACAGACTAACGACATCTGTTTCAAAGGACCTAAAGATAATTTTTCACGTTTTTAAAGACCTAAAAAAGACTTGAACTATTATATGGACCTAAAAATAAATCACGGGTGATCACATGGACCCCTATTAATTTTCCCTATTTTTATTAATATATAATACTAATTTTTTTGTTGTTTATAGATAAAAGATGAATAATATGCTAATAATGAATTATAAAATATATTAACTAAAAACTTCATCATTAAGTTTCCCACAAGAAAAACTAAAAACACAACAAAATAGAAATTCATTTATTCTACCGGTATAGTAATTTATTTTTAGAATAGTCATAAATATCATAATAGTTTATGTCTCTATCTAAATGGCATCATATGATTTTAAGCTTATTCACCCCTATTCTCATTATTCCCCATCTATTCCCCTATCCAAACAGTGGTTAAGTTGTACTGGGGGAGACCGAGGTCGAGCCACCTATTTCTTGAATAGTCATAAACATCGTAATAACTTATGTCTTTATCTAACCCGCATCACATGATTTTATACTTATTCATCCCTATTCCCATTATTCCCCATCTATTCCCGTATTCAAACCGTGGTTAAGTTGCACTGGGGGAGACCGAGGTCGAGCCACCAATCTTTGGACTGTCACATTGGATTAGACACATATACCGCAGAGGTTGGTTTTTTTTATTGGGGCCTCTATTACTACTTTGTCAAATGTTCACTCCACCACATTAAATACTAATAAAATGGGAAGTGCTTACGTGCGGTTGTGCGGTCGAGGGGCCGTCGATCACGGGTCCATCGCATCGGACGGTCGGGTGTGAATTACGTCGACCGTTGGATGCGATGGACCCGCGATCGGACGGGTCCATCGCATGGACCCGCGTCCAAATGAAAACCTCACTCTCTTCTGTTGCCACTTCATTCTCTTATGAACTTCTTTTAGCATCCATGGTATCCACCACCAGCGACATCAAACAGGCCTTAAGCCCTCGTTTGGAATGGAAATAGGATTTATGACAGGGTATACATTTATCCAATCATAAGTGAGTATAACTAATGATAAAATAATTTTGTGTTTGGTTGTGTTTTGAATTATTCACGTTAGTAAACGTAAGAATAAATGTTTTATTGTTTGGGTAAAATGTGAATAAAGTATGGATAAAGATTTATAAAAGATAAAAAAATAATTATGACAGTTGATTTGACAGTGGGTTCACATATTCTTTAGGTAGAATAAACTAGGATAACTTTAATATCAGGGATTTGTTGAAAACGGTAGGGTTAAGATGTCCTGCGAGAACAGTAGCATGGTAGTTACTACGTAAAAAAGAAAAGAAAGAAAGGCAATGCCAGCGAAGGGCTCAAGATATTGAGTTCGCCAAAGGCGATTCGGATTGGGGGCACCTCGGCGGCAGGGCACTGCCACGGTCCCCCAAGCACCACAACCGCCTCCTCCCAACCTCGGTCCCTGTCTGGAATGTCGAGCATGAGAATTCGGCTCTCCCTCATGGTGAAGTGATACCTCTATGAGCTACCCGGGCACTGGACAAACTTATAGAAGAACATGACTTCTAGCACCCTGAGGTCATACTCTCGTGTCTCGATTAAGTAAAGAGGGGTGGTGAGAACCCTAAACACATTCGGATGCACCTACATTGGCGACAACCCGAAAAACGAGAGGAAGGTGGAAATGAATGGGTGAAGAGGAAACTAAATCGCCGTAAGGTGGAAGACAAAAAAATATGCCTCCCCCAAGCAGAGACCAACACCATCGTGAGTGGGTGGCCAGGCCTCCACTGCTCTTTTGGTCATGCCCCTCGACAAGGTTAGCCTCCTCTCCACCATTTCGATCAGACATCAGGCGACAAGAGCTAACCACGGGAAGGGCAAACAAAAACTCGAAGAGGAAAGTGAGAACAGCGAGGGTTTCTCCCTCCTTCAATGAGTTTATAGGCCGAGACCCGACCCCTCGTCTTTGTCACACCGTTTCTCGAATTTGGACGACGGTTGATGACGGAGGTGCAATGAAACCTCATCATAACCGTCCGACGCACCACACGAAGCGTCATCCCATTGATTCAGTCGATTTGATAGGCGGACAGATGAACAAGCACCTCCCCTCGAGACTTGCATGGCACGCCGCCATTCGAAAAAGGCACACAAAGACCAAGAGGCATCATTGTGATAGGACAAAGGTCACGCCCGACTCATGGCACCTTAGAAAATGTTTTCTCCATTCGATAAGAAGAACTACTGTTACATTAAAAAAAAGGGGACATCTGTGGGACCCATTTTTGTGGCCCACCAAAGCAGGTTTAGTCCTAGCGGCCTAGAACCCGAATTCGCAGATACGCGACCTAGGTGATTCGAATTTGGTATGACTCGGCCCACTGGCCTGCTCCAACGGTGAGAGCAGTCTAAGTCAGTATATTTCATGAAATATTTATCAAAGGATCATCAATAGTGGATTTGCTAAATATCAATCAGTATATTTGTAATTTGGAGTCATCATTGACCTATTCTCCAAATCACAAGGAAGTATCCTATATTCAAAATCTTAATTGCTTGACCCCTGATATCCCTACAAAATATTCCCCAGATATGTGTATTCTGTATCCCTGAAAATCATGAATCTATCACTTCTGTTCGATGGGAGGAATATTAGCCATTGATCCCAAAACACTATATATAGGGGCTAATCTCCTCTGTTGGGGTATGTGAAATTTTTTCCATAAAACCCTAATTCAGTCACTTTTACTGACTTGAGCATAGGAGGGTCTTCCGCAAGTCCTCACCTCCTTGTGTCTTCGGCGTTCGAGGAGGGTATTCGCCAGTGACAACCACTATCGAGGTGGAAGAGTGTGGGAACAGAAAGATCCGACAACCAGAGTTCGGTAAGTTAAATTTTTGCCCCTCCAATAACCAACTACAATGATAAAATACAAAACTTTTAATTATTTAATAATATAAGCTTAATCATTTAACAATAAAAATTAAAGGGCAATTAAAAAAAATAGCACCCCTAAATCGTATAGCAAAAATAGCACCAGAGTCGAATATTTGTGAAAATTAGTATTTGTCATCATTGACTTTTTTGTTTAAGCACTAGAGGCGCCGCCTTCTTTGTTTTTTTATTTTTTTAAAGCGGCTCTTTATTTTTATAACATTTATTCGGCTCTTCTTCTTTCAATATTAATGGGTGAGATTTTTATTTTATCTTCTCAACCATTTATATGTTAAAAAAAAAGAAATATCAGCCATTAAATTTTAGTCAAACCGTTGATAAAAAAATCTTAGCCATTAATATTTAATCAAAGAAGAAGAAGTGATCTCAATCAAATAAATGCCATAAAAATAAAGGAGGCACCAGAAAAACAAACAAAGGAGAAGCCATATAGAGTCCTGATACTTATGCCCCAAGATTTAGGCATATTGAGAAACCCCATTATATGTCATTATACTCTCATTGGTTGCCTGTTTAACCTTTTCAAAAAGTTAAAAAAACAAAATACAATACTACACTTTCACTTAATATCACACATTATTCTCCTTCCTAAACCCATCCCCACCTTTTTTGAAAAAATTTCAATCGTTTCTTTTGTACCTTCTTAAAAACATCTGTCACTTCAAAAAATCATTCCGGCCGACTAACTCATCTCCGGCGTTCGGCGTCACCACCCTTGGATTCCTCTCGCCGCTCTCTATCATATATGAGAGGTGGTTTGGTTACCTTTCTAGCCCTCCTTCAGACTCGACCTCCTCCAACCTCCAGCTCCCTGTAATTAAGTTACATTTTCTGAAAAATCAAGTTATATCTTTTGAAAAAACCAGAAATAATGCATATAAAGATTGTTGTTTTAATTATGTATTCAAATTAGCAATGCAATGATATAAGATTGTTGTTTTAAATTTGTATTTAAATTGCATAACTAAATATAACAAAAATCTCAATATGAAATTAGAGTACTTATATAACAATAAGATCAGATAAAGTTCAGATACATTTGAAATGTAACTGACTTTAAAAATATAATGCATATAAAGATTAGTTACATTTCACAATGTAATTGACTTTTAAAAATATAATACATATAAAGATCATTACATTTTGAAATGTAACTAACTGGCTGTAAAGTATGATGTATATAAAATACATATACATTGGAAAATGTATATGTTTTTCACAATATAATGCATAAAGGGTCAATTACGTTTAAAGTATAATTGATTTTAAAAATTTTGGGATTAAAAAATAATGCATATAAAATCAAATTCATTTTTCAATATATGATTTTCAAAACAAATTTGAAAAAAGTAATATATGAGTGATAATACATTTAGATATAAATCTGAATTTCAAACAAAAAAATTGTTTAAATGAATGTAGATGATATCATCTAAAAATAAAGAGCATGCGAACTACAAAATTTCTGTTCAAACACCATATTCAACAAAATATAAAATATGTAAATGGAGTAATTAAAAATGCAGCTTCATAAACAAAAGAATAACACATGTCAAACTTGAATCGACGGACATTGAAAAAATGATATCCAAATCATTCGAAATCAAAGCAGTCGTTGAAAAATCATTTGAAAAAAAAAATTCAATTTGTTGCTAGGTGTTTTAAAAAAATAATGATGTTTTAAAAATACAGTGAATGATTTATTATGGATGTAAAAAACATTCAAATGGAAGGAATGCAAAAAAAAAAAGTTCAATTACATATGGTTCGGACGGTTTTAAATGTGGAATGAGAAATCGTACATGTCTCTTTGATTAAAGGGATCGTTTACCAAAATAAGCAAAATAAATCAAATGGTAAATTATGAATTTGCCATGTGTTACCTTTGTGGGGTTTCTAATTTGACCTAAAATTTGAAGTTTAAAAATCATTATATATATATATATATATATAACATCTTCAATGTTAAAGAACAAAAATGAACAAATATGTGCTAATTTTTGTAAATATCCATTACGTGAATGTTATTTTTGTTAATTGTCGAAAATTAAATAACGAAGCAAGGAACTGGTTTTGCTTGAAACAGGTGGTCGAAGGAGCAGCTTGTTTTTAGCGGAACTTGCGGGGGCCGTCTCATATAGGAACTAAAAACAAAACAGATAAAAACAACAACAACGCTCACACAGCACACATGAAGTTGACCAGGTGGAAACCCAATCAAATGGCTGATGGAAATTACGCGCACGAATATGTAGGAGATCTTTTATTCTTTTAATATTCCATGCCAAGTATTTTTGATGTGGCACTAAACACGTGCCAGGGTGTGGGTAGGAAGACAGCTGGCGATATGCGATGGGAGAAGGCGGCCGACGAGAAGAGTGGACTGTTGTGTAAAAACATGGAGGGCCCATTTAAAATTAATAATATAATCCCTACAGAACCCCTTCCTTTTCAATTCGTCCGTTTCTCTCACCCCCGACTATAAACTGACCGCACAATACGCTCTGTCCATCCACAATTCCTCTCTCTCTCTCTTCCCCTCTTTGTTTTTCTCCTCATTAGAAATCTCTCTCTGTTCATACAGCTCTCACTCACTTCTTCTGCTGCTTTTTCTTCTTCTACTTCACTTAATTGGAAACCAAGATGACGAAGCAGAATGTGCTGATATCAGACGCCATAGCAGTGGCTGTCCGGGACCCCAAAATCCTTCCCTACCCCCCACCGAGAGGGGTCTCGATCCCCGCTCGAAGCTCTTGAAGCATATTGAGATCGGTAATACCGGACCCAGGATTAATGCTTGGGTCGACTCCATGAAGGCCTCCTCTCCAACCCATGTTAAAGCTTCTTCTCTGTCTTCTTGGACGACCAAACTCCATGGATGGTGAGTTTCAGATGACCCCCATTAGGACGAAAAGCTTATTTGTTTCATTGGGTTGACTGAAATTCGGATTGATGTTTTGTTTCTCTGTGTATGTAGGATAAACATCCCTCGGCGTTAAGTATGTTCGAGCAGATAACGAGCGCTTCAAAGGGGAAACAAATCGTGATGTTCTTAGACTACGATGGGACTCTGTCTCCGATTGTTGAAGACCCAGATCGAGCTTTCATGTCTGACGCAGTGAGTCTCTCTCTCTAGTTTTCTGTTTTGGATGCTCCGTTTTTCAGGTCTTGGTTTTCACATGGAAAGCTGAATTTTTGGTGGAACAGATGAGAACGGTAGTGAGGAAGGTGGCCAGATACTTTCCCACGGCTATAGTCAGTGGCAGGTGCCGAGACAAGGTACATTTCTTTTACTTTTGCCATCTCTTTCTTATCTCTCTATCTACGTCCCCTGCATCTGTTTTATAATTGGGCTTATCATGGATTTCTAATATTGTTGAGGGGTCAAATTGTAATTTGTCGCAGGTGTATAACTTTGTAAAATTGGCAGAGCTGTACTACGCGGGAAGCCACGGTATGGACATCAAAGGGCCCTCCAAAGGCCACAGATACAACAAATACAATAAAGTAAGCTTAGTATTCTTATATGTCCCAAAAAAAAAAAAAATTCTTCTCTACAATGTTTGGTCTAATACTTTGATGCCTGTTGTTCTCATTTAACAGGGTAGTCGTGCAGTTTTGTTTCAACCGGCTAGTGAGTTCCTGCCAATGATAGATGAGGTTGGTGTCACATCTCTCCGATGCATCCAAAACTGCAAATCAAAGTGTGATTTATATTTTTTGTCTAATTAGTCTCCGTTGAATTCTCTCTGTTTCAAATTTTAAAGGTCTATGAAGAACTGATTGAGAAGACTAAATCCATCCCGGGAGCTAAGGTGGAGAACAACAAGTTCTGCTTGTCTGTTCACTACAGATGTGTGGATGAAAAGGTACTTTGAAAAACAATACATATAGATCCATTTAGTTCTTCTTTTCATGTTTGTGACTCAAATGGAAAAGAGAAGAGAAACAGACCAAGAACTAATATTTGGATGAATGTAATGCAGAAGTGGAGTGGGCTTGCTGAACAAGTGAGGTCGGTGCTCAAAGCGTATCCCAAATTACGACTCACACAAGGGAGGAAGGTAATTTTTATTTCTTTATTAAATATCATACAAAATCTAGTTGGTTTAACATTTGTACATGTACATGACACTATTTTTTTTTAATTAATTAATTTTAATTTGTCAATCGACAATAGGTGTTAGAGATTCGCCCCACCATTAAATGGGACAAAGGGAAGGCCCTCGAGTTCCTGTTGGAGTCACTCGGTTAGTCCCCCATTTCCCCATTTCTTAATCCAAACACATTGAACTTGTGTTGACCAGAAATCTATTTATATTATTGATTTATTTGATTGCATCTCGTCCTTGTTCCTCCAGGTTTTGCAGACTGCAATGACGTGCTACCAGTGTACATAGGAGACGACAGGACCGATGAAGATGCTTTCAAGGTACAGGACACATGCTTTCACAGAGTATAATTAATATGTACTATGACAAGTGTTTAATTTTTGTTTTTCTCACTGTGTTTCTACGTTGATATATAGGTCTTGAGAGAGAGAGGACAAGGTCTGGGGATATTGGTGTCCAAAATTCCGAAGGAGACAAACGCATCTTACTCTCTCCAAGAGCCCTCTGAGGTGAGGACCAACTTTTTTCATCTTTCTTCCTGTGTGTTTTTTGGGGACCACAGCATCAGAATCAGCCTATGCTGAGGCTGTGTTTTTACTTGGTTATATCATGAACAATTTTTTTCTTGCTTACGTACAGGTTAGGGATTTTTTATACCGCCTAGTGGAGTGGAGGAAGCAATTATTTTAAAATGGACATTTGGGGGTGTAAATAAAGTGCAGTGCAATGAAAAGAAATTGAAGTACCAGCTCTCTCTCTCGATATATATAAAATTTAATTTTAAAGGGGGTACGGTGGTATAAAGCAAGGTATGGGGTGGTATAAAACAAAATCCTATAAAAGCAATAACGTGTGGTGAACAAGCAAAGGTGCAACCATGACGTGAACTGAATTATACTGTTCTCCACACCGAAAGGCACAAGAATGGGGAAGAGAAGAAATGACTCTTTGAGATGGGATCCACCCAGTTTTTTTTTTACTCCTTATATGTCCTTTTGATTTCAGATTCTCAATGTCAATTTTATTTCTAATGTTGAGGAAAATCTGATTGTACAGAATCACATGGCAAATTATGTGAATATGATGAACTCAGAAGGATTTGAACTTGAGACTAGCAAACTGTGATTCTAGTATAGACAAAATGTCAGACCCTTGTGTGTGGGTTATTTTCAATTTTTTTTTTGTGGTAAGTAGGTTATTTTCAAACTTTTGTTGTTCAATTATTACTCTTTCTATTATTGTTTTTAATATCTGGATTGATGAAGGGTTAATTGAAAAAAAAAAAATTCTGCTACTATCTAGCCATCAAACAATAATAATAAGCCATTAAAATTTTAAACCCATTTTAAGCCCCCTATTGGGAAAAAAATGGAAAATGTTGCATCTACTTCCCTTTTCAGCCCATTTCCTGTATACACATACACACACACAAAGGAAAATATCACATATAATCCTTTTTCCAACCCACTTTTTGGTCCACACATATTTTGATTTTTTTTTAAAATAATATACTTCATCTAATGAGATACATGCTTTTATAAAAAATTAAAACATATATTTCAATAAATTGTATTGAGGTATTATGGAAAATGTAAAAAATTTATAATGAAGCATATACCTCATTAATGTAAGTATATAACATATTAAAGTATATTGGAGTGATATTGAGGCTGAAAAATGGACTGTGTGTAACAGAGTTCTCTTATATAATGACTTATATTCTCTAATAAATTGTACGGACTCATGTATTAAAAATGTAAAAAAATATTTTTACAAGTATATTTTTTAGATTATAAAAATAATATTATATTTTGTGAGATAAAAATACAAAGAGTAATTTTGACTTTCTGCATGATTTAACCGTATTAATGAAGCGTAATTAGAGAAAAAAATTTAGAATAACTAGACCGGTAACGATGTAATATGCTATTTTTTTAAATATTTAATGTTATAAAACTAAATAAATTGTTAAAAATATGAAAAAATCTAAATAACCTATGTAAACTGCTGAAATCCATATAACCCCCTTGGCTTTAATTAAAGTCAATATAATCCCCTGAAAACACTTATGTAAATCCAAATAACCCATTAAATTAAACTTCTAATGATAAATGAAGAATATCATGTGAATATTTCGTTTTGTTGACCCTTACTAAAAACATAGTATACCAAAGGGCGCGTCTATCCCCACACACCTTTTGACTGACCCCCCCCCCCCAACCAGCAATATTTACCAACCATCATTTATTTTCTTACTAAATTTACCATCCTATAAATACTGAAATTCAGAATCACTAAACCCACGCCCTCCCTTTTCTATTACACACCCTCTCTCTCCTAATTTTTCCTCTCTTCTTCTCCCCTGTCCTCGTAACCCTAAACCCTCCCCAACCCTCATTCCACTGAGAAACAATGGAAACCCCAACAAATGCCAACGACCATAGCCTTGTATTGACCTCGATTATGGCTCCTAGTACACCCACCGCCACATCCGGAAACTCTCCATCTTTTCTCTCTGCTCTCTAGCACCACATTCCGTCCCCCGCCTGAACCTTAGGGCCATCATCCTCTCTGACGGATCCCACTCCGTCAACACCCTCGGTGTGCCGTGCTCCCCCAACGGGGTGCTGGTGAAAGAAGGGAGCGTTGTTGGCCTCTTCGAGGGTCAGCTTTGTGTCTAACATGTCAGAGGACTGCAGAGACACCGGAGAAAGCATTCGGAGATGTGAAATTTTGACGACCACTCCATTGGATCCTTTTAAAATCCAGGTCAGCGAGTTCAGAGTCGAGTAGATTCGTCCAGATCGACAAGCTCCCTGTTGATGATTGATCAATAAGGTCGACCGATACGCCGTCGACTTAAGTAGCAAAAATGTTCATCAATGTCATCACATGCCAGAGATTTGATTTGCATGTTAAGAATTGGAAGGTGATTGGTGCATGCGACCAACCACTTCAAATGTTCAGTTGAGGAAGATAGAGTAAATGAAAAAAAAAAATTTATATTTATTTATTTCCTTAATTGGGTTTTTGATCGAGTGGGGAGAATTGTTTTTTTTTAAAACATATGTGACTGTGGAAGTTTGTTGTTGTTGTTGTAGTGGTGATGGTGAAATGATAAAGTTTGATTAAAATCATAAGTTATGATGAGAGTGATATCTATGTTATTTAAATATTTGGTTCGACACATTTACAGTCGAACAAACCCTGCCAAGTCGACAGATGAGCTGTCGAATATTTTAAAAGTTGGTTGACAAAGCTTTTGTCGAATATTATAAATAGTGGTTGACATGGTGACTGTCGAATGTTTTAAACAATAGTTGACAGGATAACTGTCGAATGTATTGAATAAAGGTTGACAGAAGGATTGTCGAATGATTGGTGGGATTAATCATGTTCAAATTAGATTTGCATACATATTTTTTTAATTTTTTGGTTTGTGGGAACAGTGAATTGGTTGGTGGGAGTAGACGTGCCATATACCAAAATGATGATGTCATTTAAAATACTAAGGGCATGTTTGGATACTGTGCAAATGGGGGTGGGTTTTCAATTGCACATGGTCAAACATAATATATTGTTTGGTTATGATATTTAAAGTGAAACAAATAAAATCCAAGGTTTTCATTTGCCCTATTAAATAGGGCAAACAAAATCCCAACTAACCCATGTGTTTTCATTTGTAACGGATTTTATTTTCACACCTCTAAAATGTATGTAAAGTAATTTTACATTTTTACCCTCTAACAAATTTATTAAAATCCATATTAGCCAAAACAAATATTTCATCTCCTAATCTTATCTTAAGAATTAAAATAGATAATTATATTTTATAAATTTATATAACTTACAATAATATAATTGTGTGGATTATAAATATTAATGTGGTATAAAAATATAAATGTTATTATATTAAAATATATCAAGAAATCTTAACTAACTATCATAGATATTATCTAACAAAATTGTTGTTTATAAAATATAAAAAAAAACCTTGTAGGATTATTTGTTAGTTGAAATCAGATTAATTTTTATTTATATTATATTATATTAGAACTTTTTTTTAACTACATTGACTTATATATAAATTAAAAAAACTAATATATGCAATATTTAAATTTAAAATTTTTATATATAATATATTTTTCATTTTTTTTTGGGTTTTAAGAAAATAATATATTTGATAATCATTTAAAAAGTCTATTTATAATTCTTATTCATCTCTTTAACATCTGACACATATATAAACAGTTTCACATATGTGAGACAAACAACTATTAACACGAACATGTGTGTAAATCAACACAACATGAAAACAGATAAACATTGCAAACAATATACGTTTCCCACGTGCATAAGAATAACAAAAAAGGTAATCCTGCAAACAAAAAGTTCACATGTTATGGCTATTCAACATGTATTGTTATCTATCCCAGTATAACTATCAAGGGCGAATAACTTCAGTAGCATCTCCCGTAAGTAGAACTCTTACCTCCAAACGGACCCTTTTAGCCCCCGTTTGGATGTAGAATAGGATTTATTCTTGGGTATATATTTATCTGAGCATAAGTGTGTATAAATAAGGATAAAGTGATTTTGTGTTTGGTTGATTTTGAATTATTCTCGTTGGGAATCGTAAGAATAAATGTTTTGTTGTTTGAGTAAAATGTGAATAAAGTATGGATAAGGATTTATAAAAGGTAAAAAAGTAATGATAGTTGATTTAACAGGTGATTTATAAGAGATAATGACAGTTGATTTGACAGTGGACCCACTTATTCTTTGGGTGGAATAATATAAGATAAATTTTATTCTAGGGGTTGACTGGAATCCATATACCACTTTATACCAGTTTATTCTAGCACACTTTATCTGGGTTTATCCGAGCTTTCCAAACATAAAATTTTTATTATCCGGGGTTATCCGAGGTTATCTGGAGCTTATCCGGTATCCAAACGGGGGCTTTAGGGTATAGATTTATTCAAGCATAAGTGAGTATAAATAAGGATAAAGTGATTTTGTTTTTGATGTATTTTGAATTATTCTCGTTGGTAAACGTAAGTATAAATGTTTTGTTGTTTGGGTAAAATGTGAATAAAGTATGGATAAGGATTTATAAAAAGTAAAAAAGTAATGATACTTGATTTGACATGTGATTTATAAGAGGTGATGACAGTTGATTTGACAGTGAACCCACATATTTTTTGAATGGAATAACCTAGGATAACTTTTATTCTAAAGGTTGATTGGAATTCATATACCATTTTATCAGGATTTATTCTGGCATAATTTATCTATGGTTATCCGGGATTATCTGGGGGTTTATACCAATTCCAAACGGGGGTCAAGGGTATACATTTATCGAAGCATAAGTGAGTATAAACAAGGATGAAATGATTTTGTGTTTGGTTGTGTTTTAAATTATTTTCGTCGATAAACGTAAGAATAAATGTTTTGTTGTTTGGATAAAATGTGAATAAAGTATGGATAAAGATTTATAAAAGGTAAAAAAATAATGATAGTTGATTTGACATATAATTTATAAGAAGTGATAACAGTTGATTTGACAGTGGACTCACATATTCTTTAGGTGAAATAACCTAAGATAACTTTGATTTTAGGGGTTGATTGGAATCCATGTACCACTTTATCAGAGCTTATTCTGTCATACTTTATTAGGGGTTGGGTTATCAGAGGTAAACATGGGTAGGTGGAGTATCTTGTCCGGGACGATATCCAGTGTGTTACGCATGGTTTCACTCAATTCTTTCACTCATTCGTAGCAACAGTAGTCCTTATAAACGATCTTCTTACTTTGTGGATGCATGTTTGGTGTAATAATAATGATGAATGATGACTCTTGGCATTGATCCCTTATTGCGGAGCGACATAATTGCTGAAGCCTGCGTTTCGAAGTCCTTTTTCAAAAGTGATTTGAGTCCTTTTCTTCTGTAGACCATATGCAGCCACATATATGAACACTGGCGTGTTTCCATCCCCGGCCGGATTGCATGAGGATTAACCGTTTTTAGTTACTTTTCTCCCAATGTAGTCTGGTGCCCACGATCTTGAAAGTGATTATAAAAACACCCCTCCACAGTCTTTTTAAACGTCCTTGACATTAAAGATGTGTTTATGTGACACAAAAAGTCAGAGAAAATAAAAAATTTCACTTTGTCCACTTAAAAATTTGTTGTCTATGCAAAATAGAAAGAGAGAAAAAACTCTCACTCAACGCAGGCTCTGAGAATTAATTTTTTTTCATTAGGCCCTAGGTGAATTTTTTAAATAGGGTCTCATACATATTAAAAAAGAAATCTAACTTAGTTTAATCTTATATATTATTTTATTTTATGTTATAATAATATTACAAAATAGATACACAATATTTCATATTAATTTAGAAGCCTAAAAGCAATAAATTTTTTTAATGTTGATGGAATGAAAAAATTTATAAAATTATAATAAAAATACTTAAAAAGGATTTGAGCATTATTTATTTTCAACAACCAGAGGGACAGAGAAATATGGAGAGGGAGACTGTACTTATGGTTGTTAAAATTTAAGGAGGGAAAAAATTTTAAATTTGATTTTAGGAAAGATTGTGTGTTGAAAAATACTAATTCATAAGGAAAAGTGACATATCTAACTGTGGAGGTAAAAATCAATATCATGACACGTGTCACGCTAAGACGGATATGGACCATCATGTTTGGGGCCCACAGATTTAGACCCAAACCCATAATGTCATAATGACCTCACCCGAGCACACTGGCAGGACTAGATTGAGGGTTTAGTCGAACAGTCAGATACCTCGTGGGCAAACTTCACCTCGAGTAGTTAAGGCATGATCAGATTAGAGGTCTGGTTGGACGACCTTACACTTCTTAAACGAGCGAGGAAGACACGACCAGACAAGAGATCTAGTCCGACGATCTTTCATTTCGCAGATATACTCGAAAGACATAACAGATGAGTGAGCAAGCCAAAGGGCCACGAGCAGACTAAAGAAACGGTCAAATGATCTTAAACGCCTCTAACTGCCAGACGAACAGTCAAGACCCACTAATTGCGCAACGTGGGCATGACGTGCCTTACTAAAACGTGGGGGTTTCCACAAAAACCGCCCACTAAGTGTTCAATGAGGGGACATTTATAACAGCCAAAGAAGTGGAAACGGCAATTTAACCGAAGAACTACGTTTGACTTGATCCCTCTAAAAAGGGTAAGTAGACAGCCTGACAAAGAGTTTTAACCCCAATTACCGAAAAATTTAACTGAAGGGGAAAATATCCTTCTCATTTTATTTCATCAATCATGAGGTTTTTGTGGCCCCTCAATAGGTGGGGTACCTAGGCAATTGTCTTAGGTATAGTTCGGCAACTTGTCTAAAAGTATTTCTACAAAAAATTCCTTCTAGAAGAAGTTACTTCTAAAGAATGAACTTCTTGTATTTGGAGTAGAAGCTGTTTGGGAACACATATTGATAAATGCTTTCAAAAAGTACTTTTATAATAGAAGTCACATGAATTGTCTAAAATACCCTTACACCCATGTTATACAATTATCTGAATAGATCAATAGAAATAAAATAATATAATTAACTATATAAATCTCAAATACTAACAAACTTTTTATAACCACACAATTGGTTACAAAATCAAACTAACAAATCCTAACAATTAAAATACTAATAATTTTTTTTAAAAGATAGATATTACTAACAAATTTATTCTAAAAACTAAAAGATACTAACAAACTTATTTATTTTTAAAATAGAAAAGAACATAAACTAACAAATCTAAAATAGATGCTAGATTTGTCATACATCACCTAATGAGACAGGTGAGAGAGAATTTGTTTTATATGGCACCTAAAACCCATGTTTGGTTCGAGAATAGGGCTAGAATAAATGAGAATAAATAAAAATAGTTTTAAAATTGGTATTTGAAAGACTGGAATAAATAAAAATCAGTATGCTATAATTAACTGATATAAAATGATATATGGATTCCAATCAATCCTTGAAATTAAGTTATTCTAGCCAAACAAAATATCACTTTATTTATATATATATTAGAATAGTCATAAATCTTATAATAACTTAATTCTACCCAAACATGGGCAAAATGTTTTTTGGGAATTTGTAAAATTTTACAAGGGTATTTTTGTTAAAATATTAACTTTTTTTTTTTTACTTCTATATAAGTAAAAAAACTCCTTCCACAAAATGAGTTATTTTTTCCTTCTGGAAAAAGAAGCTTTTCTCCTTTTACAAAAGAAGAAACGGTAATTATTGGGTTCCCAAACGCGATCACTTCTCCTTCCGCAATAGGAGAAGTCACTCATAAGTAGTTTTGAGCAGTTGTCAAACACACCTTAGTCGCCTTTGCCCAGGGTCAACCTTGCTTTCACTTTCCCTTTATTTTTTCATCTTATTAGGCGAGGGAAAATGATTTTTTTTAAAATGAGTTTTTTTAACATTAAATGTTTGATGATATTGAGCTTCTTTATTTGTTCTTTTTATTTTATTTTATAATAAAGTAAGAAAAATATGTATTTAAATTTTTTATTTATTATGTGATATGCCTTTGTAACCTTTGTTTATTTAAAATATTTGAATAGTTAGATTGTTTTATATTATATTTGAATTAGCATTCATCACATAACAATTATTTTATTTTCTATCATTTTCCATTATAAGCACAAAAAATCATTTTTATTTTTCATCATTTTTCATCACAGGCATAAATAACGGGTTTTATTTTCTATCACTTTCCATGATACAAAAAATATGTAAACTGGTCAAAGGAAAAATTATTTCTTTTCCATCAATTTCCCTTTGACTCAAATTCTTTGAGTTTCCCTTCGTGTTTGTGCATAAACACACCCTACGGGCTAATTTGGCAAGAGTTTAAGGTTTTAGAAATAAGTTGTCCTAATTTTAAAGGATAGAAAATCCATCAATTTTGTTTATATTTATATTTCTCAAAATTAGAATAAAAAGTGAGGATAAATGATATCCCAACCATTAGGTAAAACAAAATATCCTATTTTCATTTCAAAATTGGGACAACTGTCAATAATTTATCCCGATTATTTTTTATACCAAATGAGAATAAATTGTTTTCTCACTCATTTATTCACATAATTACTCTTTATCCAATTACTTATATACTTGCCAAACTAACCCTACCCCCGTTTGGAAGTGGTATAACCCCCCGCATCCCCAGATTTTTTGGGATGTTTGTTTACCCTGGAAACCCCGGATAAAGTACATAAACCCAGATAAAGAGGTGTATGGATTCTCCTGGAATAAAGTTATCCAAGGTTACAACCCAAAGAATATGTGGGCACCCTAAGTCATCACCTCTTATAAATCACTTGTCAAATCAACTATCATTACTTTTTTACCTTTTATAAATCTTTATCCATACTTTATTCACATTTTACTCAAACAACAAAACATTTATTCTTACGTTTACCAACGAGAATAATTCAAAATACAACCAAACACAAAATCATTTTATCCTTATTTATACTCATTTATGGTTCTATACCCTTGAATAAAATCTATCTCCGCAAGGGAATAGTTTGGCAGGTAAGGTTTGATGATGAGTTGTCTTAATTTTAGGGGATAAAAAGTCCATCAATTTTGTTCATATTTACATTGGTCAAAATTAGGATAAAAAATGGGATAAATGTTATGTCAGCCTTTAAGTGTAACAAAATATCCCCATTTTTATTTCAAAATCGAGACAATTGTTTATTATCTCTATTATTTTTTGTACTAAACGGGGATAAACCATCCTTCTACTTACTTATCTCCATAATCATCCCTTTTCCCAACGTACATTTATCCCCTTACTAAGAGTCAAAAGAACTGAAAAATCATAACCCCTCTTGAATGAGATATTAACTTCTTGGATCTAGTTTGTTGCGGAGATCGTGTAAAGCCAAACAAACATAACTAGGAGGGTTTTGTGGTGTAAGGAGGATTACAAGAAGAGAAAAAAAAATCAAAGGAGAGAGCGTTGGGACGTCTTCAACTTGTAGCTAGACGTGGGATTAGGCTATCAATGGGTCCAATTGGGGTGGATCCTGATCCAACCCATTTGATTGTTGGATTCTTCAAGTAGGATCCACCCATTTGATTGTTGGATTCTTCAAGTAGGATCCATGTCAAGTCTTGGATCGGGTCAAATCGACCTACTAACATGCCTACATCAAACTATGAGTGGTTGAAATTTTTTTTAAGAGTCTACAATGGCTTTATTTTTTTTAAATAGAATCTACTGTCTTATATATAAATATTTCTTCATTATTTTAATTTTTTAATGTTTTATGAGGAAACATTTAACATACGGTTTGGATTATTAGGCTTTTATGTAAAGTTAAAATGTTATAAAAATATTTCAAATGCTCACAATCTTTAATGATTATTCAATATTCATTTATAAGTGTTGGGTTGGATCATAAAAAAAAACATAATATTTTGGTTGAGTCAATCGGATAAAGCAAGGTGATCTACGTCCATTTTGGGATCCTTCGGGTCAGTATTTATGCCTTTTAGCAAATTCAGACAGGCCTCTGAGGGAAGACTTGAGGGATGGCACGAGTCGTAAAACATGGGGTTTTAGTTTTATTTTAATTCATTTTCTCATCGATCTAATGATTGTTTTTGCATGTTCCCTTTTAGGGTCTCTCACTAAATCCTTGTATTCCATTTTTTTCAACGGCAAAATTTTAAAGGGAAAAATCGATATAACTTTTTAGAAAATTAGTTAAATTAGTTTTAGTCACTGTAAAATTTGAAAATCATCTTAGGTCTCTATGTTATTAGAAAAATATTGTTTCAGTCCCTATCGTCACCCAAAACTAATTAGGTACATGGTTAACCTTAATTATACATTAAAAGTTAAAAAAATGCCCTTATTTTTTATTTTTCAAAAAATTAATATAGCTCTCTAGAAACTTGTGAAAATTAGAAAAAGTTCCCATAAAATTAAAAAATCCATCAGGCACCTATTTTATTAAACAATATTTATTTTAGTCCCTACCGTAACTGAAATTAACCAAATTTATTGTTGACTCTAACCATACATGATGAATTACTATAATAATATCCTTTTAAAATTTATTTAATAAATTACTGTAATACACCAATGTGATTTATAGTGACTCTAAGGGTATTTACTGATTTTACAGTGACTTTTTTTTATTTTCATAAGTTTTTAGCGAGTTATATAGATTTTTTTCTATTTGTACTCTTAGTTAGTATAAGATAGCAGGAGAATTTTCTGGAAAAGACGAGCAGTCTTGCCATCAAAAGGACTAAATCAGATTTTTTATATTTTGTAGGGCTTTATTTAAATGTATTTATTGTAGTAATTTAATTCAAGGACTAAATTCATTAACCATATATATTTTATAGGGATTTTTTATGATTTTGTAATTTACATGGATTAAAACCGATTTAGCTAGCTTTCCATGAAGTTATATCAATTTTCCCCAATTTTAGAACATGTCATAGTGCGTCAGACATACACAACAAAATATTGTCTAATTTACAGTTGAGTAGACTCACGACTCCAAAATGTGTTTTGGTGTGTAAGAGTTGTGTTTACATATAAACTACATAATAGCTATCTTCTTCCATTAGGTTATGTAGGTCTGAACTCGTGGTACGAGAAATTACCTCACCATCAACATCACCCAATTTATAGACCTCCAGCTATTTGGGATTATTGGGTCTTTTGGCTATCCTAACCCACCATCTCCTTAATGGATCAAGTGTCACAATCACCCTTTTAATAGGCCACACGTCCTTGTGTAGGGTCATACCCATCATCACGTAATAGACATGCTTCGATACCAATTTATAACGCTCGGCCACCCCAGGCTTTTATACCAAGACGTGTTTTAAAGGTATGAATCTACTCATGCTAAATAGATATTATATTGTTGTGTAAGCCTAGAGCGTTACACTGAAAGTAGGTAGTTAACTTGGTTGGTCCCCTCAAACATCTGGTTTGAATGATTCTAGAAGTTCCCACTGTCTGGTGATAGAGTTGAATAAGAAGACAATATCATATATTCAATTATCCTCGTATGGCGTGAGAAATAAGCCCAGAATAGGAAATAATATAAGAGAATAGCCCAAAAAAGTTGTTTGTTTTGGCATAATAAACCCTGATACTTATTTTGGATAAGTTACGATAAGGCTTGATAACAATTCTAAAGAAAAGCCAGAATTACTTTTCAGGATTTATTATACCAAGGAATTAAAATACCCCTCATTGTCATTTTAAAATATTTCTTTCACATCCTCTTACACAACCCAATGATACACCATCTTTAATGGGATAGGATCCAGTCAGGCTAGCATTTCGTCAGTCTCATCAGTGTCGAATGGTGTGATGACACTTGTCCTCAACCAAACCTCACTTACTCACCCACGGTTAATGTTAAGGGAGACTAAAAACATTGCAAAATCAAAATCTAATTTTGTCATTTTTTCCCTCTTTTGTTTCTCTCTTCCTTCTCTCACCAAACAAACACAATCGAAATCCCTTTGTCTTTCTTTCTTTTCTTTCCCCTCTCATCCCCTCCATCTCATTGTATCACCTCCCCAAACCATACTTCATTTTTTCTTTTATACTCTATACAAAAGCTATTCTAGGGATTTAAAAAAAATTTAAGTCTTCTCACCATTTCTTCTCTCTCTCTCTCTCTGTACATGATTTAATCTCCATACCTTTTCTTGAACATCTATATTAGAGTTATTTATTTTATTATATATGATTTTTGTTTCCCTTGTGGGGCTTAAAATTTGTTGATGAGGTTGATGATGACTTTTGTATCCCTTGAATGGTTTTCTTTTTTAGGGTTTTTGTATTTATTGTATACATATATTATATAGTTCGATTATAATGTTATGCAGTTTGATTTATATATCGTGTAGTTTGATTCTAAATTCTATTGTTCGGTTCATATGTTGCCCCAGTTCAATTCATATAATGTGCATTTTGAGTATTGGTTATATAGTTGGATTCATATGTTAGGTCGATTCATATGTGTGTAGTATCATTCATAGGTTATGCAATTTTATTAACAGATTTTGCAATTTCATTATTAAATTATACAGCTGGATTCATAGGTTTGCAGTTCGATTCATAAGTTGTATAGTTCAATTATTATTTTGTGTAGTTTGATTTATAAGTTGTGTAGTGTGATTCTAATGTTACTGATGAGGTTGATAATGGCTTTTATATCCCTTGTATGGTTTTCTTTTTAATGGTTTTTGTATTTATTGTATACATAGATTGTATTGTTCAATCATATTGGTGTGTAGTTTGATTCTAATTTTTACAGTTCGGTTCATGTATTGCTCAGTTCAATTCATATAATATGCATTTTGATTACAAGTTGTATAGTCTGATTTATATGTTGGTTAGTTCGGTTCATATGTGTATAGTATCATTAATAGGTTATATAATTCGATTGATATATTTTGCAATTTCATTATTAAGTTATTTTGCAATTTCATATGTTGTATAGTTCAATTATTATGTTATGTAATTTGATTTATAAGTTGTGCAGTAAAATTCTAATCTTGTGTAGGTTCATTCATACATTATGCAGTTCCCCTTCCATAGGTATTTGAGCCTAGTTCATTGGAACATCACAAAGACTTTCTACTTGAAAATTGGACATCATTTCATGAGCACTAAAAAAACCATTTCAAGTTTTTCTCAAATGATTCAAGTAATTGTAATTATAAATGTTATTGTATCGAATCACAAAATTGTAAGAAAACCTATTAATTCATTACTTTGTGCAACCTAACATGTCAATGTTTGGATATGTTGAATCTTTCAACAACAATAAGTTAGGTACGATCCAATTCCAACAACTCAAATAATATGCAGGACTCATGAGTAGTCATATCAATGCTACATAACCAATCACACAGAACAAAATCAAATGTTAAATGAAGATGCAATCTAGTTGGATTTGCCTTATTAATTTTGCTGTAATTAGAGTTGTAAATAGGGAATTGTATAAAAAAATTGTTATTATAATTGTAAAGAAATATTTTGATATAATTAATATATTGATCGAATTGTTGTACTGTGGTGAAAGTTGTTGAATGAAAATTAATGTATT
Organism: Acorus calamus; assembly: GCA_030737845.1. Taxonomy (NCBI): domain Eukaryota; kingdom Viridiplantae; phylum Streptophyta; class Magnoliopsida; order Acorales; family Acoraceae; genus Acorus; species Acorus calamus. Next base: position 25,088,468 of record CM060869.1, on the reverse strand, counting down.
GATATATGAATGTGTTTGCAATGAATACTTTTGTTTTCATGAAATGAATTGAATTTGGTTGAATTAAACTACAATACTCATGAAATGAACTAAATTGTGGTTGTATCAAACTGAAATACTTGTTAATCAAACAGAATATATGTTGATGCCTCAATCTTGAAATGACACTTGTTAATTGAATTGAAGCATTTGTAGTTAGAACTGATAATTGTTTGAATAATACCTGAAGTATTTGTTTATCCCTCAAACTTGAAATGACACTTGTTAATTGAATTAAATAATGAATGTATCAAACTAAATAAATTTTGAATCAAATTGAATTATTAATGAATCAAATTAAAGCACACATGAATTGAACTGAACAAGTCAAGACATGAACGACTATTTAGTTTCACTAATACATCATTTTTTTCCGATTTGTACTAATACATAATATGGATAAGTATTGTGCATCAAAGACTAATAAGTTCATCATTAATAAATAATATGGATAAGTAATAGGTATCAAAATCATTCTATTTTCAGTAATAGGTATTAAAGACTAATATTTTCATTAATACAAAATGATCCTTTACACATACATGTAAAATCCAACAAAGTAGAGTTACACAAGCATCAACGGCCATGATTTAATCACACAACTCATTTTTTGATTTAAATCCATCAACCATACCAAACATATATTCATATACTAGGGGTAAAATTGTCATTTTAAAAGTGATAGCTCCTTATTCACGGATTATCTACTACTTATCTTTAATTTATTTAGGGTAAACCATAAAACAAAAAATTATTTTTTACGTTTCTTAATGAGAATAACAAAAAAAGTTAACCAAACAAAAAATTGTTTATTCTCCATGGATTGTTATCTATCTCAGTATAACTATCAGGGTTGAATAAACCAATGTCACCCCATACAGGGGGATTAATTTTAGAGCTCCTGGGGTATTAATTGCTAGCTTCTAATATGTAAGGAGTAGTGGATTGAGTTCCTGGTATTTTCAACAGAGGAGATCCATCTTAGCGTGGACTTCCTTTAGGACCATATCAACCAAAATCATTCTATATTTGTGTTGGAATGAAAGATATCGCATATATACAGAGAAAGGTAACGGAGTAGCAGACCTCTGGGAAGGTTTCATGAGTAGTTTGGGCAAGGAAAACATTACTATTCAAGATGCTTTGCTATTGCTTCAGCAAATTATCCTACCAGACATGGCTCGGCATTGTTTGTTAAAGTTTGATTAAATAGGTATGCAGATGGTCCTCTGAGCCGGCCCTAGCCCCAGGCGACAAGGCGGTCCGCTTAGGGCCCTCAAATGCAGAGGGCCTCCGAAATAAAAAAAATGTTATGTCCAATCTTTCCTTTGGATTTTTTTATTTTAGACTTATCCTTTTTTTTATTTTGTTTGCTATTTATTTAATTAATTCCAATTTTAATAGTACTTTATTTATTATTTGATTACAAATTTTTTTTATTGGATTTGTGTTATTTTTTCTATTTTTCGTTTTTTGTATTTATGTGTTTTTTTTAAAATTTGTGTGATATTTTTATGTATCTATTTGAGTTCAATTTCTTCTTTATATTTTTTGTTTCTATTTTATTGATATATATTTTTATCGTATCTCAAAACGTAGAATTTAAAAAAAAAATTAAGAATTAAATATGATAAATTAAATTTTCTTGTTAACATGGGCCTCATTTTAAGGTCTCGCCTAGGATCCCATTTGTTAAATTATTTTTTCAGAGCTGGCCTGAAGGTGGAGCAGGGGCTATCAAATAGTTATCGATCCAGTACTCTCCCTTGGGCTAGTTAGATGGAGTGGAATTGATAATGTGAAAGAGACTGCAATATAGCTAACAGTGGACCTGCCAACAAGCACAAGGGGATGCATTATATTCCAACTTGGACTGGACTTCCCTAAGTTAATGACGGGACCTACTGTTCAACATTTTGTTCATTGTAAATTTGTATTTCCTACTTGATGTACATAAATGTATATAGCCATATTTTGGTAATGCAATACAAGTTCTTATAATTATAAACTTACCAGAAAAATAGCATAAACATTAACATGTCACAGATACCATGCATGCATTATCATTCCTAGAGCGATTGACCATTATGCAGATGCCAAAGCATACTGTCATCTAGAATAAATGTGAATGAATAATCAAAGCAGCCATTATGTCAGGCATGCTTTCAATGTTGAAATACTGTCATATATAATAAGGCCAACATTACTTGCAACCATAACAAAGAACATATGCCATCCAAAGTGGGGGGATCAGGATCAAGATCATCACTAGCAACCCTAATCGCACATGGCCTTGATTAGCTTCCCATTATCATAGGAATCTTGGTCACATGGGAGTACACGTGAAAGGAAATTGATGGAGCCATGGAGGTCATATGCAGCGATCCAATCATATCGCGCCACGTCATGGCCGAGGATCCACGGCCTACCTAGCTAGTAGACCCCCGTGGACCAGCTCCATCCGTTCCTGTTTTCAGTCTGATTGGCTTATTAAACAATGCTGATTTGATGCACCTTTGGTTGTCTGTAACACAGGCATGGCTGTAAAGTGTTCACAAGATGGGTGACATGCACGAATTATGGGTGCATTGTAGGGGTGTATATTTTTATAGAAGATTCAGACTACACCAAAAACCCTATCTAAATTGCCTTGAAAAGATTGATTCATTTTATTGTGTTTTATGATTATTATAGTAATGTGTTGTTAAACATGCATGTACTGTTTAAGATCCGGTGTTCTCTTTTTTATTCTCTTTTTAAGAATGATATATCGACGGCCCGTGATTGCTGTCGCACCCGCCGTTCGCCGCACCTAATCGGTTCCCTGTATATATATATTTCTTGAGAATATAAAAACTTTGAAAAGTCTTTCTGGGTATTCGATGATTGGGTGCTTCTGCTGTTGGTGCTTCTGCTGCATGCATTAATGGAGGGCTCTCTTTGGCACCAATTATTGGGTGCTTCAATTCATATCTGTCTTATTTTCTATTTCAGTTCAGGCACCAATGATGAGTTGAATCTAGTGGAGGCTAACTTTCCACGCGAGGTCCCCCACCTTTTTAAAGGATGAAAGGCCTGCTTGAAGGCATGTTAGTGTTCCGATTTCAATCAAATAAAAAAATTGTTAAAAAGAATGAAAAGAAGGGGTGTGAATAGATATAATGAAATTTACAGGTGTGTTCGTGGCATATCAGAACCTACCAAGTGGAATCCAACTCCTCCTCCAACCAACCATAGATTCCTTTAAATGGTGGGGATTTCCCTTTCATGACCTAACTAAAAGGGACAGATATCCCCCCTCAATTAAGCCCCCTGTAGAGAGAGATTGGAAATAATATTAGTATCATTGTATATTTTTTTACTTCTAGATTAGAAAAAATAACAGAGAGATGGAAAAAGAAGTGAAAAAACAAGGCCTGGATAATGTTGTGATTCCACTCAAACTATACGAACACTGATGTGGGGCTGACACAGATCCCAACTGGCCAATGAAAGTGGTAGGTGTGTTCGTAAAGCGGTACTAGATTTTTCTTGTGGGGTTACTAGTATCATAATATGTCCAATGGTGGCAGTGGTTTTTAATTTGTATTTACTTATTCTGGGTTCAAGATCTTCTTGAACTAGTACCCCACATTATGAGTTTAAAAAAATGAAAAAAAAGGAAATAATTGTGTACACTCGACATACAGTCTGTACAACTTACAATGTGTATATCTTGCTAGTCTTCCAATGATATAAACATCTCATTGAAAAAAAATTACATCCGTCCACTCAAATTTATGATGAAGATATATATATATAGTGAAACGATTAGGTGCGACGAACGATGGGTGCGGCCGCGACATGGGCCGTCCGATCACGGGTCTATCGCATCCGACGGTCGATGTGAATCGCATCCGACCGTCCGATGCGATGGATCCGTGATCGACGGCCCGTGATCATTGTCACACCCGCCGTTCGCCGCACATAATCGATTCCTGTATATATATATAACCTCATTGTATTGGAGCACATTACTATAGTTAAAAAAATGAAAAATGCGTGGACGCGCATGCCCGTACCTCCTCGTAAGCTGTATCTAATATTTTTTATATTAATTAATTCAAGTGCCCTATCATAGATAGATTAATATATATTTTGTGACAAAGTTATCTTTCTTGCGCATGGAATTAGGAATCTCAAAAATATCTTGAACGATGATTTAAATTTAAATTTTCTATATTTCAATTCGTATGACTCTTTCAATTGGTGTGTGTGTGAGGATTGAAGAATAAATTAATGTGAAAATCTGACTTGTTTTTCACAATAAAAGAAAGTGTAACTTTACATATATGCACTGGGTTTTCGTAGATAGTATTGCATTTGATCACATATCTGCTATTGGGGATGTTATTCAATTCTTCAATTATTTCAGGGAATGGCCTCAATTATTAGTCTATTACTCTACACAATTATCATGACTAATGATAGCTAATGAGGCTTTCTGAATTCTTACTGTCATTCCCAGAATTAGAAGCCATATATTTTTTTTCCAATTAAGTCAAGTGTACATCTCCCACAAGCATGCATAGGTTGGAAGCTTTTGGGCATATCGCGAACATTGAATCCATTCCATACTCATCAAGATCACACATTCACACACATATCAGCATTTCTTGAGTTCCATGCCATATATCATAGAATGTGTTGTTTGGAACTCAGGATTGATGGAGACATACACTTAATAAAGTGTGAATTTGCACTCATTATATCTGGTTCATATATGTCCTCGACAATTTGGACTTTAAAACCGGGAACATATAATTTTATGATCCTTGTGAAGAAAAACATCCCGATTCCTGTTCGTATTTCACCTGAGAGTGATGGATACTACTGATTGGATTTTGCTCTTTCCCATATTGAAAAATCACTTGAAATAAAATCAGCTTACGAATGACAGGGATATAGAACACTTGATCAAATTTCATTGATTATAGTTTTTCTGGTACGTTACCAATATTATTGATCAGAAATAAGATTTGCATGCATGCATGTATTGGTACTACTTGTATTGTATGAAACTTGCACGTAAGGATGACTTCCTTGCAAGCTGTGCACAAATTTTCATGGTCGCATGTTATATCTTCCAAATCAAATAAAAGTTAGAGAACTTTAATTTTGTCAAACCAACCATTCCACTGCAACACACACCAAACAATTAAAAAAAAAAGACAAATGAAAACTACAATTTTATCTTTCATTTCCCATCAAAACTAATACTGATTAGATACAAGAGGACTCTGTATGAAGGCTTAGAAAGCTCACCTTTTGAAGGCTTTCTAGCAATCTTCCAAAAAGAGGATCCAGACTCCCAAAAAGAAATTAAAAAAAATTACAGACTCCACATGTTGCTTTTATATATACCACCCCTTTGAAGTTAAATTTTTAAAAGGGTCGGTGCTTCTTTTTCTTCTCAGTTTATTTACACCCTGGAATGTCCAACGAACAACGCTTCCACTCTACTAGGCGGTGTAAAAAGTCCCTAACCTGTGCATAAACCCAATTAAAAAAAATCAGAATATAATCATATGTGAAGAGGCCTCAGCATATGATACAGAGGTCAAAATACAACTTAAAGGAAGAAGATTTGATAACCACAGTTATGACCAATTTAGTAATCCAAACAGACGAAACCAGGATAGTATAGTATGATTTTTTTTTTATATATCACTTGTCCAAAATAAACAACAGATGATCAAAATTTGGATTACTGGATGAGGAGTCCAACTTGAAAACACGAAAAAAAGAAAAGAAAAATTGGTTTTTTACCTCGGAGGGCTCTTGGAGAGAGTAAGAGGCATTTGTCTCCTTTGGAATTTTGGACACCAGTATCCCCAAACCTTGACCTCTCGCTCTCAAGACCTAAGAACATTGAGAAAAACAATATTAAAAATTGTCATCTTTAGTTGTAACACTATAGTACACACACATACTATAAGCTGTGAAAGCAACCTACTAAGGAATAAAACTGTAGGAACCAAAATGATGTCTCCTGTACCTTGAAAGCATCTTCATCGGTCCTGTCGTCTCCTATGTACACTGGTAACACGTCATTGCAGTCGGCAAAACCTGGAGGAATAATGACAAATACAATCAAATAAATAAATATAAATCGATTTTGGTCAACACAAGTTCGATGTGTTTGTATTAAGAAATGGAGAACTAACCGAGTGAGTCCAACAGGAATTCGAGGGCCTTCCCTTTGTCCCATTTAATGGTAGGACGAATCTCCAACACCTATTTTCAACAGAAACATTCAAATAAAAAAAATTAGTGTCATGTACATCTACAATTAATTGTTTGACCACCTAGATTTTACATGGTATTTAAGAAAAAAAAACCAAAAAAAAAGAAGCTTACCTTCCTCCCTTGTGTAAGTCGTAATTTGGGATACGCTTTGAGCACTGACCTCACTTGTTCAGCAAGTCCACTCCATTTCTGCATTGCATGAATCCAAATATTAGTTCTTGTTCTATTCTTTCTTTTCCATTTGATTCAAAAATATGAAAAGAAGAACTAAATGTGTCTAAATATATTGTTTTTCAAAGTACCTTTTCATCCACACATCTGTAGTGAACAGACAAACAGAACTTGTTGTTCTCCACCTTGGCTCCCGGAATGGATTTAGTCTTCTCAATCAATGCTTCATAGACCTATAAAAGTTGAAACAGAGAGAGTGCAATGGAGACCAATTAGACAAAAAAAAATCACGCTTTCATTTGAAGTTTTGGATGCATGAGAGAGATTTCACACCGACCTCATCAATCATGGGCAGGAACTCACTAGCCGGTTGAAACAGAACTGCACGACTACTCTGTTAGATGATAAGAAAAGGCATCAAAGTATTAGACCAATTGCAGAGAAAGATATTTTTTCTTTTTTTTGGACATATATGAAAACCAAGCTTACTTTATTGTAATTGTTGTATCTGTGGCCTTTGGAGGGCCCTTTGATATCCATACCGTGGCTTCCCGCGTAGTACAGCTCTGCCAATTTTACAAAGTCATACACCTGCAACAAATTACAATTTGTCCCTCGACAATATTAGAATTCCAGAATAAGCCCAATCATAAAACAGATGCAGGGGACATATATAGAGAGAGAGAGATTAGAGAGACGGCAAACGTAAAGAAATGTACCTTGTCTCGGCACCTGCCACTGACTATAGCCGTGGGAAAGTATCTGGCCACCTTCCTCACTACCGTTCTCATCTGTTCCACCAAAAATTTCAGCTTTTCATGAGAAAACCAAGACATGAAAAACAGAGCATCCAAAACAGAGAGAGAGAGAGAGAGAGAGAGAGAGAGAGAGAGAGAGAGAGAGAGAGAGAGAGAGACTCACAGCGTCAGACATGAAAGCTCGATCTGGGTCTTCAACAATCGGAGACAGAGTCCCATCATAGTCTAAGAACATCACGATTTGCTTCCCCTTTGAAGCGCTCGTTATCTGCTCGAACATACTTAACGCTGAGGGGTGTTTATCCTACACACAGAGAGAAACAAAACATAAATCCGAATTCTAATCAACCGGACCAATGAAACAAATAAGGTTTTCGTCCTAATGGGGATCATCTGAAACTCACCATCCATGGAGTTTGGTCGTCCAAAGAAGACAGAGAAGAAGCTTTAACATGGGTTGGAGAGGAGGCCTTCATGGAGTCGACCCAAGCATTAATCCTGGGTCCGGTATTACCGATCTCAATATGCTTCAAGAGCTTCGAGCGGGGGATCGAGACCCCTCTCGGTGGAGGGTAGGGAAGGATTTTGGGGTCCCGGACAGCCACTGGTATGGCGTCTGGGATCAGCACATTCTGCTTCGTCATATTGGTTTCCAATGAAGGGCAGAAAAAGAAGAAGAAAAAGCAGGAGAAGAAGTGAAGTGAGCTCTGTATTTCACTCTTCCTCTTCTATATATATAGAGAGAGAGAGATTTCTAATGTGGAGTCGAAGAAGAAGAGAAGGGACTAACAGAAAAAACGAGAGAGAGCGAGAGAGAGGAGGTGCGGTTAAGTGTGGATGGACAGAGCGTGTTATGCGGTCAATTTATAGTTGGAGGGGACAGAAACGGACGAATCGAAGAGGAAGGGTGGTGTGGGGACCACCTTAGTTTTTTATTTCAAATGGGTCCTCCATATTTTTTTAGTGGGTCCTCCCAACAGTCACTCGTTCTCTTCCGCCGTCTTCTCCATCGCACCTCGACAGCTGTCCACACCCCCACACCTTCGCACGTGTTTAGGGCCACGTCGACAACTTAAAATAGTGCTCTTCTCGAGATTCGTGCGCGGAATCCCATCAACCTTTTTGTGTTCAACTGTTCAACATCATGTGTGTTGCGTGAACGTTAATTTTTTTTTTTTGTTTTTTATCCTCATAATTTTTTTAAGTTGGTGCCCCTCGAAAGTTCGGCTAAAAACAAGCAGCCACTTCAACTACCCGGTTAAGCAAAACCAGTTCCTTCAATTAATCATTGGAATTAATTAAACAAAATAATAAGTTAATATTGTTTTATATAACATTAAACATTCACATATCATATAAACTTCGTATGATTATAAACTAATTAAAATTACTTTAGCGAGTGCAATGAACCTGGGATTCATAAGCGCCCAAATTACGCCACGTTATGTTTTTGTTTTCTCAGACCATACTGTTTTGTCCCCTTAAAGTGTCGTGTGAACACTTACTCCTCTCTTCTCCTATGGAGGTCTGGCTTTAGAGAATGTGACTATGTGAGAGTTCCTTTTTTAAGGTGTACTGATGGGGTGGATACCCTGGTCGAGCCACCTGTCGTTGGAAGGTCACGTTGTATTAAACACGTATACCGTGGGAGTTGCCTTTTTTTCTTCAGGGCACTCACAGACCAGTTTCTGGGTGAGTCAGGTCCGGTCAAGCTCATGCCACACTTTTAACTGGCTATTGTGAAGACTGGACGGTTTATGTTGTCTTTTCTGGTTCTTCCCTGACAGAAACCCTTGATAAAAATATGAGAATCTCTCTCAATCGTAAACGATAGAATGTTCTGCTAAAATGTGCGTTAATTTTCTGGAGATGTCTCCAGTTCCTAACCACGTTTAACGGCTGGGTCAAAGAAAGGATGCTTATGCACGTTGATTAAGGACATTAAAATCAGAGAGACTCACTTTTTAAAGCTTCAACTTTCCTAACCACCTTTGCAAAAGAAAGAATCAGAGAAAACCGTGCCACCTTTTGCGTGTGTTCACGTGTATTGTTAGAACAGCCTATTCGGATTTTTGTTTTTATTTCGATATTTTTAAAAAAAATTAAATAAAAAATTGGAATGTTTTTGAATGGTGGGAATTTCAAAGTCGGGGCCAGACCAGGGGCGTAACGTGTGTTGGCGGTTTGCCCAACAAGGAGTTCGGCCAACCACGGCCCTCCACGAAATTTGGGAAAACACGTGCCCCTCTACGTGTTAGACACGTGTGTGCGACGGACTGAACGTGATTGGTCGTAGGGATTCGGGAATCGGGCCCACACATTTCGTGGGGCCCGTCGACCGTTTTTTTGTTGCCCGTGAGTCTCTGAGTCGGCTGGCACGTACGAACGCTATCGCCACGCCCAGTATATCCAGCACCTGATGCTATAAAAATTTAATAGTAATATAATATATTATTATAGTGATTAATCATATAAAATAATTGTTAAACTATAGATAGAGTTTGCACAGAATATTTCTTTAAGCCCTTCACAGATACAGAATCTTCTTACTCGTTGGATTACAAGCCCCTAATAAACTTCTTCGTCAATAAAGATAAGACTACCAAAGATCCACCCTTCATATTCAAAGGCACAGAGATGGTGGCCTTAGAGAGATTGAAAATAAATTCGAGATCTGAGAGAGAGAGTTTAATCTTCGTTGTTTTCTTGGGAGAGATGGGAAGAAGATTTAAAATTTCTGCGGTTATTCTTGTAACCAACGAGACTATACGATTATTATAACCGACAAGATTAGGTGGTTTCATAACCGTCTAATCTCACTCATTTCTCTCCTTTTTTTCAATGTGGACGGGATATTAATCGGGTCAACCCGATCCAATATCCAACATCTCCCACTCGTCCACATTCGATTCATCTCTATAAGCAACTCATGTACATCTCATATTCAATCATCTCTTCATACAGAAAATGAAGCGTGCGACCTGACGAGAAGATACAAAATATGAGTGCTATATTAAGTCACCATCTAACTAACATAGCACATCACTCAACAAAATATCTCGTTTATGTTCCATATTATCATATCATACCAATTAAGCATCTTTTAATCCCTCGTGAATTATAACTCAAAATGATGTTCAATCTCATTCAATGTTCTTGTACTCAAGGTTATATTAAAACAGATTTAACATAATCATCCGGACTTTGAGCTATGAAACATGGGTATGATAACATACAATCATTCCCTAGATCCTTATGCTAATTCGTTTAGACTTGACGGCTTTCCTAGATATGCTCCGCTGGATCGTATTATTCATGACCCTTGGATGACATACTAAAGTAGCGACATCAAATCCTTACTTCATAGTATAGTTCCAGGTCCTTAGGGCATGAGGTGGACCATTAATAGGTCTATAAGGAGTCACGCAATGCTAGAGAAGGGATCAATCTAGTCATTTCCTTGGTCGTCAAAAGCACATACCCACTAGATTTGGGTTTGTCACACTCAAAACGTCGTACGAATCCTAATCTAGTCGCCATACGGGCACCTAACTTGAAATTCTTAGCACAATCACAAGTGTTTGTCTAAGACCTCATATTCGGCTCTTTTCAGGCTATACAAAGTTGTGAAATTACTTCATATTCAACTCTTAAGTCTCATCTTATCCTAGCTAAGGCGACATTCAAATTATTTTAACCGCCATCAAACGTTAAAACTTTGCCTCATCTTGCTCACTATCTTAGCGCCAAGGTGATCACCTGTGTGAGTAGGTCGATCTAAGCCTGGTGACATCAACAATGTGTGCTAGTCATAGTGTCAAATGTCATAATATAAATTCATAAATATCAATGCACCACACATGACTATAGATGTCAATCATCATACAACAAAGTCAATACAAGATCCAAAATATATATCAAAGTCTACGTAGCCCCAAACCCCTAACATGAGTCTGAAAAACATCTCTAGGAGTGGCTTTTGTAAGAGGATCAGCCACCATCTGGCTAGTAGATATATGCTTTAGGATCACCTCTCCTCGTGAAAATTTTGGAGGTGGGAAAACATGTAATATAATTAAATTAAAAATGGAGTCGAATGGAAAAAAATGTGGAGATAAAAAGATAAAAAAGATGTTAAAAATTTCGGTAAAGATTAGAGTCTCTCTTTATTTGGGCAGTAAAAGCTTGATTTGATATGGGTAAATAGTTGGAGAAGGTTTTGGACGATTTTTACTCAAATTTAAGTTTGAGTATATGTTTGTATATATGATTGGAAATGCTCTTAGTGTGCAAGATAATATTAGATTTGGGTTCGGGTATATAGATAATTTATGGGTTGATTTTTTTAATGTAGAAAAGAAAAGGGAGGTGCCCAGTAAACTTCATGAGTTAAATCCCATTTGAATATATATAATAATTAAAATAAAAATTATTATTCATCCCCAAATCCCATGTCTGGGATAAACAATTTAAACTTTATATATCTCTTATAACCAATTTTGGGATAAAATGGGAACACAGGTTTTTGGTAAGACAGTGGCGAATTTAACGGACGTCAATCACCACAATATTGTTGTTTGAATCACGTGAGATCACGTGAAATTTTTTTACACTTGTCGGAATCTGAGTGGTTCACACAGGAGATCCCTGTGGCTTTTCCATAGGAGATCCGAACCCCCTAGAACAACTCTCTCCTCCCCCCTCCCCCATTTTCGACATGGGCTCGGGGCAAATATATGTGTTTTCAGATTTATTGAGTTGTTTCTGATTTGAAGAATAGTTCTCATTCTTGTCAATATTTTTGTGAATGGTTTGTGGATTTGTTTGGAATTGATGCAAGTTTTCATTTGTTGTAAACATCATGACAGCCAAAAACAATGTTATTTTGAATGTGTTATGATGATATAAGCATCAGCTGAAGTGTAATAGAACGTGAGAGAGGTTATGGCCGGAAAAAAAAAATTTCTCAGTCGACAAATTGAAACACAGAAAGTTATACGCCACAGCTGAAGAGGCTGTTAAAAACAAGCACAATTCGAAGTCATGGATTTTTATACATACAAAGATAGATGCAACTAGGGTTGCAACTCAGGCAGGTTGGGTTCGGATTGACTCCAACCTGAATCCAACCCAAATTCTAAACTACTCAATCTTAACATGACCCAACCCGATTTTTAATCCGAATTTGACCAATCCCGAACCCAACCTGTAATTAGATAAATCAATCCGACCCAATCCGAATTGAATTAACCGAACCCGATTTTCAACCCGAATTGGACCAACTCGACCCAACCCAAATTTCTAACATGATGTGTAAATCAAATAAATCAACCCGACCCAACCCATAAGATTATCTAAGTTTATCTAAAATTTGGACTACCCATGTTAGAAGCTATAGAATGAACAGCCATGATCTTTTTTTAACTATTAGTTTACATGTTTAGGTTGTGTCGGGTTGTGAGTAATGTCAACCCGAACTCAACCCGATTTGTGAGTTAACCTGAATTGGTAAACTCGAACCCGAACCCAAATCTGATTTAGGTCAACCCAACCTATGTAAAAATCGGGTTCAACCCGTGAGGTTCGGGTTCAACCTGACCCAAGTTGCAGCCCTAGATGCAACCATGCAGAGATAAACCAATACATTTGGACATATTTAAAATTTAAGGATTTAAAGAAAACTAGAAAAATTAAGGGACTAAGCATTAATATAAGGATACCTCGTTGAAATTGGGATCGGAGTTTTAAAATTTAATTTCATTTTAAGTTTAGTTTTGAAATCTTTTAAAATATCCCAATCAAAACAAAATGAAAAAATCGGACGATTGCGAACGCGTTGGACAATCAAATTGTCTCATTAAACCTAACCCGGTCCCGTTGAAATTATGATGGGAACTTAATTGTCCTAATTTTAGGGGATAAAAAATCTATCAATTTTTTCACATTTGTTAAAATTAAGATAAATAGTAGGGATAATGTTATCCTAACCTATAGGTGGAACAAAATATCTACATTTTTTTTCAAAATCGGTGCAACTATCCACAATTTATCCCATATTACTTTTTATACAATATAGGGATAAATTATCACCCCACTCACTTATCCTCATAATTATCACTTAATCCATTACTATCTTTTTATCAAACCAGCGATAATTATCCATTTATCAAATCAGCCATAGTTAATTCCTTGTGCGTGTGCGGAGCGCGTTCGGTAATTATACGTCACCTGACATTGAATCGTGGGGGCGACATGAAAGATTTTATATTAGTATTAGTATATACATATATTAATTATTTGCCCAAACTCATTAACATCCAAGTTTTGAATTCTGATGGGGACTGCAGATGGGGATGTCGTGTATGAATGGTCCCACACCTCACCCGATGGCCCTTTCCATTAACAACAGTAGTTGTAAATTTAAAAACTTTAATTTGTTAACAATGAATCAACAATAATAATAATAATGAATAAAGATTTTTGTTTTAAATTTATGAGACCTGGCACTACCTTATCTGTTAAAAGACAAAATAGTTACCCCGAAGAAACTTTCTGAGTCAGGGGACACATGGACCTTCATGACGTGTCCGGTTACCTTTTCTTATTCGCTATTTGTTTTTTTAAATAAATTTTGATAGTTATATTTAGATAAGATAGAATAAAATATAATTATTATTATAAAAAAAGACTTTGAATTGCTTATTAGGATTTATTATATATCAATAAATAAAAATATTCTTTTCTGTTATTTTAAAAAATTAATATCATCTAACAGTGTCACGTACACATTCAAAAGAGTGTTACATTTATCAAATCAATCACACATCTTTCGCATTTATTCAACGGTATAACATTTAAAAATTCATTAACTCTCATACATCCCTTATCTACTATTTATCAAACTTTATCCAAGGTAAATTAAGCAATAAAAATGTCACTTTTCCGTTTTCCAATAAGAATAACAGAAAAAATAAATAAATAAAAATTTATTTATTCAGCATGGATTGTTATTTATCTTGGCATGGCTATCAAGTGCAAATAAACTTATCAAACCCGATAGGTGTTCTTTACTAGCAATATATATTTTTGAAGATGAAACATTATAATTTTTTGTTTCTTCTGCAAAAGAGTATATAGAATTTGTTGGAATATATTTCAATTTATGAAAGTATACTATTCATTGTTGTTATATACATCATTAATAAAGTAAAAAAGTAAAAATAGAATTGTACAAGTGTCTCAAATATTCTAAATAAAATCATTATACTTAACTTATTTTACAGTATCATTTACATTCCCATATATCTAATTAGTCACGTGTATTCATTGTAACAAAGCTATAATAGGTTTTTCTTGAAAGCCTATGTTAACAAGCTTTTTCCATAAATCTACAAAAATCATAGTTCAGAAACTAAAAGTTGAAGTTAAATAATTCATTAAAACTGTATATAGAAAAACATAATCATTTGTCAATTGGTTTCATGTGAATGTCATTTTTAGGCCAGTAATTCATTAGAGTTTAGAATAACTCGAAATGCATTTGCTAACAAGAGGTCTAATGAAAAAGAAACACAAAAGGGGACCACAAGAGTGGGTGTCGGCAAGGAGAAACCACAGCAGTGGACCCATGAGACAATACTGGCCATGTTTAGTTTTGGTTTTGGTTGGGTCATTATCAACCACATTGAAATCCAAGTGAGTGAAAGCTCTGGTTGGCAATTTAAAACCCTCCTGTCAGGAGAGTGGATCTCCATCCTATCTCACTTTACCTCCAACCCAAGTCCTCACATTTCAAAAACAATTTTAGATTTTGCTATTGTTTTCTTTCCCTTTAAATGGATTTTTTCCACTTGCCTGCTCTAGGAAACCTTTATAGGTTCATTCCCTGATGCCATCCATCCTTAATTATATATAACCCAATGGGGTCCCTTAATTAATGTTTTATGGCTATTGTTATAATTTTTCTATAAAGACATTGCCATTATACTATTGATAATGATTCAAAAAACTTCCCTCTTAGTGATAATATAACTTCAATAAAATTCAATAAGTGTTTTATCTCCCTTTGCCTTCCTATGGTTTAAATGGAGTAGGGCTCACGTTTTTCAGGCTATTAGGATGGTGTTATATACAAATTGATCTGATCAGAATTGTTATGAAAAGTTGAATGTGCCAAACCCATGATAACACCATTTCAACTCGACTATTGAAATATATACTGTTATAACACCATTTCAACTCGACTATTGAAGGCCTTGTGAATCACCATTTCAACTTGACAAATTGATCTGATCTCACCAATTATCTTTTAAAAATTATATATAGTCATCCACTGAAGTACATACTGTTATAAAAAGTGAAGAATACACAAAGATATACTAATGTTGTTTTTCTTTGAATTTTTATTATTATTTTCATATACACTAATTAATATCGCAGTGTATATTGTATTATTGTAGTATATAGACAGTTAGGGAATCATTTTTCGATTGCATACTGTAAAAATGAATTGAGTATATGAATGCTCCTTGTTTTATACAAGTCCTATATTTGTTTTCTTTATAATAAGATTCTATCCAAATTCACGACCATGGCGCCAAAAGTAACCAAGATATGAAGGTGGAAGATCCCACTTAAAGTGAAAATTTTCCTTTGGTTGTTGATGCAACATCACATCCTCACCAAAACATACAGAGCCAAATGGAGGCTGGAGGTGAACACAACCTATGTGATGTGCGAAGTTGAGCCAGAAATGGTTGACCATCTATTTTGCTCGCGTTTGATGATGGCTCAAGTGTGGAGGAGGGTGCCAGCGGCATCATCTTCACAGTGTGTGTTCCAAAACACTGAGGAACTATGGGAGAGAATGAATGACTGCCCGAGCTTGGGAAATTCACGGGCTCACACGAGGGTGACGCAACTGATGATCCCAATAACGATTTGGGCTTCATGGTTGGTGAGAAATGGTGCCAACGGCATCGTCTTCACAGTGTATGTTCCAAAACACCGAGGAATTATGGGAGAGAATGAATGACTGCCCGTGCTTGGAAAATTCACCTGCTCATGCAAGGGTGGCACAACTGGTGATCCCAGCAACAATTTGGACTTCATGGTTGGCAAGAAATAGTTGGTGAGAAATGGAGTAATATTTAGAGGGGATCGTGTTTACGGAGAAAAATGGAGTAATATTTAGAGGGGATCGTTTTTACGGAGACATATGGGAGATCACGATGGCGCTGATTCGGGAGTGGGGAGTGTCGTTTGTAGGGGCTCGCAGCGTCTTGACCTCTGGGGAGCGCATTGGGGTCATGGCGTGAGGTTGTAAATTTAAGTTATTTAAGTTGTTTAAGTTGATTTAGTTGTTTTTAGTTTTTTAGTTATGTTGTTTTAAGCTTCTGGGTCGTTATTCCCAGTTTTTAGCTTTTGAAAGTCGGACGTCTACTTGCTAGGACCCAGGAGGGATTAACTCAAATCTCTTGAGTTTTCTTTTTCTCCCTTTCTCCTGGCAGTAATTTTCTCCTCTACCTATTTATTTTGATCATTGTAACTTTGATACCAAGTTATAAATGGACTACCTTCTTTAAATAAATAACGTAAAAAAATTCTATCCAAAGTAGTTTTGTTTTTTCCACATAGCAACTTCAGCCTTATTGCCATTTTGAAATTTCAGGTACGACCATACTGAACCCTGTAAGGGTCCACTCATGCTCACCCCAATTACCTTGAAGAGTTGAGAGGCCTTTCAACAAACTGGCCCTGCAAAAAGGGTGGTACCCACACACACCTTATCCTATATATAATTGCCAGGTGACTCAAGAAGGCCTTTAAATTATATTTTTAAGAAATACAACTAGACCTCCATAAAAATCTGAATCTCTCCACACCACCTCTGTACAAAGAACTGTGTATCTAAAGCCCAAACATGGTACAACCACCAAAATAAAAAGCTATGCAAAATCGGAAAATCGATGGTGATTGGGTGCAACTTGCATATATGAGCAATGACCAAAATCAGGTCCTCCATCTAATATCATGTTCTTTGAGGGGGAGAAAAGCTTTATATTGTTCCTTCTCTTTACATTTAATTAATATTATCATCATAATCTCCTTCAAAATGACTATACCCCACATAATTAAATTACTCCTTCGGAGGAGTGGCTATACCCCATACAAGTTATACGTACAAAAGAAAGCATCTACTTTGTGTTGGGTGAGAGATTTGTTTAATGCCAGATTATAAACCATGTATCAATCCATGTGATGAGCCACTGATTTTGAACGGTTTTCCAATAGCTAAAACTTGGATTTTTATTTATTTTTTGATAATGACCCGTAACTGATTAAACTGCAAATTATAAATGATACAAGTACAGCTGTGCTACCTAAGTCTTAATTAGTGGACTTGTTGTGCCCTGTGATTGGACCATAACCATAAAATGCAATCTCATTTTAGTCTCTTCAATTTAAGCTAGCTTGGACTGAATTTAGTTTTTAAACTATTAAAGAATTGGTAGGTTTTAGATATATATGCTTTGAAAAACATATTTTAGATCTCTCTCGCAATTTTGGAAAAACTCAACAAATTGGATTTTTCATTGCAAAAGTCTATATTTGTAAAATCTTCTACTCATAAATTATTATTTTACGTGTGTTTGTGCATGACATATAAAGAAATATGAGAGAAGTTTTTCTGATGTTTATATCAATTAATTGAAAGAAATATTACTTCATATTCCATTCCTCTTTTTTGTTATAAATTTTTCACCTTCTTGTCGGAATAGATGTGAGTAAAAGTGAAAAAAAAAAAAACTAATCAGATAAAAACGAATTATTTTTCATCAAACGAATTATTTTTCATCATTCTCACTTTGACTCATGATCCTTTACTTTCACAAACGCCCGTTTGTTTTAATTTGGGTCCCTCCGCTTGTGATATTTTCTCTCACTAACATACAACGTGTAATTGCAGGGCCAATACCATGATTCGGATTACATTACAAGGTCAATACCCTAATAATGATACAGAGGGTCCACATCATGATAATGAAGGCAAGATGAGGGGAGTTGATGAATATCCTACCAGCCATGGCCAATCTTCAAAAAAGAATGTTTTGGAAGATACCATATATGATTTGAGTCACCCAAGTTGGATATTAAGATAAGGAATGTCAGGAACAATAGGAATAATGCTTTCTGTTTTAATCTATTTTAAAATCTCCATCAATATGCATATCTAAGGGAGCCTTATCTTATCACATCAAATCTCTTGTACCACACATTCAACAGTGTCCATCCTGAAAGAGGAGTTGACAAGCAAAACCTCCACTTGTGTTTCAGAACCTCTCTTTTGAGGAAACGCAAAGCCTAGCTAGGCATGCGGAGCATCTCAATGGATGCCTCTGTATCTGTAGAGTCCCTGCATGTGCTATTTTTTATATACATTTTTTGATATCTACAAATAAATTATATATATGAATGGGTGGAATGATTAGATAGTTTTAGCATGTGATTTTTAATGTTCACAATTGACGTGATATTTTTTTTTTTATATTCCTATTTTATAGTATTCTATGGAAGATACGCCTTGGATAAAAGCCCAATCTTCGTCTCAACCATATATCCCAACTGAAACAGTTAGCTTGTGATTAAAAAATATAAAATAAGAGGTCCCACATGTAAATGCATTCACAACTTCAGTAAGGTACAGTATAAATCACTCGGCAAGCTAAAGCAGAAAAGGTTCCAAATTGCCAAATACACCTTTTCGAGGTATGGAGTTCTTGCATATATCAAGTGATTGATATGAATAGAAATTTTTAAAATATTGCTTTTATCGATATATAGAAAATGGTTCAAATGGATACATCGGTTTTCAGGTTTTTTTTTTTCATGACAAGTGAAAAAAAATGAAAAATAAAAAGAGGAGAACATACATATTTAAAATAATGATTTCATACACAGCGTAATAGAAAATATTTTAATTTATCATTATTAAGTATTAAAGTAACTTATATATAATAATATATATCAAATTTCAATATTTGAAAAATCCAAATTCAATACTTTAATTAAATTTAGTTAACTTCCAATCGCAAACAACCAAAGAATTCTTTAAGTTTTCATTATATTATATAAGTTGCTTTATTATTATTTTATTTAATTATTAATACACTATATATGAAATTTCATTATTATTTTGAAGCATTAGAAATCTTTTTCACAAATTTGATTGGAATTTCATTATTAATTTACTATTGTTTTGTAAATGAGATTCTATTTTTGAAATACCGGCATTGAGAGGCATTTTGTTGTTTTTTTTAAGCCAATGTTTAGCATTTTCTCATAAAAATTGATATATCGGTGTATCGGTCAGTGATGAATAGTGTCTATCCTTACATTTGCATTGAGATGTCATTGATAAAAACATATATCTCCTTGGCGAATTAAGATTGCAGTACTTGGCGTTTTTATAAGCACTTGCCGTGTAACAACATTCCTTATTGAACTCAATATTGAACTCTCTACACTGCCGGTCCGTTACCTTGGCCTTCCTCTTTTTCATGGTTCTTTAAACAATCGGCTATGTCAACCTCTCGTAGACAAAATCCGTAAGCGGATCTCCTCTTGGGCTGGTCACTCGCTCTCCAAAGCTGGCAGGGCTGAACTTATTCGGGCTGTTCTCTCTTCCTTTCAAATCTTCTGGTCATCAGCATTCCGAATTCCTCGGAGGACTCAAAAGGAAATAGAAAAATTGTTTCGTGACTTTTTTTGGCAAGGCCACTCTCAGCAAAGGAAAATGCACCAGGTCAGATGGGACATTATATGCAAGCCATTAGAAGAAGGAGGACTTGGTATTAAGTCCATTCATGACTGGTCGGTTGGCTCTATAGGAGTTCATTTTTGGGAACTTGCTAATCAAAATCAATCCATGTGGGCGAAGTGGATGAGGCAGAGATACCTCCGGAAGGACAATATCTGGAGGGTGTCAGCCCCCTTGGGATGCTCTTCTACCTGGTCCTCAATCCTCCGAGCCAGAGATTGGATACAACCCAAAGTTCAGTACCTTATCTTTGAAGGAAAATCTGTAAATCTATGGTTTGATCCCTGGATAAAAGGGAAAGGATTGGCTCAGGTATTTGGGAGGGTTTCCTATGACTGGGGACCACCAAATGAGGCAACCGTGGCAGTTTTCATATCAAATGGACAATGGGAAATGCCGCATCGAAGCTCGGAGGACCTGGACTTGATTTGGCCAGAAATTCAACAACTTGATGTTGGAGGTACTGGCAAAGACTTGCTGATTTGGCCTTCTAGCAAAACAGGCATACTAAATCTCTCTGAGGCTTGGAAAGCAGTACGTAGTCGGGGAGATACTCCTCTATGGGCCAAGTGGTTGTGGCAGCCATTACAAACTCCAAAGCACAGTATATGTGTGTGGCAAGCCTTGCTTAATAAGCTGCCTACCCTTATACGGCTGCGTCGGAGGGGCCTCATTCAAAATGTTACTTGCTCTCTATGCTCTACAGGGGAAGAGGATGCTGATCATCTGTTTCTGGGCTGTGCATTTTCTCGATTCATTTGGATCAAACTCTTCCGAGATCTTCAGGTCTGTTCTTTGCCCCCTCGAAGGTTAGCTCTCTTTCCTGCCTGGATGTCAGCTAATATAATTGTGTCATTCAAGAAGGAGATTGCCAATATCGTTTTTACCACAACTTTTTGGCATATCTGGGTCGAACGCAATAATAGAGTTTTTTCAGACAAAAGAATGCACAAGCTAGTCATCTTGAAACGTATTAACGAAAGCATCAAGCTCAGGACTATCCATAGAGTCTTTCGGATTATACAGACCCCGGACCTGGTCATGGTTTCAAATGCCTTTGGTGTTCAAATTGAGGAAAAGGAGAACAGCTCCACAATTGTCAAATGGATGAGTCCTGAAGATGGTTGGCTGAAGCTTAACACAGATGGCTCATTGGCTGACGACAGAGGAGGCTATGGAGCTCTAATCAGAAATTCCAATTCAGAATTCCAGTTGGGATTAGCAGGTCGTTTGGATCTCCCCACCATCAATTTGCTAGAATTAAAAGCGATTGAGCAGGGGGTAAAATTAAGCAGTACTATGCAAGCATGCAAGTTGTGGATTGAAACCGATTCAACTACTGCACTAGCATGGCTAGAGGGCAGAGGAAATATTCCCTGGACTGCAATCCGTTCGCTTCGCAACACCCATCATTATCTGCAACATTTGGTTGATTGGAAGGTCACACACATACATAGGGAAGGCAATTCTCCAGCCGACATCCTAGCAGCTTTCAAATCGATGAGAGGAGAATCCATTTTCCTCCCCCAGCAGATATGGAAGGAACTTGAAGTAGCATTAGTACAAGACAGGCAAGAACTCGGATTTGTTCGAGTTAGAGAAAAATAGCAATGTTTTCAGCTGTCCATTCATGAAAGCAGGGGATTAGTTAGATAAAAGGGGGTCTGCCAATCTGTGGCACACTTGATTTATCTGCTTTTTTCCATTTTGTTTCATGTGAATCATGTGTATTTGTATAAACTTTATAGCAATACAACCTTTGATTACCAATAAAAAAAAAAAAACATTCCTTATTTTTTTTCATTCCACAACTTCTGAATAAAAAACAGTACCATATTTTAAGAAAAATAATAATAATAGTAATGCCAACACAATATAAGCATGAATAACGACGTACAATTCTAGTCCAAATTTGGTTTTCAAAACTGGGGGCTTTCTCTTACTTGGGGGGAGGGGGGGTGGGGAGAGAGAGAGAGAGAGTGAGTGTGTGATACTACATAAAGCAATTATGGACGCCCATTATATAATGCTTGTTATTTACTTTTTACTACTTTAGTGTCAGAGCCCTCTCGACAACCCACTTCAATGAAATATCAGCTCCACAGGAAAAGAGAAGAAGGAAGGAAAAGAAAAAAAAGGGACAACCAATGATGTGGAACCAACTTTACTATGAACACATGGTGGTTCCAAAATTTGCCACTTCATGAACTTACAATTTAAAACAAACAAAAATCAAAACCTATTCTAATATATCTGTTTCGTTTTTATGGATTTTCAAAATCAACAGGCATAACATCATATAGTTAGGTACAAATAAGTGTCACGGCCTCAAATCATGCCTACTTTGTAATATAAATCGTTGGACAATTTTTTTGGACTATCGATCATTCCAACTTTTGGGATGGCAACAAATCAAAAGTCATTGATTTCTGAAAAGTAGTTCACAGGGAACGTTTGTTTCTCTATGAATCTGTTAAAAGTATTGAATTAATTAATATCTGTTCATGTGCAGAGGGGCCGGTCCAATAATTTGTATAGAACAAAAGTATGTGTAAAAGCTTGAATCAAGAAGGAACCATGAAACTCCATTAACTGTGAAATGTTTGAAGCGGAGGCGGCCAATTCCACATTTCAACCAAGTCAACAGTCAGCATTTATTAAGGTCAGTCAATAATATTCCACCTAACAAAAGCTTAAGAGCTTTTAATTATTCTTGAGGAAGTAGGCTACTAGAGTTCTTTAGAATATTAATCTATTGGTTGTGAGCAATTCAAAAGAAGGGTGAAAAAACCAAATAAGTGTATTAAGAATCTTAAATCCTTGCTTAAAGAAAAGAATTGTATTACCAAGAAACCTAATAGTTGAATATCAGATGTCAAATAATTCCCACTTCCGAATTACTGCCCCTATCACAACTATCAGTCCATTTCAGTTTAAAGAACTATTGTAACTAACACAATCATCAGTTTAAGTTAAGAGTAGGTCTTGGGTTCGAGTCTCGCCGCTGACTTACTCACCTGTTTGTTGATGATTATTTGAAAGAATTTTTTATAAGACCGGAACAAACAGGCCAAGGTAGCATTCCCAATTTAGGGGGTCCCTCCAATATAAAAAAAAAAAACAATATTTATCAGTTCCTCGACCTGTTGGATTTGACATTCAACACAATTCAACGCAATAGAAACATCGTTCGGCTATGAATTTTTGTGGTTTATTAGTTGGAATCTTACAATCTATATATTCTTTCAAACATTGCAGTCGGTGGAATGTACAAGTACAATTAAGGAACAGCTACCACACTTCAATGTAGTTCAATGCATGTTGTGCAACATATTGTTCTATATGTTCCACTTATTGGTTCATTTTTTTGGATGGTCCTCCATACATGCTACCTCAGAGTGACCTAAAACATTAACGTAACCCACGTGACGTATCGAGGCCCTACAGAAGGTCCCAATCCATGAACGTGCAGTGTCGGATCCATATATCTATAAAGCCAGAAAAGAAAAGAAAAAATATGGTGACACTGAAGAGCAATGAAGGTGGACCAAAAAAAGAGGCCTAGACCTCACATGGGTGTTCCATTAAAATAAGAAGAACAATGTAATGAATCCAAAACCACATCACCATTGATAGCAAAAGATGAAGAACAAATGAAAGTGAAGAGCTTTCTTAATAGTTAGGTTAAGAATCTTTGAAGGCAAATTGCCACTGAATCGTGACAAAAGAACCTACCAAACCATATATTCTCCATGAACACAATATAAATTTCTGTGATATGGGTGGGTTTCTAGAGTTTCTCATGTTTTTGACCTTTACAAGGTTCAAAAACAACTAGGCCAAATTGACCATTGACACCACCAAAGACAAATATGTCATGCATTGCTGACTAGATGCCCTTATTGGGATGAGATGTTCAAGTGTGGTTGGCTTCGGAAAGGAATAAAGCACATAATGAATGAAAAGGAGCTTTTGAAACAATTTGGAGGGGTTGACAAGATCACATTAATTTGATCTACACGATGCAGTGAACTGTTATTTTGTTGAAGTCGTGAACTGTGGATGTGTTAAATCGAAAGTGAGGAATGGATTTCTTATTTTGTTGAGGCATCATCAAATAGGATCACAGACATATGGATAAGATGAGCTTCCAATTGTGTGGGACAATTTGTTGAAATTGGGGAATCGCAGCATATATCGTTTCCCATAATAAAAAGATCATTTGCACTTGTAAGATTTTGGTGCTAATCATTGACGGCTTAGAATGATTTTCTATTTTTAATTAGCAGTTCTAATTAACAAGATTTTTTTTTGTTAATGTAAAAGATAAACTGAGTATAGGATCTTATTTTTGAAAGTGATTTGATGATATGCCTTTTCACTTTTAATTAGGGGTCTTCAACAGGCCCAAGGCCCGAAAGCCCGGCCCGCCCGGACCGGGCCCGTTCACGGGCCGGGCCAGGCTTGGGCCTGGTTCTGGGGCCCGGAGGCCCGCCCGAACCAGGCCCGTTCAAGCTGGCCCGTAGGCCCATCCGCGAGCCCGGCCCATAGGCCAGTGGAGGATACTCTATTAAATGTGTAACATGTAATTTTTATTTGAATAGTGGTTGAATTATACAAATTATTAACATTTATGTAGTTAATAACTTAGTTATGTACATTTAGTTATTTATTTTTTGAAGTAATTAATTCATTTAATATTTTTATTTTAAAAATTCAATATATATAAATATATTTTTTAACATTATACTTTAAATTTTGTGTTATTTTAATATTATATACAAATAAATAACTTAAAATTAAAAAATCAAAAGGAATAAGGTATTTATCATTTAGGCCCGTAGGCCCGGCCCATGGGTCCGAACCCAGGCCCGTCCAGGCCGGGGCCCGCGGGCAGGGCCTGGGCCCTTTTTTTTGCCACGGGCCTGGGCTCAGGGCCGGGCCTGTGCCTAGTTTCAACGGGCCGGCCCGGCCCGGCCCATTGCAGACCCCTACTTTTAATGCTAAAATTGAATGTCGGCTGGGTATCTTTTTCACTAGCTAAAGCCGTAGATTGACTTCTTATGCGCATAGATTTCAGCCAATTCAATATGATGATGGAACCTTCGGTCCTTGATATTTACATACATATTTATCAAGAAACAGATGGTACATATAACACATAATAGTTAAAAGCGTGTATTACTGTCGTATAAAATAGTGTATTTCAAAATATATTGATGCATATGCTGCTACCAGGGCCCAGAAATTAATCTTCATTTGTGAGCCCCAATAGGTGGTACTCTCCTATTAGTTTCCTATTTGACTTTTTTTAACCACCAAAATGAAAATGACAAGACTACCCTTCTTATAATTTTAAAAATTGGTTACAACTAATTAATATCCCCAATAAATCTAGTAACTGAATCCCATAAAAAGTGGCATAATTAAATATTCTCCCTAACTTAACAGATTTTTTAAAAATTTGAATTAAAAAGAACATCAACCACATGTTATCAATTAAGATACAGTAATGTATCTGAAAATCCAAATGAATAAATATGGTCTACATGCTACTGAGAACTGCACAGAAAATTCATAAAAGGTCTTCAAAATGCCAACAATAACCAAATAAATATTAATAAGCTATATTAATCAAATCCCTAAACATAAAAATAACAACCTTCAAAAAATAAGAATTCAAATTCAGATACATGTGTATCTGGAATTTGAATGAATAAATACTGTGAAAAAATGGGCTGGAATTCAAATTTAGATACAGGTGTATCTGGAATTTGAATGAACAAATACACATTCCATACGAGAGAATGTGCATTGTATATGAAATCTTGAATATGAATGAGTCGAATAATGTTGATACAAAGCTAAAAAAATATGATAATGACACATTATGCATAATTATACACAAACACACAATCATAAACGATTATATAAATCATATATGGTACACAACAATGCATGTAAATCAAGATACAGGCCATGTATCTTAATTTAAAATAAAATTCAGATTCAATACATGTATATGATGATTCAAATCAATGACAAAAAATCAAAATAATGTATTCAAATCGAAAAATGACAATCTTGAATGGATCTTCATTGTTTGCACCACAAATTGGTCACAAAAAAATTAAATGAATCAAAATTCTTCTCTTCTCCACAGATTGAATTGAAACAAAAATAAAATTCGATGTTGGTTTTCAAATCCACCAAATCTAGTAATTTTTTGGATCTGAAAACAAGAAAGAAATCACATATCACAAACTGCTTGGATCCAAAACAGAAAAATTGAAATACCTCTCAAGAAATGGAATCGGATCGTTGTTTATGTTTATGGTCATTAGGGCTGCAACTCGGGCGGGTTGGGTTCGGGTTGGGGTCCCAACCCGAACCCAACCCGAATTCCAAACGACCCAACCCTAACCCGACCCAACCCGATTTTCAACCCGAATTGGACCAACCCGAACCCAACCCGAAATTAAATAAACCAACCCGACCCAACCCGACTTAACCCGAATTGGACCAACCCGACCCCAACCCGATTTTCAACCCGAATTGAACCAACTCGACCCAACCCGAATTTCTAACATGATGTGTAAATTAAATAAATCAACCCCACCCAACCCATAAGATTAGCTAGGTTTACCTAAAATTTGGACTACCCATATTAGAAGTTACAAAATAAACGGTCATGATTTTTTTTAAATATTAATTTACGGGTTCGGGTTGGGTCGGGTTGGGTCGGAGGCCAACCCGAACCCAACCCGATTTGTGACCCAACCCGATTTGGCCAACCCGAACCCGAACCCGAACCCGAACCCGATTTGATCAACCCAACCCATGTAAAAATCGGGTTCAACCCATCGGGTTCGGGTTCAACCCGACCCAAGTTGCAGCCCTAATGGTCATTAAAAAAATCAATGAGAAGTATAAAATGGGCTGCTAATGGGTGATAAACAATTGACTTCGATTGTTTTTTATTCTTCCATTGAATTTGTATGGTTTTTTTAAAAAGAAAAAGAAAAAAGAGAAGGAATAAAGAATTCCAACAAATCATAACCGCCTAGGCAGTTATGGATCGGTTATCAAAAAATTCAAAAAAAACTCAGTGAAGGGTAAAAATAGAATTATACGTGTGCCACATCATGGGGCTTGTAATGGGGTCTACAAGTTGGGGCCCAAAAATCATTATTGTTACTGTAGATATAGATTTGAGATATCATAAAAAAAAAAGGGACCAGGCTGGCTTGATATGTTATTAGACCCAAGGCAATTAAATAATATTTATTTTAATTTTAAACTATTAATTTTTTATTTAAATATCATTCTATCATTCTTCTATTTTTTGGGATATAAAATTACTAATTAAATTTTTATATTCAAGTTTTTATTTGATTCAAATAAAATAAGGTCTTGTTCCTTGTTATCCACACTATATAATTTTTTTCGTGCCTAAAACAAACAAGAAGTTCAGAGAAGTTTTTTTTATATAAAGAAGAAATAGAGTAGAAGAAGAGTTTTTTTTGAAATAATGAAAAAAAATTAAAACAAAGATAGTGTGAAAATGCACTTTTTTGTCATATAAATATTTTTTGTTATTTTTTTAGGTATCATAAAATGTCATCAAATTTTTATTGGCTATTTTTTAACCACATCAAAATGACTATTAATTTTTTAAAAAAATAAATATTTTTTTACAATGTGTTAAGTTATCATTGATCAATATCTGGATCTACAAATAAATAAAAAAAATTAGGGGTCTTTGTGTATCTGAGGGTCTTAGGCAATTACCTAAATTGCCTAATAAAAGAGCCGGCCCTAGAAGGGACTGGATACTCTCACAAAAAATATCATTTTACACTCCCAAATGCAGTCAAATGTATTTTGTTAGCCCCCCTCTACTAATTATAAGGAGACACATATTTCATTGAAAAATTTTCACATTTTTTATAAATAATAATATTTAATAATTAGAGTTTATAATTAATCATTTGCAAAAATACATACCTAATTAGATGGGGTATATGATTTTTATAAAAATAAAAATATGATTGGATTGCATTTTGAACTATAAATAGAGTAAGTGTAACATTTTTTAAATAAAATTTGGTTTATGGGAAAAGGGGGGGGGGAGAAAGAGGAATACAGAAAGAGAATGGATGAAGGCGGTAGGAGGAGGAGGGCGACATGGTGGAAAACGTAGAAGGAGGCTAAGTTGGGAGAGGGGGAGAGAGAGAGAGAGAGAGAGAGAGAGAGAGTTGGGAAGGGGGTGAAGGGCACAAGGTTAAGGTGGGCACCAAGCGAAGGAGGTCAGGAAAGGGAGGGAGGAAGTGAGAGAATGAGAGAATAAGAAGAGGTTGGGAAGGGGGTCGATCTCCTTCACCCACCACCCTCTCTGTTAGGCCTGTAAGTGGGTCGGGGTTTGGACTTGGATCTGATGCGGATCTAACCCAATAAAACACGTAAAATACCTGATCCAAAATATCTAAAACCCATTATGTACTCAACCCAAAGGACCCAATCCTCAAAATGGGTCGAGTCCGGGTCTACCCTGACTTGGTCTTATGGACCTGATGGACCGCCCATAATATATAATGCTGATTGTTTTTTGGAAAAAGATATGTCCAGCCTCCATTGCAGCCCCAATTGTAATCCATACTGATTTTCTTTTTTTTTATAAAAAAAATCACACTCTCCAAATGAAGGGCATGCTGTTATATCAAACGAAGTATATATTGAGACACATTAGTGTTTTTTTTTCAAGTTAAAAAAATAATAAAATTTTGTGTGCCATATACTATGATAGAACCTTATACACTATAATAGCGTAGTATTTACTATATTATCATAATGTATGAAACTGTAAAATAAACTGAGTTATCAACGCTCTTTTTTAGTTATATGACAATCCAAATTACCAAATCCATACCTAGAGTGCCCAATCCCAAATTACCCAACCCATACCTAAGCTACCTAGGCCCAAGCGAACCCTTAATATTTTAAATAATAATGTTAGACTCAATCAGTTTTACAAACTCAAACTCAGATCACACATGTTTTTATTTTTTTTAAATAGTAAACATTATATAATGAGGCATATACTTTAATAAAAAGGGTATAGCTCCATTTTGAGTTGAATTAACCAATTTTTAGTAAA
The DNA here is from genome assembly GCA_030737845.1 of Acorus calamus. Lineage (NCBI taxonomy): Eukaryota > Viridiplantae > Streptophyta > Magnoliopsida > Acorales > Acoraceae > Acorus > Acorus calamus. The sequence goes on along the minus strand of CM060869.1, from coordinate 25,059,235 downwards.
TACAAGAAAAAATTTAACGAGGTGTATATACACCATTTAACGAGATATGCGCTTCATTGAAATTTTAACGAGTTATATAGGACTGTGTTTTGAATTGCAAAAAAAAAACGAGTGTAACAGCACCCGCACTCTATTTTAAATCCATTAAAACAACCAAACCCTTAATCCATGGATAATGTTACCCACCCCTTTTTGAGTCCCAATTTCATTCTACATGTGTTTTGAATTCTTTTAAAATAATATAAATCACATGTAATGAGGTATATACATTTATAAAAATTGAAGCATATGCTCCAATAAATTGCATGGATATATCTATAAAAATTATAAAAAATTAATATCGATGTATATATCTAGTTTATGAGAGTATATATTTTAGTGATTTCCTATCCATCCCGACCCGATCTTATGAACCGTGAACCTTATATAACTAAAATAATTTCGAACCATGTTCTATCACTTTTAAAGGAATATTGAAACAGGACTGCATTATATAATTATCAACCATACGAAGAAAAAAAATCCATCTTTAGGTAAATATCCGGATAAAAATAATTACTCTGAAAAAATGGTTTGGTATGTGAAAGTGGGGGCGTATATGATCGAGTTTATTTGGAATCATAATTTTCATTGAAAAGGTAACTAGCAAATATCAGGATCGTGCTATAGTATTGCAAATTTTTAATGGAAGGAAGAGTATTCGAACAAATTGGGAAAGAAACTTTAGAAGATTGTTCAATAATAGTATGTCTCTTTTGTTACAGGAGTATTTTCAGGATAAACATTGTGTGCATTACTCAACATTGAATCCGAGACCTAGACACTATAATATTTTTTTTTATCTTTACTTAAAAAGCAAATACTTGAGAATTTTTATTAACTCTAGACGTATCTTAAAATGTCTATCTTCTTCCAAAATCTATATTACTATAAAAAGTCCAAGTTGGAGGGGAAACATTTTAGCTGACTTTACCCTTAAAATTAATTAAAAAACAACTATATCCATCAACAAATCTATAAATTATTTAGATCCCGTTTGGATATGAATTTAGATTAATTCTACGTTTAAAAAAGATAAAAATTATCAAACTCAAATTCAAACACATTTTCAAACCGCCAGCTTCCTTTATTACGCAAAAAAAAAATTGCGTTGAAAATCTAATAAAACACAGTTTTTCGAGTTTGAAACATAAGATTTTAATAATCTTAGTTTTCAATCTCACATCCTAACCTTAGTTTGTTAGATTTAGATTCGATCTTATTATCCATCAATAAATTTTAAACTTATTTAGTTTGTTTAGATTTATATTCAATATTATCTTATTGATTTTAAGATTTAGTGTTTATCATAAACTTATAATGAATTGGATTATATTCAAACTTCTCTTATTGATTTTAAGATTTAGTATTGTCTGAATATTTATCAAAAATTTATAACGACAAATGGAGAGTCTCTTTCACCAAAAAAATAAAAATAATCAGATGATTGTTATTAAAATAATTTGATGAGATGGGATTGAAAATAATGTGGTTGGAGGAATGGGTAGTCATTTTCACTAACAAAAACATATCAAACGGTTATAATTAAATTAGTTTGATGAGCATCAAATAATTGAATTTATTTACACTAGATTTTCTAATAAAATTCATTTGATTGTATCCATTTAGATAAACAAGATTATTGTTTAATTTAATATATTATTTGAAATATAAAAATAGTAACCCTAACTCTATATATACTAATCATCAACCTATTGACTATTTTTCATTTCAATTTATTTTGGATGAGTTCCAAAACAAATAATCATTTATTTCGGATGAGTTCCAAAGACATAAATATAAATGCCCAACCTCTCCTCTTCAATTCATTTTTTTGTTTCTTAGGTCTTTATGTCTTTGGAATAAAATTTTATTTTTTTATGTTTTATTTTTTGTTTATGCTTGATTATGTTTCAATAATATTTAAATTCAAAGATTTACAGTTTTATTTGTTTTCTAATAATTATTTTTAAGGATGATGAATGTATTTCATTTTCAATATTTTAGAACATTTTATTTGAATATTCTAATCATTTTGTTTTTTATTTCAGAAGAATTGAATTATGCGTAGAAGAGTTTTCTTCTAGGCGCTCATCAAAAGAGTACATAGGAATATTTTTAAATATTTTTATGTATTATTTTGAATATTTAATTAATAATCTTCTAATGTATTTATTCTTTGTAATGTTGTATTTATAAAAATAATTATACATAATATTCTACATCCTTTTAGAAGTACATATGAATATATCTATTACTATATTTAATCATTTATTATTGCTTATGTCTTTAGAAGATGATTGTATATGTTATTTTTCATTTTGTACTATTTATATTTTATTTTACAATAATATTTATATTCAAATTAGTTTTTTTTTCTTCAAAAAGTGACAATTTCATTAATTTAAATAAGGGAAAATCCATATAACCCCCTAAAATCTTGCCTAAATCCATATAACCCCCTACAATCTTCATATATCCATATAACCCCCTGTAATCATACCCAAAATCCATATAACCCCCTCCATCCGCCTTCCGTCAGCCGAGTTAATGGTGAAATTGAAAAAAATCCATATAACCCCCTGTAATCTAGCCTAAATCCATATAACTAATGCAATCTTCATATATCCATATAACCCCCTACAATATTCATATTTCCATATAACCCCCTGTAATCTTGGGAAAAATCCATATAACCCCATGTAATCTAAAAAAAAATATTTCTAAAAATTCAAAAATAAAAAAATTCTTGTTTGCATTTTTGAATTTTTAAAAATATTTTTTTTCAAAAACTGTCACATCTATCACATCACACACACATCTCTCATATTTATTCCCAAACACAAATAAACTCTTATTCATCTCTTATCTACCATTTATCCTTATTTTATCCAAGGTTAATCAAACAATAAAAATATCAATTTTACGTTTCCTAATGAGAATAATAGAAAATACAACAAAATAAAGATTTACAATCCATTAGATGTTAATGCATGTAAATGTTAATTTACTCTATTATTAATATGTCAGGGTACTGATTATGAAATCACATGTCATTTATAATTCAAAAATTAGGAATAAAAAAAGTGAATAAAAAAATTTACCCTATTATTAATTAAAATTTTATTTTTTTATTTTTAAATTTTTAGAAATATTTTTTCCAGATTACATGGGGTTATATGGATTTTTTCTAAAATTACAGGGGGTTATATGTATATATGAAAATTACAGGGGGTTATATGGATATATTATGATTGCAGGGGTTATATGGATTTAGGTAAGATTACAGGGGGTTATATGATTTTTTTCCAATTTCACCGTTAACTCGGCTGACGGAAGGCGGACGGAGGGGGTTATATGGATTTTGGATATGATTACAGAGGGTTATATGGATATATGAAGATTGCAGGGGTTATATGGATTTAAGCAAGATTTCAGGGGGTTATATAGATTTTTCCCTTTAAATAATAATAAACATTTGATCTCATTTTTTTTCATGAAACAATCATTTGTTGGAGCAATCCATTTCACGTGCATATGTACATACTGAAAAAAATCTTTCCAACGAGTTGTTGATCACCCCAATCATAGTTATCCTTCAAAAGTATGATTTTTTTAAGAATTTTAAAAATAATTTAATTATTGGTCAAATTTAAGATCTAAACCAAATTTTTTATGATTTAATATAATTGGATGTTAATGATATCTAAAACATTTGATAACTTTTACATCTAGGTATCAGTTAAAAAAATATATATTGCAGTTTCAGTCTTGTATTTTGAAGAGGAAAAATACACAAAATGTTAGTCGATCATGTTTTATTTATTTATTTATTTATTTGCTCAATTTTTTTATGTTAATGATTGTTAATATTTTTTTAAACTTAATTTTGAACTTTTTAGATCAAATATGTTTTTCAGAAAAACAATTTTTGAATTTTGAAAAAACTTCAGAAGAGCCAATAACCCCCCAAAATACACACACACCTAGAGAGAAAAAAAAAAACTTGCCTAGAAGAAGTACACTGAGACTGAAGGGTAAAGTGTTTGAGGGACAACTTGTAAAGTGGCTTCCATAGTGAGCTGAAGAGAAACTCCACATTACTGTGTATCCACACTTCATATACACCCATTATCTGTTTTTCTTCAGTTTTCTTTCGCGTATTCTTCTATGCTTTCTGTTTTCTAAGAATTACTGGATGAATAAGTTATTATAAGATTAATTGAAATTATAAATTTAAGATAAGTATTAATAAAATATTAATAAATTAAATTTTATCATCAATATACGGATTAATAAGATACAAACAAATAATATTTAAATAAATAAAATTTTCAAATATTTAAGATGATGTTAAGATAATGATTGGTAAGATATGAATAAATTGATAAAAAAAAAAAACATCACATTAATTTAAAACTGATAATTTAGGGATAAAAGAAATTATAAGATAATATTCATACATGAAATTAAAATAGATAATTTAATTTAGATAGATAATTTAATATTATATGTATTAAATAGATTTAAACATTAACGAGAAAGTGAGATTCAAAATACATAATATATATTTTTATTTTTTCATATGGAAAAATTAAGATAGATTAAAATTTTCAATTTAAAACTTAATAAATTGACACATTAATATGATTTAAATGATTTTTCAAAAAAATATCTATATCTTATAATTTCTAACTAGGTTTTATATATTAAATTATTGTAATTTTAAATTATATTATGATTTTTTGTTTTAAATTATATTTGAACATTTTGAAATTATGTTGAAATTTAGCAATCCAAATTTAATAAATTTAATCATATATATTAATTATAATTTTTATTAAATTATTATGATAAATTGCAACAAACGAATTTAAATATATGTTATTGATATTATAAAATCTACATTTATATTTTTATTAAATATATGATTTTAACACTTAATCTAAAAATCAAGACAAAATAATTCACATGCCATGCATGTGTGCATTAACTAATTTGTTTAAATTATATTTTTCCATGTATTTTAAAATATTTGTCTTATCCTTTCATATATAAAAAAATATGTAGGATAAATATCTTCTAAATATTGATTTGATGATATCTTTAATATTATCTTTTTAAAATTACATAAATGACTCACAATCTCTAACAAAACATTCATAAAAATATTTTTTAAATCTTGTTAATCATAAATCACGTTAAATAAGATAAGGTTTGTTGTTTGAATATTGAAAAATGTTACACTCTGGCTGGTTCTCAATTCAAAACTCAGACTCCATGTAGGATCTGATGTGGATAGCACCGATGATGTGGTGTCTTCGGTTTATTTTTATTAGGCGGGATCGATTGACATTCTAATTTTGAAATTTGAATCGCATTTACATTCATTCGACTTTCTATTAAATCGTTGAGACGACTTAACATTAAATCATTGAAAAGACATTTTCTGATAGTGTGATATGATCATCACACAGTTTTGTAGCATGGATCCCAATAATATGTAAATACATGTGCATTTGAGAGTGTGTAATCTGATAACAGGGTATGTACAACCAAGAATTTTGTGTGTTGTGGATATTTGAGGTGTGACAAAACCCTCTCGTATTTTTTTACACAACCCTTTTGTCTCGCACAAAAGAAAAACACACTCTCTCTCTCTCTCTCTTCCCCTCTCCACCTCACCGTCTCTCATCTCCCTTTCCTCCTTGGTCCCTCTCCGCCTCACCCTATCAAATCTCCGCCTCACCATCTCTCATCTCCCTTTCCTCCTTACCGGCTCGATCTCCCTCTCCACCCCAACCTCTCTAATCTCCCTTTCCACCTCACCGGTTCTGATCTTCTTCTCCGCCTCACCATCTATCATCTCCCTTTCTTGCTCACCAGCTTTGATCTTCCTCTCTGTCTCACCCTCTCTCAGCTTCCTTTCCTCTCCTCACCGGCTCTAATCTCTCTCTCCGCCTCACCCTCTCTCATATCCCTTCATGCTTTACCGTTTCTTATCCCTTCCATTCACTACCCCCACTTTCTCTCTTCTTTTTCTAATGGTCAAAAAGGTTTCACATCAAAGAATATGGGAATAGCCCAATGACTCTCTCACAACCTATTCTAAGAAACATTCACTACTACTTTATTTTTCTGCTTTTAAACAGTTACAATAAATATGTCTACTTATTATTTGAAAAGTTAAAATTTATAATCTATAAATTAAGATTTATAATATGTAAATTTAAGTTGTAACAAACATCACCATTATACCTTTTTAATGATACACGAAGTTGGTACTACTACTGGTTATCACTTTATACTATGATTAATCCCGGTGAGAGTAGTCAAAGATATCTATGACGTGTACAATAGTTCTCCACTTCTCTTTTCCATGAATGTTGTTCGTGGGCTCGTTTAAAATGTATATATACATGAACTACAACAAAGTTGAAAAAACATATATGCACATAATTTCACAATCAACAGGACCCGAATTTCAGCATTGTGTCAATCATTTCAATGATGGTGCGACTCCGCCATGACAAAGGAACTCTCTTAAGACCGTTTCACCATCTCCAAATTCCTGGGGCCTCTGTTCGACACAAAGCTATAGTTTCCTCATATTTTGATGCATATACAAAGCCCCACAACTGCAATCACAGCACAATAAACCGCATGCCATTGTCACCATCCAACTCAGCATTGAAAAAAACGATAGAATGAAAGCAATGGAAAATGAAGCAACCAGGATGTGCATGCACACCTCAACTTCCTTCACTTCAAAGTCTTGAGTGTGTGCAAGGCACGAATTTCCAAATGTTTCAGAGGCAGAACTTGATCCATTTAACCTTTAGAATATATAAAACAATGTGACTGAGTAAGATGAGAATAATAGGTTGTCAAAAAAAGTTAAAAATAAATAGCATGCCATAAGAAGAATAGGTTAATGGAAAGCTATAATATACTAGCAGTTATGGAGGTTTATAATTCATAAATATATAGAAAGGAGTACAGAGCTTACAGATCTCCATCCAGGTAGAGTGCAAAATGACCACCCCCACCCAGCGCTAGGAAGCCACTTGAGCAGAGGGTAAAGTAGCGATTAGCACCTGCAAAATTTGAACATAAACCTAAATGATTGATGTGACCCAGTAATAAATCCATGTTCAACATTGACTCACAAGACCATATCATCTTCATACAAGAGAATCAAGACTTCGAGAAGATATTATTTTTGACATTTGGAATCCATATTGAATAATAGCACCTCTGTGTATTATTTGAACTGTTGCTGCCACATCATGAGGTCTACAATTAACATCAGGACCCATTGAATAACTCTTAGAATGCTAGGAAGAATGATGAAAGATGCTCCATGAAGGAGAAATATTAACACAAACTTCTTTCATCATATATCCCCTTTTGTTGTTTGATCCATTAAGCTGTTGTTGTTTTTCCCTGTAGAGGGCATTTTTCATGGACACCAGGTCTAAAAGCATTTTTCATGGACATCAGCTTTCATATCCCTACAGGTAAACCAAAATATGTAAATCTTATTCAAACATTGGTTTCCAACACCCCAAAAAAAAAAAAAAAAAAAAAAAAAATCCACGACTCCTTCTCCTGCTTGTACTTCTTTCTTTTTAGTAATTCTAACTCAGCTTCAGCAATAAAATTTCTTTTGGTCCAATTCCCACCATTCCCCTCACCCACAAAAAAAAATGTCTAGTTCATATATATATATAGCCAAGATTTTTCAGAATAGTAGCAGGTATACAACAAGAACGTTGGTCATCACTGAGTAAATCTCCATTTTAGGATGCGGTAACTAACAGTTATGTATGCTTGTTTGACACTAACAAACATGTTCATATTTATATTACCTTAACGTATATGTATATAAAGCTAATTAGGATCCCTTGTAACAGCTTTACCCAGGTATAAAAGGTCTAAATTCTCTCTCTCAAAAATAAATAAATAATAATAAAAAATGTATATATACAAGGGAGCTATATTATGAAAAATCATAATATCACCTCTCAAGTAAAAATGACACAGCTTTTAGAAATGGCATGAAGAAATACTACAATACCATAGGATTGACCCTGTATGATGGTAAGGACTATAGATGACAATTAAAAGTGCAGCAGCATTTTGTGCTGGATAGCCCGCTATTTCTTTCTTTCTTTCTCTTTGCATATTCCTTCCAAACAAATAGTCAATGATTTAAAATAACAGAAACAAGGAAAAAAGAATGCTTGTGTTGGATTCTTTCTATGGAAATCATATGTCCCTATGAACAGTCTTAAAGGACAAAGTAGCTCAGTAGTGAGTCAACCTGCCAAGCTGGATGATCACCTTTTAGTCCAGATAGTGTCTCACACTTTTGCTGCTAAGATAGGCATAACTAGTCTTAGGCTTAATATACAGGTACAGGATGAGGTACAAAAGGGGAATGGCTGGTGAGGAAGTCGTCATTTTTATTGAAGAAAAAACGAAAGAAAAACCCAAAAGATATGCTTCTAAGTCAATGATTGACATCAACATGATGAATTAAACGGTAAGCTCAATCTACCACATCGTGAAGAGGAAAAGCAATCAAATTTTGGATAATTGATCTGCACAATATTAGAATACATAAGGATTGGGGGAGGTTTTGTGCGGTTGCGTCGTCCATTTTTTTGCAGGGGAGTGTGTTAGTGATTCAGGAGTGATCCGGTTGGGGTGGGGGGGTCCTTGGTGGATCTCTCTTCTACCGGAGTATCTCCTTTTCCTTACTTTGTATGTATTTCCCAGTTTTTAGGCACTTATCCCTATTCTGAATAGAAGATGAATGCCTACTGTTTCTTTCAGAAAAAAAAAATTGAATACACAAGGATCAGGACAATGAGAGCAGACCAAAATCTGAGAAACCTTTAAAGGGTTGGGTAAGGGGTCTTTAGGCTGAACCATGTGAGGCAGGGGCAATGCTAAACTTTGAAAACCCAGACTTGGCTCTGTCAGCATCTCCAAAGAGGCTGCTCTCAAATCTTTGCCCGTCATTGGATAGCATAACTAAATGTGAGCAACAGTGACTAGAAAATTATTGTGAATCCAAATATCTTCAGAAAATATCAATATGCCTCAACATTCTCACATATTTCAAGGACCACTAAATGTCTAGAAAGCATAACTTGTACAATAGGCCATTTGCTTGTCTGTTGGTAATTTGTGCATGAAAAACTACAAGTCATTAGCAAAGAAATGCCCAAGGTCTGCAGTTTTTTTAGTTTAAATTAAACTCTAAACGACTTGTAAAGAAACTCATAAATTGGATCACCTTGGAAAACAAACATCTATCTTTTCCTTCGGATTTTATATTCAAATATAACATGTACCATACGGGCAATGTCCAGACCTTCTGTCATTTAGCACATCAAGGTCTAATTGTTTACTGATACTAGATAAAGGAAAATTCTATAACTACCTGTTGGGCGAAAAATGGCAGGATGGCTAGATAGATTTGTGAACACAAAGGTACTGTTTGTTCCCTGTTTGAAAAATGGAAAAAGTCTGACAATTAACATGATGAGAAAAAAATGTGATCGAAAGTTATGACATAAAGAGACAAAATGGCATGAAATAACAAACAAATATTATTTTTAGATATAACTAATAGCAGTCAAAGTCAAGACTAGATACTTTTTTCCCAGTACCTGATACTTTCTCTTATTGGTTGGCCTCAGGGGTGCCTCTACCAAGCCACCAAACACTGCACCTCTCCGGTCCCCAACAACCTAAGCAATGGACACTAAGTCATATACCATAAGGAATGGGAATTGTGGATAAAAGAACCATATGATCAACAGTATAAAATGAGGAGCACATTTGTGTAAAGAATAAAAAAGAAGCCAGAGCCCTAACTTTAATGTGTGCTGCCATCATGAAAGAAACTGCTACAGAATAAATGGTCATATATGCATCACCCTATCTTGCCAGCCGAAGAGGAAAAAATGTAAAGTAGAAAAAGAGATTAGAATAATTAATATATTGTGATGTCTAACTCAGCAGCTGTGGAATGCAATTGCATGTTCTCTATACACAAGAAGGCTGGAGCTTCTATACTATCAAGGCTGAATCCATTTGCATATTCGGCAAGTTTGCTTTCCATGTAGAATGGAATTCGAAGTGTCATGAGAGAGTCTATTGGGCATTCTTGATGTGCTGGTTCTTTTCCTTTGTTTTCTTTTTCCTGTTTTTTTCTTGCTCTTTCTAGTCTTACCATGAGAGAGATGGGATGATCTATATCTTCTAAAAAAGTAATATGTGGTGATTCTAGAAAGCATGAGTTGAGAATCTGAAATGCCAGATATTAGCTTGTCATGACAATGGAAAAAACCGTGCATTCAAGACTTGGAAAAACTATTAAAGTACTCCTCAAGAACTGCCATTTGGAAATAAATAAATAAATAACCCTTCCTTGCAATCCACCATGGCAAATAACAAATTTCGAGAAAAGAATGGATGCTCCCCCATAGTTGCATGAAACCCACGTTGAGATTGCTAGCTCAGCCTATACTGAAGGTCAAATATACCCATAAAACGTTAGGTGGCTTATAGCACATCCTAACATTTATCATCCTAACTTCTCTTAAAACAGAAAAGAAACAAGTAAAACTTAGACAATAAGAATTTCTGTTTAAAACTTCCAGAACTCTATTTCCGAGCTTACATTTTTCTTCATACAAAAAGATGTTCTGAATACTAACTATAATGCAAACAGCAACATGGTAGCCTATAAAATGGATAAATTCAAGGAAGAAATTCCTACTGAATGACTTCATATTTTCAATCTATTGTCTGACCATACACATCTTTAATTTTAATTAATTAGTGAACAAAAATCAAATAGTGTCAACTACAATAGATATAGTTGATATGATGAAATTTACTTAAGAGGCAGATATAACTATTTGTCCAAAGTTTATGCATAGATCACTAGATCAGTACCAGCAGACAGTGACCAGGCAAGAGAGTGCTTCTTCTGTACAGGGTCGATAATGAAATTCCATGTCTCCAAGTACTGCACAAGAAAGACGAGAAATTATAAGGAATGTTTTTTTTTCTTTTTTTTTTTTAGATATCGGAGGGACTCCCCGTGGCTGACCTTACGATCAAGCTGGGAAAGCTACCTCCGTCTGTTTGTTCCGGTCCCACGGAAAATTCTTTTGAATAATCACCAGCAAACAGGTGGGTAAATCAGTGTCCAAGACTCGAACCCAAGACCTACCCTTAACACAGGATAAGCCTTGAACCGTTGTGCTATGGCCACTGGGGACTTTATATTATAAGGAATGTTGGGAACTGCATATATCCACATCCTACACTAACTTCTAATTGTTGATAAAGAATAAGATATGGTTGGACACCTATAGAGCAAAACCCAATTCCTCCCTTGAACCAGTGCAGGCAGGGAGATATAAAGCCTTCCTCGCATATTTTCCGAAAGCAGCAATGAAGGCTCAGAAACATCTGGGAGGATGACCTGTGATGAGGCCTCATTCGAGTCCAGAACAGGCTCTAACTCACATCCAAATGGTGTTGAACTGCTCTCATCAGAGTTTGTTATATGATCATCTAACTTTTGCTCAGCAACTCGGTCGTCTCGGTATCTATATATTTTGGTCACTTTGCGGAAAGCTCTACCAAGAGATTGTTTCCCCCTTGAAATTAGACTTCTCCTTCCAACAGTTTGTTTATTTTCTGAAGCTAAATCCGTCTCAGATGTCTGAGGAGATTCACTGTGTTCTTCATTAGTTTGGCTGGAAGATTCAGAAGATGCTAAAAATGACTTCACGAATGCAGTGAAAGAAGATGTATCAGGTCCGTCTGGAACTCCAGGGTCCATATCTTCTTCAATTGGCTCTTGAATTTTCATACCTGACTCATCTTTCTGGCCAAACAAAGAAAGCACTAAATCAGAAGATTGATCCCAACTATTTTCTGGCAATCTCCTCCACAAATTGCATATTAGACCAATGATATTACCAAAATCAATTATTAAACTTTATAAAGCTCGCAAAAGACACACTTTAACTGATAAAGAAAAAGATGAATGTTGGTACCAGGCCTATCTCCAAAAAGGAACAGTAATTTACATTCAAGGCAAGCAAACGAAAAGATTCAAGGGTAACCAAAAAGATGTAAAGCTTCAGTTCAAAATCAGGAACATCCACGGACCAATAATCATCAACATTTTCATTTCCCTATGAAGAGTCACTTGACATTCATCAAGTGGGTATGTTATATATATGTTAAAGAAATAGGAACAAACAAGTGTGTAGTGACAATTTCTCTCACTTTGTATCCAGTAAAAAGAAACAGCATGAATATAACACAGAAACCCAACATATGTCCAAAGTAATGATACTAAGGACATATAATCATCCATCATTTCCCTATAAAGAGACCTTCAAATTCATCAAGTGGATATGTAATGCATGCTCAAGAAAATGCAACATACATGTGTGTAGAAACAATTTCTCTGATTTAGCATCCAGAACCAAAAAACAACAAGAATATAACATACGAACCCACCAATGTTTAGTTAATCCCTCATACTCAGAAGCATATTCTCACTTCCAACACCAAATAAGTATAATTCCACAAAGTGCATAAATTCCAATCTCATACCATAAGCTACATTCTTGATAATTCAATTAAAAGATCAATCAAGAAACCCATGAGAAGAAACCCCAAAATCCTTAAACAAAGACCCTCAAAAGTCAAACCACATAACCAACAAAACCCCTCCCAATAAGAACCCATCATAACAAACTTCTACAAAACAATCCGATACTTCAATCCACAACTGGGTTCAACTAATCCCTTCATAAGAAACCACTAAAAGCAGCAATAAATTCCTAAAAAAAATACTTACAGTGGGTCTTGAAGGTTCATCTGAGATTGGGTTGAGGATGACAGTGGTCAGATCAGAGACAAAGCCCGCAGCTTTGCTCCTAAAGGACTCCCGATTATGCCCCATCTTCCTCCAAACAGGGATTCTTTCTTCTTTTTCTTCCAATTTATATTATTTACTATAAAAACAACTTTCCTTTTTATACGTTTTAGATACTCGGAGAAGATAAACCAGTGCCTTTGTTGTGGCTGTCTCGGATCTCGTGATTCCAAGCATCAATTCAACATGCCCGACGGCTTCGTCCACTCAGCCGCTAGGTCGTAGGTCCGCCGAGCGAATCTTAGTCACATTTATTATCAAGTAAACATGTTTGGACCATTTTTATGTTTAAATAGAAAATTAGGACAAAAATTTACATATAGATTTATGTAAAAAAAATATATAAAATTTGTGTTTTTCAAAATCTGTGAAAAGGAGTCCAATTTTTGTCTAAAATCAATTTTACTATCGTGCAATTAAATGCATCCATAGTCTTTAAGAACCCATTTAGATAGAGACATAAGTTATTCTGGGATTTATACATATTTTAGGTTTTGTTAGACTTTATCGATTGAATAAATGATTTTCTATTTGATTGTGTTTTCAATCATTCTCGTTAAAAACATAATAATAAAAGTTGGAGTATTTGATTGATGAAGAATAAAATGTGGAATAAGATGTAAAAAGTTGATTTAACATGTGAACCCTCCATTGATGTATAAGAGGTGATAATAGATGATTTGATGTGATAACATATGATTTGATAGGTGAGTCATCTTATACCAATAGACGAATAACACTCCATGAGGGGTCTTGGAATACAAATATCAATTTATTCTTACTTAATTTTGCATAGCTATACTCCTTTGTATCACCCACCTAAACAGTTTTTTTACCACTATTCTCATTTATCACTCTTATTCCCATCTTTATTCCCTATCCAAGCAACACTTAAGAAATTTTTTTTTTTAATATTAGTGTTGTTACGTTATTCTTTTGATAAATTAATTCATTAAAGCATGTCATTGGTTTTTTTTAAATATATACTTCATTGATAACATATGTATTGTTTATGTCATTCTTTAGGGATTGTCTTTCTTCCCCTTTTATACTCTTTTTATGCATTTTGCTATTCTCATGGACATGTCCATTTTTGGTTTTCTATCCATTTAATATGAATGTTGGGGTAAGCGTTAGCCTGTCGTACTGCAAAAAAGTGTATTATTATTTAAAAAATTGAAATAGGTGTTAACTATATGGGAAAAATCCATATAACCCCCCCCCCCCCCCCCCCCCCCCCCCCCAACATACAAAGATCCAAATAAACCCCTGCATTTTTTTGTAATCCAAATAACTCCCCTGTAAATATAACCAAAATCCAAAACAGACCCCTCTCTCAGATAAATTAAATATGGGTTAACTGAATTGAAACCAACATGTGCATTTACGTTATACCCCCACTCCCTCAACCTAATATCCCCAAGCACTCCTCCATCCCCAAGCAAATTTCCATCTTCATCCCCTCTTCATGGAAGCCGAAGACCACCTCCCCCTCTTCACCTACACTCCTCCTCCTTCATTACCTCGGAATTCGTGCCCCACCCACACAACTCCTTCGACCCATCATGGTATGCCGCTCCTCCGTGCGCCTCCCTCACCGCAGACAGCCACCTCCGCCCCATCGGCTTGGACAACCACATCTGCGTCTTCCCCTACTGCCTCTGCAGCTCCGCCTCAGAGCTCACGCTCAAGGTGGTGGAGACCGACAGCTCTTCCTCCTCGTGCAAGCCATCGCATGCCTCAAGCGAAGAGCGCGCGGTCGCGCACCTCGACCACCCCTTCCTCCCAACCCTCTACGCCACCATCACCACCGACCACCCCACCTCCTCATCGACTATTGCCCCGGCGGTGACCTCCACTCCCTCGTCCACTGAATCCATCGCCTCCCTAATGTCCTACATCACTCCCCATCCCCGTTGTCCGCTTTTACTCCATCAAGGTCATCCTCACGCTTGATACCCCCACTTGAAGGGCCTCATCTACCGAGACCTGAAGGAAGAAGAAGACAGTGGTTGGAAAAAAGGGTAAAAATGTAATTGTTAGGGGGGTGATATGTTTTTTTTTCATTTTTTATAGGGATTTATTAGTTTTTTAGAGCGGTGATACACGCAGCCCCATTTGCAGCCCCATTTACAGCCCGATAACACTATGATAGCACATTATATACTGCGTTATTATAGTGTATAACTTCTATAATAATGCATGACATGATTTTTTTATAATTTTTTCAACTCGAAAAAATACATTATTGTATCTTAGTATATACATCATTTCATATAACAGCATACATTTCAAATGGAGAGTGATTTTTTAAAAAAAAAAAAAAATAGTATGAGCTGCAATTGGGGTTGCAATGGGGGATGGATGTATCTTTTTCTTTTTTCTTTTCTTTTTTTATCTGATATATCGATGGATATATATTTGCAGCCAGTCCCTTTTTTTATAGAAAGGTTAGGCCGCTTTTTATAACAAAATAATGTTACAAATCGGTCTGAATACGATAAGATAAAAAAATAGGATAATAGTACAAACATGTCCAATGACCCAAGGTTGGGAAGCTTGGACCATGGGATTTAGTTCCACACGCCGAAGATGCACAAGTAGTGCCCCCTCCCGGGTGGAATCCAAAGCCCACAAAAACAGAAGACGCCCCACTAGACCGAGGCCCGTCCCACTATGGCAAGAATGCTTACACCTCTTGTGAGTATTCGATAAAGTATGGGGTGCCTTATTTGCAACGTTCAAAATATTTTTGTGCACTCATCTATTTCGTTTAAAATATTTTTGTGCACTCATCTATTTTGTATTCGAAGACCTACAAACGATTAAAATTAAACAATTTTTCACATTTTCTTTTCCACACCCCCTCCCCCACTTTGGGCATCTTTGTGGATGTGGCAATGCTTTTAACTCCCATTTGATAACGACATAACATACTGAGAGATAAATAATTAGACTCATCCTCTATTAGGTTTGATGCACGAACTTTAACTGTTATTTCTCTTTGGACTTTTTCCTCTTAATAGAAGGGCAGATGTCTACCGTTTATTTATATAAAAAAAAAGAGATAGATAATTATTACACATTCCTATTTGTATCTATTATTCTCATTGGGAATAAATATAATAGTGAATTTTTTTTTAATTTGGTTGGCCATTAATAATTTGTGAACAAAAGGGAGATATGATGTAGATAATAATTTATAAAAAATAAAAAAAATTTGACATGTAAATACCTCGGTGGAGTAGCGAGCCATAGACAGAACAAAGGAAGAGATAGAGTTCCGACGGAAAAAGTGAATTCAATGAACTAAAAAGATAAACTTCAATCCAAAATGTCGATTCAAACCGGTCTTTTTGGGCATTTCGCTACGACTCAAAAAAACATCAAAATATGAACCGTTTCGCGCCTATATAAAGTATAAACTTTATTATATGATTTGACACGTGACTCCTTCTGATTTATAAAAGTTGATGATACTTGATTTAACATGTGAACCTTTTTCGATATAAAAAAACATGTCAACCTTTTATACTAATGGAAAAAAAAATTGGTTGATATACTAATTAAATTGATTGGGTGAAATAGATGAGGTGTGATTTTAAAAAAATGATAACATTAGCTGACAATGTTTGGGTTGGAAATGAGATATTTTCAACAATCTTTTTCCCATGGAGAAGCAACTCTATGTTAATTATGACAGAATTACATATAACTCTTCTACTGTTTTTCCAATTTAACAGACTTAAATGGGATTCTCCTATTTGTTTTTCCATTCCATTCGACGGTGATTTCAGTTCAATCATGGATTTCAAATTCTAATCACTTTATAAAACTATTATTCAAAAAAAAAATAACAAATGTAACTAAGAGCATCTTCAAAAAAACTTATGAGATTTATTCCCTAACAAACAGAGTCAAAATCTTGAAAAATATAGGGGACTCCTTCAATAAATTTCTCTACAAGTATAGATAAACTTTACATTCCCTACATAAAAAAAAGTCTATATTGTCATCTTCCTCTTCTTTCATTTTTTGTTTCTTTATATGGGCATAATAAATATTTTCTTACATGAATTTTTTTATTCATTATTAATAATTAATTTTTATTCATTATAAATAATTTTTATTTATTTTTCATGTTTTTTTGAAAATTTTAATTTACTTTTAATTAATTTTTACTCATTATTAATAAGTTCATTTAATGATATTTATTCCAAGTCAATATTTGATAAATTCTAGAATATGCTTTTATTCATTGGATATTTGAAGATAATGTAATTTATAGATATGATGCTCTCTACATGTCATAGAGAGGCAATCTATAATAGCCGGGACCTCCTTATGTCCGGTTTATGCTAATATTTACGTGTTTGGTTTACAGGAGAGGATAATTTTATATTATTGTGCTTTTGATTTTATTATCCCTAAAGTCGTACATTTGGTTTAATTTTTAAAAAGCACTTTTAAGGTATATTTGGGATTCACGCTTCAACATATAAAGTCTTCATTTTTTAGTTACCTTTCATATAAAATTGGTTTGGTGTTATTTGGAGTTATATTAGAAAAGTTATGGCTGTTTTACCATTTCTACCCCTAAAAGAATAAATTGCGAGGTCTTCGGTTCAGCGCTATTTTAAATATAGTTGGAGGCTTCTTCTGATTTTGGCTGAAACATAGAAGTTGTAGATATTTTCATCAGCTTTCCAACAGAAGTTCTTTCATCTAAAGTGGATTTTCCTACGAATAAGATATGGCTGTTTGAGTCGAGGCTGCACAAAGTTTAATGGAAGGGCATTTATGTAATTTGGCGGAATTCTAAAGTTTTTAATAATGGAGTCGAATCATGTGTTTGGAGATATCTTTCATTCTCAAATCAATAACCTCCTATTTATGCCTTAAATTAAATAAGCCAAAAATCCATTATAACTAACCAACCATAATTTATTTTCATGAAATTCCGAAAATAATAAGAATTTCAAAATTAAATACGTAATATTTAGCACTTAAATAGATATGACCATAAATACTCATTAACATTTCTGATCCAATTTATTTTATACAAAATGTAAAAAAATCATGGGATTTATAAAACAGAGCTTCGTGCTGAGTGGTGTTGGGGATTAATTGCGAGTGAGAGAGAGAGAGAGAGTCCCCGAGGCTCATTTCGAGAGAAAAAAAAAAAAAAGGGGAAATCAGGGGAAAAATTAGAAAAATTGGGAAAAGCTTTGTGGAGTATTTTTCGTGATATACTGGGTAAAGATTCTTGTTCTTTTTATTGTTATTCTTCGTCTAGGGTTGTTTTATTTCAGTTTTGAATCAAATTTGTGAATTTGGGGCTGGAATATGATTATGTTTTTGGGGCTGGATAAATAGATATTTGATGGTTGATTTTACAGTATCATTTTAGGGTTTGTAGTGGGGATGTCATTTTTGTCTTGGTGGATTTGGGAATAGTTTGATTAATGGGGTTATATTTTAGTATCTGATTGAGAATATAATTTTATCAATGAATTCATGTCTGCGTGGCTTTAGGAAGCTGGGTTAGGGTGAGTCCAGCTTGTATTGTGAATTGTGAGGTAAGTAACCTTGATCGACTTTGCTTGTTCATTCCATTCCACGTTGTATTATTGTAAGTAACCTGACCGATCGATATTTGCTTGTTCTGTTCCATTCCATTATTTGTTCCATTCCACTTCCACGTGGTATTGTTGATTCGACATTTACTTATTCCATTCCACCCCACATTTTATTGTTATTGAGGCTATTCAATTGTATTTGATAATCCGATGATTTCGATTGTGAGTACTACATTTAAATGGTCTATTGTTGAGACATATTCCTTCATTGTTGTTAGACTGTGGTTGTTAGAGATTCTGAAATAATCTTATAATTGATCTATTTGTATCTTGGAGTTGTTCTTTATTGGATTCCAACTTACTTTCCTTATTTATATCTCGTGAGCTTTATGATTGGCTTGTTAGTATCGTGAGTCTTCCTTTAATCATGATATGTATCCATCTTAGTGTCTTGCCATGAACCTATGATCTATATGCTCGTATTGTTTGACCATGAAGCCTTGTAGTGTGATTGACATCGTTGCTTCCATATTACCTCTTGTGTACTTGGAGTTGGATGACCATAGACCTTACAGTGAGGGTTGAGGTTTGCCTCCCTAGCACGCATGAGTACGTACGGTCCAGTGAGGGGAAATTGAGAATATCCTGCCGTGCCTGGACGTTCCGAAGGCCAGGTAGTGAATCCACGGTGGACGTTCTGAGGGCCACACGCGAGGTATTGTAGATATCTTGGACATAGGGGCCAAGATGGTGGGGTCGTGCAGATGGTCAATCCTTCGCTTTGGACATTTAGAGGTCAGAATTGTGATTCCCTTATCATTCTTGTAGCACTGTGACATTTCCAGGGCCGTCGGTGATTTAATTTGATTTGATTTACATCATTTCGATTGATGGATAATTTCAGAGTACGTGCTTTCTGTCCAATTGTGATGCATCTTGATGATATTCATTGGCTTTACCAATTGTGAGGTGTTAGTTTGAGCTATTCATTCCTATGTTTATATATCAGCGATGTTATTGTTCTCCGATGATGCTTATTCCATTTGTCATTATACTTTGACCTGGTGCTTATTGAGATTACTGAGCTTGACTTTTGGCGTTATTATTGTTTGTCTTATGCGTGAAATGTCTGGGTTACTTACTGAGTATCTTTCGCTCATTCCATTCTATTTTCTCTTATTTTTACAGAGTAGAGGCGGGGTTGGTGGAACGTTGGCTTAGTCTTCTTTTAGTGCCATGTCCAGCTGGTGATAGGTATATATAGATGTGTATATTTTGATATTTTGGATCCGTATATGATTATTTTGGTAGAATCTGATCTAACGAACCATGCCTATGTTAAATGCTCTGTATATATGGATGACTGTATATGAGGTGTGTTAGATGCTCTGTTGACTGCTTAAACTTTCCTGGTGTGTTGTGATATAAGGTGATTATACATATCTTCTTGATTATCTGTTATCACAGGGTTGTTATCATATGCGATTATATAGGGTGGACATTTCGATGTTTTAGAAAAAAAAATAAATTATGGTGGCATTTTAGGCACGTGACGCGCTCGTGTCGGCGTTTTGGGACACGGGCCGCTACACAATCTCTCTCCACAATGTAGGGAAATAAAATAAATGCTTTATGAGATGCTCTAAGCGATCTTTCATAATGGAATTTTCATTCTAAAAACTTTAAAAAAATAAAATAACTTTCATATTAAAAAACAAAAAAAATAAAGACATCCGTATTTCATTAAAAAAGAAAAGACTTTCTTCAAAACAGATGGCTAGTTAAGGTGTCACCATATTTCATTAAAAAGAAAGAAAAAAGAAAAAAGAAGACTATCTTCACTGAGGGTCCGTTTGGTAGCGCGTTTGGGGGCGATTCCGCTTTTTAAAAAGCGGATTCCGCCCAAACGCGCAACCAAACGGGTCAGATTCCGGCAGAATCAAAAGCTGGATTCCTTTTAATTTCTCTCTCGAAATCCGTGTTTTTAAAATCTCAAAAAGAACGTTTTTTTGTCGGAATCGATTTTTTGAATTGAAAAGCAACTTTTTCTACCAAACATTAAATTCCTTCCAAATATTGATTCCTGAATTAAAAAAAGCATCCCAAAAAAGTCAAAGGTCTAAAATCATCTTAAAAAGCAGCTTTATTCCAAAATCTACTTTTCAATATGTGTTTCCAAACGGACCCTCATGAGTGTAAAAAAAACATGGCTAATTAAGGCGTCACCGCAAGGCCTGTGGTTATATAATACACTCAATTCATTCATATAAGTCTAATACAAGTATATGATTTCTCTAATCAAGTACATATATTAACTATTAATTAAGTTAGGTGAGTATACACTCAATAAAAAAATGCAAGATACGCATTACAATTCATTAAATATATAATTTATTTTTATGATGTTTTTTTTTTATGTATAAATTATGTACCTTTAAAAAAACCCACAATACATAGGGAGTATGACAGTATTAATTGTCCCCAACATTTTCCAATAGCCCCACTTACAACCCTGTGCGGCATCCACACATTTTGATATTTTTTTTAAAATGACATAACTCAACTGATAAGATATATTATTAGATCACATGTTTTTATAATAATAATAAGAAAAAGAATTGTAAGAATTTGAATACGCGAAAAAATTTACTGAAGACATATATATCACATGAAGAGACACATGAATTTTCAGACGGAGATCAAGGTACATGGGACATGTACACTGCGTTATAACCGGACTATGTATGACAACGCCCTCTTCCACCGCCCTATGTTCTATAAGAGCTATTTGATGGTAAATTTTGCACATGCTTTTCCAGCTGCAGTGATCAAGACCTAGACCTGGGTAATACTTGAACACTAGTGCAGGAACAGTAACTGGAATGGCATTGCAAGATAAAATATAACATAAAATATTAACCATCTTGAGATTGAGAATTAAGTTATTTAGAGGTTTATGACTATTCTAATATAAATAAAGATAAAATGATTTTTATTTGTTTATGTTATGAATTATTCACGTTGAGTAACATAATAATAATGTTTTTATTATTCGCATAAAAAGTTAATAATGTGTGGATAATGATTTATAAAATGTAAATGATTTATAAAATTAAAAAATTGGTGACACTTAATTTAAAAGAGGTGGTGATAGTGATTTGACGGTAAACCCACATATTCATTTGGGTTGAATAACCTAGAATAACTTAATTCCAAAAGTTAATCAAAATTCATATACCATTGTATATTAATTAATTCTGACATACAAATTCTCATTTATTGCAGTCTTCTAAACACTGATTTGAGGCTATTCCGACTAATTCTTTCTTATTCCGGGGTCATTAACAAGTTGTCATATTTGAGTTGGGGATGGTTCACGTGTCCGCCATGTATAATTGTTGTTAACTGAGTGGCAATGACTCCTACAAATCTCCAAACAGAAGAGGATGAACAACAACAACAACGGAGGCATGTGACGAGAGTGATAAAGCTTTGGTGGGGGTATGCATTTAATATTTATAAAATAATATTTGATTAAGTGTATGTTTGAAAACACAGTTTGAAAATCAGCTTTTAGCTTTTGCAGTTTTATGCACACCTTTTGAGAGTGAATGATGATGTTTTGAGGGTGTAATGATGATGATTTGAAAGTGAAATGATGATGGCTGCTTTATGAAACACAGATTTCGAGGCACAATTTTAGAGATAAAATCTAGTAATGATGATGTATTTAAGTTGACATATTTGGTAACAGCTTTTAGCTTTTAACTTTTAAATAATGATGTAATTGAATTGATGTGACCCCAAAAGCTAAAAGCTGCTTTTGACTTTTGCAGCCAAACATGCACTAAGTGATAAACATGACGGGGGAGGAGACAGGGTTTCGTCAGACGGGCAGGCAAGGAGGCATGCGATGGAGGCTCTTTACGCCAGGGAGAGGAGGAGGTTCGAGGAGACAAGCGCCGGAGGACCGGGCGTTTTGAGCAAGAGCCCTCCACTGGTTGACGCTCGGAAAGTTGGGAAGACAAAGGAAGAGGCGACCGAGCTGCGGGTACCTACGACCAAGTGCGCGAGGGATGGAAATGGGTGGAACGAAGGAAACCAATGTGCAGCAAGGAGGGACGCCGTCCAACTGGCAGGCGCGCGGCTTTCCAAAGACCGAGCAAGCTGGGTTATGGGTCTGGGAGATGTTTCAGATGCATGGGTCTCGACCACACTAGAAGTGCATGCAGAGATCCTTTAATCTATTGCATCTGTAGAGGGACAGGACACTGAGCGTCCAGTTGCCCTTCCCAAGGCTAGACCTCCTTGGCGTACCCAGTGGTGAGTGGGTTGAAGGAGACAGTGGTCCTCTCTGAGGCGTTCGAAGTACAGAAAGAAGAGGAGTTCTTCAAGAATGGCAGCGGAGGCAGAGGGATGGTCCCCATCGCCAATGGACGTGAAAGAATTAGTCGCCAAGCACTGGAACAACCTGAGTGCTGCCAGAGTTAGGGCGGTGGGAGGGAACTCGTTCTTCATCACAACAAACAACGTCAGGGTGCAGAGAGCGATAATCAAAGAAGGCATAATAGTGGGGGAGAAGGGCTCCCTCCTCATATCTCTTAGAAGGTGACGTACGGGATGTTTGCCCAATCCCGGGTGTGGAAGGTCGCTATTATTGGTCTCCCGCTTCACTAGCTAGAGGCAGGATGCATGGGTATGATCCTTAAGCAGTTCGGCATTATTTTGGAAGTCCTACATAGGTAGAGATTCCAATGGCCGAACGGTGAAGGTGGTCTTGCTGGAATCCACCACAACAAATTTCCCCTCTGAAATATCGGTCTCTCACACAGAAGGTGCTTCCGGGTGGTGATGTTTGCCGTACCCCATGCAAGGTCCTCGACACAGGACACTCAAGGGGGGAGGAGGCGACGACAGACCAGGCCTTGCCAGTTCGGCGCTGGCCACAGGGTGCCTTCTCTTGCCAAGAACAAAGGGGTCACAGGTCGACTTAGAGGTCTGTCGTGCTCGTATGGAGAAGGGCGAGACAAGCAAGGCGAGGTTCCCAAGGAAAAGAGTGTCTGACACGAAACCTAGGTAGGGTCAGGACCTTCGAAGCAAAAGGTGGGTGAGGGTGCCAAGCGGAGTAGATAAAAAGAAAAGTCTTGTTGATGATGGTGACATGATGAACCTGCAGAAAGGGGGGGGTGGTGGTGACAGCGGAGTCGATATGGATAAATTTGAATCCTGTTGCAATAACCTCGCAGAAAAAGTGTTGGCGGGAGTTTCAAACCTCCCAAACTTGGACCTATCTCCTGGCCCACCACACATTCGGATCCTGCCCCGCGAAGCCCATACCCAGCTGACAGGATCCGTTCTGATGCGAACTCCACATATGCCGATTTTGGAAGCCGAGGATTCCGAATGCCAAGCCGAGGACTCTGAATGCCCGTTTGGCCCAGGGGCAGTGGGCCTGGGCTGGGCCTGGTCTTGGTGGAGCAAAGATCCCTACATGGGGTCCAACTTATTCAGGCTTGTTCGCGTTAGCATGCTCGAGTCGAGTTCATCAAATAATGGCGGGGTGACCTCGTGTCCCATTCAGTTTCCTAACACCATGGAACGGAAGAATGACATGCAGGGTGTACCTAATGGTGCAAATGATGACGGTGTGCAGAATGATGTACAACATTCACAAGAACAGATTTGTCGAAGGGCCGAGGACATCGACTTGAAAGTCCAGCGGGAGACAAATCACAGTTTATCAAGTGTCTGAAGCGGGCATTCAGTGATGGTGGAAGGGGGCAACTAACAGGACGGGGTTCCAAGTTCACTCAGGCATCCACAAGCAACAGGAGGGATGGGTTTTCGAGCTCTGTTGGCCCGAGAGCAGGTGTGGGCGGCCGGGAAGCGCTCCAAGGTCGTCCATGTTAAGCTATCTTTCATGGAATATTCGGGGATTGCACGAACCTACAAAAAAGGGAGCTATGGTGGATCTAGTACGAAGACACAACGTGGGAATATGTGGGGTACAAGAAACAAAAATGGAGGTCATTGATGCAAATGTTATCCGAGCGGTCGGTGGAGGGCGACTTGATGCATGGGCTTTCAAGCCTTCCGTGGCTGCACCTGGGGGGATCCTCCTTTGTTGGGACTCCTCTAGATGGACTATTGTGGACCAACAGGTTGGACATCATTCCTGTTAGTATTGTTAGTGGACATCTCCACGGCTAGGCAGTGGACAGTGTCAAATGTTTATGGCCCGCATGAAGCTAGCCAACGTGAGGGTATGTGGGAAGAACTCTCGACTGTGAGGGCAGGATGGGATGCTCGTGGTGTATCCTGGGTGATTTTAATATCACAAGATTTTCCGAGGGAAGAAATACAAAGGTGGGGTGTCATAGGATATGGAACAGTTTAATTAATGGATTGACCAAGAGTGGCTGCTTGACCTTCCACTTGCAAACATGGCATTCACATGGTCAAATATGCGAGAAACACCTTCCTGGCCAGGCTAGACTGATTCCTGATCTATTCAAATTGGGAAGAAGCGTTCCCGAATTGCGGGGTGATTGGCCTTCCTCGATCCACCTCCGATCATGTGCCGCTTCTTTTGAGTTCCATTGCGCAACCGCAGAGAGCTCAGAACTTCAAGTTTGAATTCTGGTGGTGCAAGTGTACAGAGCTCGAAGATCTAGTGAGACACGGCTGGGTCTCTTCAGCAAGCGGATTGTGTGGCGCGAGGAGGATGGCATTCAAACTAAAATGGCTAAAACTGTGCTCAAGTCCTGGAGTAGAAAACAGAGGATGGACAGAGATATTGCTACGGTGGAATGGCACAACAAGATAGCAAAATTGACAAGATCAAAGAGGTGCGGAACCTAACAGATAGAGAGGTCAGACTGCAGGCCAAAACCTGCTTTGCTGAGGTCTTAAACCTGGAGGAGTGTGAATGGCGTCAAAAATCAAATGCATTGTGGCTAAAAGAAGGTGACGACAATGCCAAATTTTTCCACAAGGCGACCAACCAAAGGAGACGACAGAACCAAATTAATCAAATCACGATGGAGGGGAGAATGTTGCATGACAGACTGGATATTGAATCAGGTATTGTAAATCATTTTCAAAGAGCATTCAAGAAGAGAGGATGGAGACCACAGTGGGAGGACCGGGAGCTCCCTACAATCCCTCGTGAGGGTCGGGTCAATCTTGATATGCCATTCTCGGAGGAGGAAATATTCAAGGTCGTCAAGGTCGCAGAGGGAACAAATCACCAGGCCCGACGGTTTTGGCCTCATCTTCTACAAACGGTTTTGGGACATCGTCAAGGACGTACTACTTATGCTCGAAGATTTCAGTTGGGTAGACAAGGTATCGGTTGTATTGCATGCACATTTGTTTTAATTCCAAAAAAGGAGGCAGCTGAAGCTATTTCAGACTATTGCCCTATTTGTTTGGTTAATGTATGTTAAAAGATTCTTGTCAAAGTACTCACAAACCATTTGAAAAGAGTGTGTCCCCACATCATTGAAGAGAACCAGTCGGCATTCATTCCAGAGAGGGTCTGCAGGAAGGCTATGCGATCTCTCAAGAAATCATCGCTAACCTCCACAAGGACAAACGAAGCGGGGTTATTCTAAAGCTGGATTTTGCCAAGGCCTACGACAACGTCTTGTGGGACTTCCTCCTTCAGGTGATGGCACTCCATGACTTTAGTTATAATTGGCTCCGTATGATCAGAATGTGTGTAGGATCGGCGAAAGCGTCGGTCTCCATCAACAGGTCTTTATGTAGTTTCTTCCCAATCAATTGCGGCCTTCGACAGGGTGACCTGTTGTCCCCGTTGTTATTTTCGATTGTGGCGAATGTCCTAAGTCGAATGTATCTAAAAGCCAAACGTGCGCGGTGGATCGTCGGGCTGCCATGTTCGAACGGAGGAACCCTGGTCACGCACCTCCAATATGCAAATGACACAATGATGTTTGCCGAACTGGAGGACGACGTATTGGGTGGCTACAAATTCATCCTGAGTTGTTTCTCTATACTCTCCGGGCTGACAATAAATTGGTCAAAGAGTGCAACATGGGCAATACATCTCGATGTCACCCGCGCGGAATCCATGGAAGCTTTGCTTGGCTACGAGCTCCAGCAGGCGTCCCCAAAGCACCTCGGACGACCCTTGGTGCAAAGTCGACTCCTCTAAAAGGATTGGGCGTTGCTAGTAGAACGTGTCAAGAAGCGACTCGCGGGCTGGAAGAACCGGTGTCTTAGATCCAAAGGCAAGTTGGTTCTTTAAAAGTTGTCCTCTCAAATCTCCCACTTTCTATTTATCGATCTTCCGGATCTCTCAAACTATCTTAAAGAAGATTGATGCTATTCGACACCGCTTCTTCTGGAACGGTGCGGATAGGGATTCCACCAAGCCACATTTGGTGCATTGGTCGAACAACACGCGGCCTAAAGAATCCGGTGGCCTTGGGGTCCTCGATCTAGACTTCATGCATAAAGCACTACTCGCTAAATGGCTATGGAGATGGGGGCTACAACCAAATTCTCTATGGGTACGCTTGTTCAAGGAACGTTACAGAGCGGGCCTGAACTTATTCCTGTCGTCATCACCGGCCATGCCTTTTTTATGGAAAGGTTGGTTCAATCTAGCGGGGGATTTCTCTCTGGCCCTATGTTGGAGGCTAGGAACGGGGGAATGTGTGTTCTTTTGGGAAGACTATTGGTGCAGCGACTAACCGTTGAGCGAGCTCTTCCCTTGCTTGTATTGTTTGGCCGAGAACAAGCTATGTAAGGTCTGTTGTTGCTAGTCTGTACCGGGGAACTGGACACTACAACTACGGAGCATCACTTCAAAGGCAGAAGTGGCTGATACGGCGAACTTGATGCTCCTCTTTCAGGCGGTGACGCCATGTCCTAACACAGAGGACTCGCTGGTATGGAGAGGGTCGACTCCGAATACCTATTCAGTCAAGGAGGGCCACACTTGGTGGCGTCATGACATATCAGAAGTCCCGTTAATGCGGTGAAAACAAAGTGGATATGGCAGTGCAAGATGCCTCTCAAAGTCAAAATCTTTCTTTGGCAGTCGTTCCAGACCGTATTCTTACTAAAGCCATCTGCGCAATATGACATCCGAAGATGCCAATGGAGTGTGAGTTATGTAAGCGGTGTTTGGAGACGGCAGAACACCTACTCTGCCAATGCCCCGCCCTTATACCCTTGTGGTCCCTGGTAGAGGCCGAAGGCCGCACCCGGTGTCCCGACGAGCTTCTCGAACAAAGAGGAACTGTGGCGTCGTATCAACCCTGAGAAAGCGCGGGTGGCTAACATTATCATACCAGCTGCACTATGGGTCATGGTTGAGTAGAAACAAGATACTCTTATGGGGCCAACGTTTCTACATTGAAAACATTTGGAAGGACACAATGCACTTATTCATTGCATGGGGCTGCAAGCTAGCAGGTGCACGTAATATACACCTCAACAGAGGAGCTTTCGTGATCGATCCAGGATAGTTTTAGCTTCTCCTGGAGGCAGGTCTTTGCCGACGGGACCACGTTTAAGGGGTGGTGCATGCACATGTTCAGATTCTAAGTGGGAGACATAACCTCACTACTCGTGAGAGATATGGTCCCGTTTGGAATGGGTTCTTCCCTTCTTTTTGTAACTTCCATTTCTCCATCTTCTCTCCTCTCTTTGCTCTTGTCAACTTGTTGACAAGCTTCATACTTATGTAACACCCTTTAAGTAATATAATGTATCTTTTTCAAAAAAAAAATTGTATGTTACACCCATCTTTCAAGACCACCAGGTATAAAAGAGCACCCTGATTGTCTGTACAAGTGCATATGATACAAACAACATAAAGGGCAAATAGTTAATTTATAACTTACATGGTGAAACTGTTTATAAAAATAGTTCGTATGTTAATACAGTAATGACGAGTCAATAATGAAATTTGATGCAACCGATGCTATGATACACATGGTTAAACTCAGCATACAATTCTCTTCTTAACAAAAAAAGTTCACTAACGTCCACAAAACTTAAGCGTAAGGGGAGAGGTAAAACTTAAGCAGAGTGTACTTTTCATACGGATAAAACAATGCACACCCCCCCCCCCCCCCCCAAACAAAAAAAAAAAAAGCACCGCCACGAACACTACATATTCTAATGAAATGGGAGTGGTGGTAGTACACTCTGTTTCCTCCAAGAAAACTAAGGTGCCACAAAGAATCATTGACAAGAACAAACAGTGAGAAAATCTCAGTTCGTCCAATGACAAGCATCACATAGCATATATACAATCAATGAATGAAAGCTTCTCCAGAGATAAACTTGACATGAATGTTCTTTTCGCATTAAATCTAATCATATTGACTCAGATGTAAATCATATAATAACAGATGACGGTCTTAATGAACCACATAACTTCAAACAATAAGGTTATAGAACATATAACTGCTGAATTGATTCAAATAACTACATCATTGACAATAATCAAATTAATATAAATCACAGACTATTTATTACACAGCAGCTTATGAAATTTATGAAAATAATCATGCACTAGCTTTTGTCCACAGATCTCAAGCAGGTAATCATTCCATTAACTATTTAGGAAGAAATGGATGGACAGGGACAAGGATTGTCAAGTTAGTTGGTCTACATGTGAAAAAAAATCCAACCATACTGTTAAAAATACTATAATGATATTTGATGTGTACAACGTACCTGTATACATACTATTATCCAGAAACATTTCCAAAGATATTAATTATCAAAATAAATATCTTATGTAATAGGGAAGACTAATGTAAAATGATGAAATAAATTTCAAAAGGAAGAAGCAAATTGTGTACTCATTGTGAAATCAAAGCACTATCACCATCAATTTTAATGCTATTTAGATGGAGATGAGTAATGTAAAGAAAGTTAAGCACAAAACGATTCAAAATAATGCAGCAGAAAATGTAAATCCTCAAATGTTCAAGATACTGAGATACAATGACAATATGTTGGTTGACAATTCCACCATCCTGCATCCCATATTATCTCTCTAAATTCTTATAAACAATAGGAGGATTTCCTTTTTATGCTTGTAGTTTTATTTATAGTTTGGGTGATGAGTGAACTAGCAAAACTTACAAGGCTTTTACAATCACCTGACTTGTAAGTTTAACCTAAGCATTGTCACTACTCAGTTTCTAAGAATTTAGATATTGTTATTGAATTTCCATTTACAAATACCATAGAACATGCTCTTCAAAAGGGTTGATTTGATTTCAAATAAGACACTATAAGGAGTGCAAATGGGATTGGGAGCCACAGTGATATTCAACCAAAGAAGTGCTCAATGATGTGAAAATGGCCGCAGTTAGGCTCAAGTTACAATACAAATTTTAATATTCAAAAGCACATTTACAAAATTCATATATATGCTTGACACTTCATAGATCTTTGCTTTTTTAAATTCTTTTTATGCATGTAAGACACAGACAAGATCTTCATAAACATGAAAGTGAAACTTTTTTTTGACAAAGGATAATAGAATTTTATTAATGAGAATGCCCGAGCAGCAAAACAAAGAAAAAACACCCTTCCACTGGCCTACACCACAGAAGAAGAGAAATCTACTAAGGTTGCCCAGCACCACTTACAGCTCCCCACTACTTCTCAATTACAATTTTACCCCCAATACAATTTTTTATTTACCCCAGTACAAAATTGATCCCAATCTCTAACAAACAATGAAAGTAAACCTTACTATTGGGGTTTCTTTCAAACATAAGGAACAAGTTCCACACAAGCTTGATGATAAGTTTGCGATCGACTTTATGGCCCTTGGTATAACATCTATAATCCTAACATGAACTAGGAAGTTGACCTTGGTTACAATACTATAACATCCTATCTGAGATGAAATAACATTAGTGCCAGTGGAAATTGGTCTACCATTAAACAAATGTATAATGTAATGCGCATGAATAAGATTTGAGAACTGGAAACTGGAAATGAGAAATACACTTACATATTACCTATTGCAGTGGCAGACCCAGGTTTTTCTCAAAGTAGGGGCTTCAAGAAAATTATTCGGAATACAAAACAAAAACTTCATTATTATGAATTGCATATTATATAATTGATATAAAATCATTCTTTACAAAACATTCATAAAAACAAAACCATTATATCATTTACAAAATGTATTTAAAAGGCTAATTGTTATTGAAAGAAAAAATCATTAAGAAATAATTTAAAAGTATCGAGTCATTTTGCAAAAAATATTAGCATCACCCAATCAAGCCACAAAACACATATTGATCTAGATGACTAGATCATAAAATATTTAAATATATTGTGTAAAAAAAGATGTGAGATTTAATTGGATTCCAATATATAATAAAGATATTTTAATCCATTAATAATTTGTTACACTCCTATAAATCCCCACCCAAATTAACATAACTGATCATTAAAAAAAACACAAATGATGAAAGGAAAACTATACATGTGATCCCAATGATTGATTAATTAGTTACAAACATCATAAACATCTTTTCTAGTAGGGGTGCAACTTGGACGGGTTAAACCTGACCCACCTCGACATTTGGGGGGTTTTGATTAGGGTTTTAGCATACGGATTCAATCCGAACCCGAACCCAAGCAACCCAAACCCAAGCTAATTCAAGTTGGGTTTGGGTTGAGTGATTGGAAATCTGAACCAACCCAAACCCGAAGTAGGGATGATAATTAAATATACTAAGTCATATTTTAATTTTTTTAATTTATTATGAAAGAAAATTTGAATTGTTCAATTTATTTTTACATATAATCTATCAATTCTATAGTTTTATTTCTTTTTATATTTTTAATTAAAAATGTTCCTTAATTTCATCTTTCTTGTTTTTTTTCATGTCGAACATTGACTTTTACAAAGTTTTAATTATTTAGAATGATATATTTAGAAGTCAAACCCGAACCCGACCTGAGCCCAACCCAAACCCGAACCAAACCCAACGGGTTGTGTTAGGGTTGGGCTTCTCAAACCAAGGGTCAGGTTGTGAGTAGGGTTTGGGTTGGCTTTCTCCAACCTCGGGTTGGGTTCGGGTTGAGCTCCAACCCAACCCAACTCACTCAAGTTGCACCCCTATTTCCTAGTGATTTGCATGAAAAACAAACACCCACCTAAAAACATTTAGCAAAAAGCATCAGCCTCAACCAATGAAGCCAAACATCCCTGATTATTTGATTACAAAACATGATTTTTGTGAAAGAAAGAAAGAGGAAGAAATAGAAAAGGAGGGCTCAAACACACCCATTTTTTTACAGAGAGTGAAATTTAGAAGAGCGCTTCTACACTCAATCTGTTTTACAGTCCCAAATGCAGTTCTATATACTCGTTAGCCCTCTCCACTCACTGTTAAGAGATATATAACTCGTTGAAAATTTTTCACATTTTTTCATAAATGATACCATTTCTTTCACTAGAATATATACTTCACTTTTAAAAAGTGGAAGCCTCATTAGATGAGGTATAAAATTTTTATAAAAAGTAAAACGTGGACGGACTACATTTGGGAACTCTAAAAATGACTTACGCCCATGATAGGTAAGAAATGAGGAGATTATCTTATGCTATTATTTTTCTGCTCTTATTTTTTTATTGCTCTATGGCTAGGATTTATTAGTAGTTTTTTTAATTCAATTTTCAAGGGGACATTAAACACACCCACCTTTGAAAATAGTATCGTTTGATGGTTGAGACTTGATAGCACTACTTTTTTTTTCAATTTTTAAGGGGGGGCTTAAGACCCCTCCTTTACACATGGGTCTGCTCTTGACCTATTGAAACTACACTTGGGAATTCCAACTCCTTGTGGAGTCAAGCAAACAGTCCAATTGAAAATCCTAGGAAGAAGAATGGACGAGAACAAGGATCTTGTGTTGATATGACTCTGTTCTGGTTACATTGTAAGTAAAATAAGATAGATTTGCTAGAAAGAGACAGATTTCTCAACCCATTAAAAATTAAAAATTAAAAAAATCAAAGAACCAGGATTTAAAATCCAACTCCTCGTCACACCTCCAGCATTCAAAAGGTGCCTAATTATCACAAACAAGTTTACCTATCTACTGTGAATTTGAGGATCAGATGTGGGGATTCAACAAGTAAATCTAAAATAAATATAGATAATCAGAATTCTGTTATGAAGAAATAAAGCATTCCCAGGAACCTTAGGCACCCATTTGAAACCAATTAAATTTTTTTGGGACTTTTCTGAAAAGTGATTATAAATTTCCTTTTTCTAAAATAAGCAGAATGGAGTCACTTCTCATAAAAATTAGTAAAAAAATGCAAAAGTCAAGGGTCAAACCAGTACAATTTCTAGCATATGAAATGCATCACTACAAGAATCTCCTTTTCTGCATTTTCATAATAGTCAATTTTGGTGTGCTCCTTACACCAAGGAAAATGCCAACTTTTGAACAAAAAATTTTTGTCAACACAAAATGGAACAAAACTGTCAGAAAAATTTATCCCTGGAAGGGCAGAATG
This sequence comes from Acorus calamus, assembly GCA_030737845.1. Lineage (NCBI taxonomy): Eukaryota > Viridiplantae > Streptophyta > Magnoliopsida > Acorales > Acoraceae > Acorus > Acorus calamus. The sequence goes on along the minus strand of CM060869.1, from coordinate 25,026,087 downwards.
GTGCATTAGTAGGCCACTGTGAGCAACAGAATAATGAGAAAAAAAAACAAATCAGTTGGGGGTCCAGTATGTAGCAGTCTTTTGGCTCCATGAACAGCAAATCAAAATGTATCAGTCAAAGAGGGAAAAAAATTTTGTTTTAAGGGAGGGAGGGGATTGCTCTTCAACGTATGAGCTGAGATATGTAAATTTTTCAGGGAGATCCATTCAACAGATTAAAACCCATGATAAAACTTCACCTGGTTAATAAAAGACTTTCATTTACTTCAATTCATATGAGAGATGTAACAAGAAAACAAGTGGCATAGGATCCAGGAAGGAACGACATGAGAACAGCATTTATGAGCAATACAAGATGATAGAGGCAATATAACATTATTTCTTTAGTCTTTCTTGCGTGCAGGTGTGCCAGTTAGTCTACTCATTTCTCAGCTTTCAGTTGACTTCTAGGACGACTTGGAATACTAAATTAATAAATTATTTATGTGCCAAGATTAATAAATGGTAATATTCAACAGTTAGAAACATCAATTTCCCCCAAAGTGAATGATACAAGAATGTGCTCATTGGTGGAGACTGGGGATACATAATCTGACTTTATGGTATAAACTGCACCACTGGTTTAAAAGATACACTTATTGCAAACTCGTTGCTATATCACAATAAATATGGGCATGCATTCAAAAGATAGCATAAAAAGCTGACCTGCTTCCTGGTGTCACTCAAAATTCACCATTAAACATGACGCCAGGCAGCAGCATAAAGTACATCATACTCTTTCATTGAAGCTGTAGCTGAAATTCCCATTTTATTAAGAAAACGTATTGATACTGTAGTCTTTTCGGCGAATTGTTTTTCAAGAATCATCTACTGGATGGTGATGAGAACCATGTGCCTGTTCATTTAGTTCAAAAAATCATGTCAAGAAAAAAAAATGGTAAAATGATATTCGATCATGTGACTGTTTTAGTGAAAGCTTACTAAAATATGGGACTCAAGAGATAGAGCATCATTAGAAGGCTTTATAGATTTCTCCGATGCCCTATAGAAAAGTAAGTGTGCGATGGACCGATCTATGGGATTTGTGTCAGTTTCAACATCCACATACCCTGCTGACCTGCAAAATGCAATTCACAATGACGAAATTAGAGTAAACACAAATCACATTGCACTGAAAGAAATTTATCCAACTTAAGACACTTCAATGATTGCGCATTTCTTCCTCCATGATAAAGAAATGATGATCAAATATTAGCATCAACAATGAGACCACACCAATACTTCATGGCCCACACAATCACAGTCCTAACATTATACACAACAATGAATAAGGTCAAGCATGAATCACAAAGTGGATAATTGAACTGGGCATGTTTGACATCAGACATCTGTTAAGGGATAGGTATCGACAGACTTTGACTTTGAACTAGAACTGTTGCTGAACTGATCAATCCCTAAGGAATAATCCGTCGTATCTGGACCCACTGATTGGAGCTTCCCATTAACGGTTCCTCCATCCGCGGGGGGAGGGGGGTGAGCAGAAGTTGGGATTGTCATATTGGAACCCTCAACGGTACTGTCATCAAACATGCAATCCACTTCGCTTTCCAAGCTTCCAATAAAGCAAGAGGTTGATTTCTTGATTAAAGCCCTGGAGTATAACATCTCAAAGCCCACAGCAACTCCCAGTTAGTGGTCAACAGGATGACCAACGAGTACCCAACAAAAGATAATAAAAGTTAGTGGTCAGCCTGATGACCAACAATTATCCAGTAAAAGATGATAAAAGTCTTGCTCTTTGCTTTCTAAAAGATTGAAGTCCTTCAAAATCTCGCAAGTGCCGTGAGAGCAGAACGCAGAAGCTGAAGCTGAATATACACATGTGCAACATTGATAACTAAGGATCCTTGGATAAGGACGGACAAACCCTCTGGAGATTCTAACCAAGCCCAGCACTGAATAAAATGCAGAAGAAACACTTCAAGATTGAGCACTTCAACTCCTTAATGTTGTGAAGGGACAATCAAACTCCAAGAAGCCCCTGAAGCATCATTTGATGTGCGTGGATGCTCACATAAGCGGGAAGGCTTCGAGGGCCATGATGGAAGCGGAGGCGACACACAACTTCATTGCATCAGAGGAGGTCCAACATCTAAGGTTAAAGATCGACAAGGACGAGAAAATGAAGCCAGTTAACCCCGAAGCTAAATCCAAGCAATGCAAGCTATCTTGAGTCCCTAAAGAGCATCCCTCCTCTCTCAAAATTCCTCCTAAACTGTCCCAGTGCCTCACCAATTTATTGGGGTTGATGTGAGCCTCTGAGATAAGTCAAAGTGTGGGAAGGCTGATTCGGTCACGAATAGGTGTCCTTGGGTTCCGCACGGTGCTTGTGCTACATCAAAGCTTAGCCCATGACATTCTGGATGGACCTAGTCATACGGCACCTCAATGATGGAAACAATCCAAATATAAAACTAATCTAGAAGGCTGATTTTTGAAGGCCACTATTTTTGTCATCCAATTGTACTAGAAATTCTTCGATGGTCCATACCTACGATCCATAGACCTGATAAAAGTGCAAACTATGATGAATGAGATGCATGGAGTATTATGTGGCAATCACTCCAAAGGAAGGACATTGGCCAAGAAGGTGATTTCTCAGGCTACTTCTGGCCTTATATGGAACATTACGCCGAACACTAGTCAAGCATTGCAACAAATGCCAACAGTATGCCTACCACTGATCAGCATGACTACTTCTGTACCTTGCTAATCGACTAGCTAATGGGAGAGCTAAACCCCTAATCAGTCATTAATTTTCTCCCAATGGGGAATGGATGTAGTCGGGTCTTTACAAGGAGTGCTATAGGAGAAACGCTACGTGCTGCTCACCATTAACTACTTCACAAAGTGGGTAAAGGTTAAAGCCTTTATGACAGCAAAAGAAAATGAGATTTGAAGATTCATCTTGAGGAATCTCATTTGTAGATTTGGCCCCCCAAGGGTGGATTATATTTGACAAAGTTGTACACAATTTAATAACAAGAGACTTAGGCATATATGCTCTGATCATTTAATAGCCCAACATTTCTCCTTGAGGAGTTACCCACAAACAAATTACTAAATAAATCACCAATCAGACCACATTATGTCACATTAAGAGGAAATTCTAGGAAAGAAAGGACTGATAGCTTGAAGAATTTCTGGGTACACGAACGACAAAGAGAGGCCCCACCTACAAATTTCCATTCACCGTGGTCTTAGGACCAAAGCCATCATCCCCAAAGAGTGACCAATATTCCAATCTTCTAGTCACTTGTCATAGAGATCGAGCAGAATGATCAACAACTGACTAGAAGCCTAGATCTAATTAGAATTGCCTCATATAACCAATAGATTGTGCACAATAACAACGGCAATATTGAGGACATTCCAACCCTGTGATTGGCTTATTCGACACATCATGCACTATTCCAAGAAACTAAATGCCAGAAAACTTGGAACCAATTAGAAAGACCTGTACAACCATGTTGCTCATTGACTTCCCTCCAGCGGGTCACAGTTTACACCAGCCTTCAGTCACGTTAACCATCAGCCTCCCTCCTATGGACACGTGTTGTACTGAACTCAAACTATGTTAACCATGTCCCGTCTCTTACATAATGATGTAACAAAAACCCAAACCAACAACTGGAGGGGCATAGGCTTTAGTGAGGTCGTTGAAGTCTTCCACTTTGAATGCTAGCTCCTCACTAGTTGCTCAGACTTCAGTCTACACAACATCGACCTTTTGGAATCAACGGCGAGACACGTCCTCACCTTGACGAACAAGAGGTGCCCATATGTTTGTCCTGGTTATCATTAGGTTCAACCCGATAAGGGGCAATCTGATCATCCCATTGCACTTCTATAACATACTATGTTTGGACTCTCTTTAATATATTTGCTTTTGTAATTTCCCTTGGGCTTTCTCTTAATATATTAAAGGGCTAAAGCTTATCATTCCATCAAACAAAAAACATACCGTGTTTGGATCAAATTCATGCCTTCAGCTTGTACACGAGTGACTCACCATATATATGAATGGGCAAATGTTACAATACATATATAGCACTGATCTACTCAACAGAACTGAATTGTTATTTACGCATCATGTAGAACGCATATATCAGTCCATTAATAATAACATCCTAGATTAAAAGCATTGAGAAGTATTGAAGCACGAGAAGTATTGAAGCACCACAGGTAAAAAGAATAGTTACCAAACTCGTCAAATATGTATTCAAAAACACACAAGTACACTAAATTGAATAGATGACCATGACAAGGTAGCCATGATTTTTTAATCACATAATAAAGAGCCAGAACCTATGAATCTTCTATCTATAGAAACAGACAATAAACAGGTTTAGCAGACATAACTAACAGATAATTCATGCAGCAAAAGAGAAAAAAGGAGTTGACATACTTTGATAATGCTTCAATGGCGAGATTTCTTCTTGCATCTCCAGGATTTGAATTTTCCAAATTATGTCGTTGTTCAGCACTCCTTGCCAAGCGGTACAAGCTATCTCTTATACATAACTTGGTTCTGACATCCATCTGAAAGAAAACAAGACTCAACTACGCAATGTAGCTTTGCATGACATCCTGCCTAAGATTTTGAGTTTTCATATTGGATGTAGTGACAGATGGGCTGGCTTGGGTACTTAAAAGTTGCTGCATAGCTGATACAATCCGAATATCAACCAATACTTCAGAAGTGTTTCTTCCATTCTTGGAAAATACTTGGATGTACAAGATATGCTGCATTAATGACCAAAACTTAGAACCAGGACCACCAATGTGGCGGACTGACTGTGCATGAATGAACAGATACTGGCAAAGAAAATTTAGTATGAATTAGATATTCCCCATCTATGCCTGATAATGAACCTTCTGTGCAATCAACTAATTGTGTAAAAGGACCAAAACATTTCCTGGGTAATTTAGGATTTTACATTTTACCAAACCATCAGTATACATGTTATTTTAATGTGTTATGGATATGCTTGCCTGTAGCCTTGTGGGTGGTCTTAAAGGTGATTGTACATGCACAAAATCAATTATTATAATCCCACGAACTACCAACAAAGCCATAGCACATTAATTAGACCTGATCTTATAAATGGTTGGCAAAAAAAAACGGCACTGCAATGTAATTGTGCCACATGCCCTATATAAGTGCAGACAAATTCTGTTTCTTGAGCGTCAACCAAAGCAAGTTAAAGGGATTAGGCGCACACATATTCCAAATATAGATGTATTCATGCTTGATCTGGGGGCCTATGAGGGAAAATAATAATTTTTATATTAAACATGAATTAAAACATGGGTGGGATTGGAACCCAGGCTTCCTCTTTGGAGGTGGGTGATGCTTACCGGCTAATCAAGGGATGATTCACCTTTTGATTGGCAACTAAAAAAGAAACATTATCAGCATACCTGATCCACGACATCCTGTAGCTGTCGAAAGCTGGTTGATTCTAATGATGTTACATCAGATGATATAGAGACCATGCAGGAGTTTTCTTGTACGATTGAAGAGTCCATTTGAAGCGCAGGCAGATCAAAGTTTATGCCCTCCAACCCAATGCCAACTTCTTTTGAAATTATGTGCAATTTCTTCTGGACAGGTGCTTGATCAAGCAATTGTGAACGCTGTCCAGTATACTCATGGTGCTCAGTAGAAAATGGTACATGTATTTGTTGCTTCCGCCAAAGATTTTCTGCTTTTCCTTCAGTCATTCTCATTGGGGATTTCGAGATGGGATCAGATGATCTCTTAATTGGCTGGAAATGATTGGAAGCTTGAGAGGGACCATAAGAGTTGGGAATATTATTTTCAGACTTCTCATCAGATGAATGATTGACCGCAACATGACGCAAATGATTACCATAATCCAGTTGGTTGTAGGGAGGGTGCTGATAACTAAAAGAATCAGGTCCCCCAAATTGGTCTTGTTGTGAAACAAGCTGGGATGAGTACACATGTGCAGCTGACGCAGTGATAACTTCTGGGTCTGCGAGTTGCTGCATTGACCCATAACCACGAGAAGTATTACCCACGTATTCTAATGTTTGATCATTTCCATTTCCATCAGAAGGAACCTTCTGCTCCTTTCCCAGAAATCTGGCCTGCAAACCCTTTATTTCAGCAAATTAAAGGTTGTAAGAATTTTTTTAGAAGTAGTAATTGGCAAAGAATGCATTATGCATGTGCAAAAAACTAGATTGAAAATCCAGGCATATCAACATCTATGAACAAAAATATTACATAAGAATACATAAAATTTCCAAAAGTAGAAATTAGAATTAACATTTTTGGTAGGACAATAAAAATATTCTCATGTTAGTCAGACAACTAATAAAGACACCTGAAGAACATACCCGTATTTCCATGCTTAATTTCTAGCACATTTTCTGTGACATAAAATATTAGGTATTCACTTATACACATTAGTAAAAGAATTAAAACAAAATTACATTTAATAACCAAAACAACATAACCATGTTATTTATTTGCATGAGAACATTGGTGTTAAAGAGTATATCGCGAAATGATGTAGAATTTCAATGCATGTTTCTAACATCTAACAAGTGTACTAGGGCATTGTTTGCCAATTTTTAAAACATCTATTTGTTCCAAAGAGAAACTGAGGGGAAATGGGGGAATGTGAAACTTTTCCCTTTCACAATTCAATTTCAATGTGTTTGTGTACCAATTCCAGAGGAAAAATCACTTTCCTCATTTTTCCTATTCTTCTGTATCATTCATTGTTAAAGGGTAAAGGTTTTCCCAAACAACATAGGTGTGAAAGTCATGCCTTTGAGAATCCTCCCCCCTCTACAATGTATGCCACTAGGAAATATGTAGTTTATTGGGAGGATCAATTCACCAAAAGTACAGATAAATATGAAATTTTTGATGGATACTGGCTTTGCAAATGGTTGAATGCAATTTGTTCAAGTAAAATCGATCTAAGAAGGCCTTTCTCCTAAATTTCACAAGGACCTTTTATAATATAGACAGGGCAGCTGAAATTGCCCAGGGAAAGATTGTTCAAGTTCTCATGAACCCAGGGAATTCCAACTATAATAGTAAACATTATGATTTTCCACAAAAGCACTTCATAATCATTCATTAAAAGTTAGTTTTCATTCGATTTTGTAATTCTCTATCCTACACAATTAGTTCTAAAAACGTTTTTTAAAACTAATATTGCACTCACGCACACGTGGGGAGTCTGATACTGCAAATCAGGATTAACAGGTATTAAAAAAAAAAAACTTGTCTTGCAACTTTTTTATATTTTCTAGAAATTTATATAGATGAAAAGAAATTAATATGTTAATATTACCATATCAGTCCCCTGGCATTCCATCTCTGTGTTTTTATCATTCAGACTGCTGAGGTCTGAGCTTTTGATGGTATCCCCTCTGTCCACATTTACCTGCAAAGATTTCAAAGAGCGAAAATATTCATGCTCAGTATATGTGCAAATGTAAAGTGATAATTTCCAACTAATGTTTTTCTTTTGCAACCTGTCCATTGAAAGAAAATATTCCATTCTGTTCAGGATCTTTATCTGGCCAATTATCATAAGTTTGGTAAGCAAGACTAAGAGCCTGATCACAGTCATTCTTTACCAGAGGATTAGGAGCCTGATCTTTGTCATACTCCAAGTACGACAAAGATGACAAGCCTGGGTCATGAACACTGCCAGAAGCTTCCATTGACTGACAAGATGGCAAAAGCCATGAATCACCGGCATTGTTCAAACACCCTTGCCCGAATGTGGAATCAGAATACCTGCAAAGTTACACAATAACCTAAATTTAAAAAAACAAAGGTTATAGCAAGAAAATTTTCATTTGGATAGTGCACTCCTATATCAACCAAATAAATTTGGGGTCAGACTTGACAGACAAGTTATATTTGCAATCAAGAGAGGTTACCTTCAATCGCAGATTTAATGATTAATGTAATCCAAATAAAATCCGCATGGATACAACAAACTATAATTACATGACTATTCAGCAAAAACATAACTGTGAGACAAAAATTTAACAGCCACCTGAATAGCCTGTCAATGTCATCGAAATTGCCAATATCAGGCCACCCATATTCCAAAAGATCATTCTCCTCGTCCTCACGTTTATTTTCCAAAAAATTGAGATCATGCTCTTCATGGGAAAAGTCATCAAGTGAAAAGTGGCACAAACTACCGCTGGTCGCAGTATCTCCGTGTCCAGGTATAGGACCATTTGAGAAGACATCATTGCTGGGTGTACCTGTATTGGGACCCTTGAAGCAATAATCAGAAGCCCTTGTGTCCTGCGACTTCGAAGCTAATATCTTTACGTCATTGACACATACAGAATCAACTGATGCAGGAATTATATTTTCAGATGCACAGGATGAACCCTCCAGCACTGAAGATAATCCATCATCCAGAGATGAATGAAAAGCAGTTTTCCCCTTCCGGAAGACATCTCTAGATACAGTGCCTTTGCTATCTGTTTCCCTTGCAGCATCATTTACAAAATCATGTCTTAGAGTCTTGTGGAAATCACATTGCCTAATGGTCTCAGGTGCTTGATGACTACCACGTAGGGGAACTATATGGTCACCATTCTTGTCAAGCTCATCCCAAGATATATCTTCAATCTGGATTTTCAGTGGAAAAAAAAATGCATCAAAAGTCTAGATTTGGATTGTGTTGCCAAGGAGAAAACCATCATTCCCCGCATTATCATGCCAAAAATGGGAGTTTAGCAGAATGGACAAGAAATAAGTTACACCAGTACAACAATGATAATCTTGGGCTTTGGAGAGACAAAGTATTAGATTGTATAAAATTTATAAACATATGTTAGGAAGTAATGATGAACTGCATCACCCAAAAATCTAGAGGTGTTAACATGTTGAGAATTGAGTAGATGATATTTAAAAAACTCCAGGGGGGCACTCAATATTCAAAACAAATCTCCTCCTAAACACACATGATAACAGAAAAAACAGAATTCAACATCTGTCTTACCATTCAGAACAGAACTGCTGTGGGATGACAAACCCAAATGCGAAATAGTTGGATGATACTGAGTTTTCAATGAATTAGCTCCCACTCAATGATTAACTATATAGGAATATTGATGATACAAAATGTTATATGTACGTATATGTATCACTATATCTAAATTTCCATCCTCTTCTGCCTGATAAGTGTTAAATTTTTACCCTGTTTTGCAACAATCAGTACTCTGCAAAGTTTGGTTTGTAACAACCTCATTGAGGCATCCTATCCATCATTCTACTGTCATATTCGAACTTCAAGCAGTATCATGGCCTCTATGATGAATCAGTCTTGCATCACCGTATTTGAACAGTACTTCATTGATGATATACCTGAACCATGGAAATTTCACAACCTAGTCTGTTTACAATATCAAATTCAAAGAAGCTGGATTTGTCAGTGAGCCACTGTAGTAGCACTTTACTATCATCATCCGTATGTAACCTACCCGTGATTCTGTGAAGGTATTTCTACAGAAATCTTCGTCAAATTATTGCCAAGATCCCTCTACAGCGAATTTTGTTTCTTAGTTTCTTTTTCCTGCTTCATATTCTGGACATGTACTACGATTTTGGATATAATACAACAGTAGCATGTCTACCTTCCTATTTTTAAAAAAAAATCCCTCTACTGATGTAGAATTCTTCAAGGATTTTTCCAATAAAAATATTATTTCAAGATTTTATTCTCATAATCTCTCCACAATCTTATGTAAAAAGAAAATCTTATCAAGTTCACTTCCTGCCCTGAACAGTCCTTACCATCCTCTGTTGTGTCTTACAGTCCTCCACTTTTTCAATTTTCTCACAATCATACATAATAATTTAGTTGGAGGCCCCTTTACTTCAGGTTGCGCCCTCTGCCTTCCTTTCAAGGTTTCTTCAACCTCATTTTTCACTCTCATATCATAAATTTAGGCTACATCAGTAAAACAATGGTTGGGATGCCATTTACAAAATTCATATTGTGATATTTAAACAGCCCATTTAAACTTGAAAAAATGAAATTCCTTCACTCTGGCTAAAATGGATATTATACTGCATTCAGATTATTACTGCTGGGAAAATGATTGCATAACGCATGTTATATGATTAGTACAGAACCAGTTTTTCTAAAGGTTACTTTCATCCTACTCTTCTGATAGTTTAGTGAGGGTGCTATGAGATGGAATTGTAAAGCATATAGACACATTTTGGGAAGATGAAAAGGGTATTGGCACTTATATGAAAGTTGACAACAATCCAGGGGCAGTTTGAGGGGCAGCTTTGAATATCCTTGAATTCATTCTCCTTCTCCTCTCTTCCTTCATCTGTTCTCTTTTCTAAATCCCATGGGTTAAATAAAGGCTAGTAAAAAAATTGTCTTGTCCTTCCATAGTTATTCAAATCTTCTCCTTTAATTACTTTCCTGTTCTCTTTCTTCCCTTGTTAATATTATTTCCTCTTTCCCTGCATTCATTGTTAAACCTCTCTTCCTTATCAATGTTGACAGAAAAAAAAACGGAAGCGAATTCCCTCTTATCTCCTTTTCTTGGATGTTGATCTATTCTCCTCTTCATTCCACTCTCATTTTAATTAGTAATTTAAGTTACATCAATTATTACGTAAGATAAATATATACAAACTCCGATTATCATTAGGTGTAATCATCCCTTGATTAATTTGTTCTCGGATATCTATGGATAAAGGGCATGCCTAAAACAGCCCGCCCAGTCAGGACATGGACTTCAACTAACCTTTTGAACAAGGAAGCGTGTGATTTTCTATTCAGTGTATAAAAATGCTGGTTAACAGACTTATACATATAGTAACATCATGAAGAATATAGACCTCCATCTTCTGCGCCTGATAATCAACTACTTTTTCTTGGTTTACAATAATCAAGTAACTTTCTGATAACAAAGTAAATAGAACCTATCCTTCTGTGTCTTATTACAATAATCAAATTCGATCTGTTTGTATTCAATCAAGATAAGGAATTTGGACAAAAATAAAACACAATCTCAAATGAAACAGAACTATTTCAAAATAATAAAAAAAATCAAACCGTACCTCGTACATGCTCCAATCAGACATTCAAGCAAGCACTCTATCCAATACCGAACACTGTACACGACCTCTGGATCCTTCTCATGTTTATCTCCACCTACTTCTTTTGAAACAGAACCACAAACGTAGAAGAAAAAAAGAAAAAAAAAAACACAACTCATCAAAACAAGACCACTGAAATCTCCCGAATAAAAGAAAAAGAAAAACCTAATAAGACCTTCACAAACAGTAGTAACAGACAAAGATCAAAGGAAGAACAGCATATAAAAAAGGAAAGTGAAAGAAGAACATACAGATCCAAAAAAAAGACCAAGTTATGATTCGAAACCCTAGCTCCAAAGATCAGAACCTTTGATTGAACTCGATCGCTTAATTACCTCGCTTTGTCGACTCTCTTGCCCCCACTGGTGGTTTTTTTTTTTTTCAGGCTGCAAAGTATATATATATATTATTATGAATAAAAAAAATGTGCTCGTTGTGTTTGACACGTGTCATGGGATGTTGAAAGAAGGGACCTGTATCAGAATTCGTGGTGGAGAGGCGATGGGTGAGATTCGATCATTTCCTTGAGTATGATTGGCCCAATTTCGTTAGACCACGTGATGGGGGCCGACCACCATACACGGTCGGGAGCACGTGACCTAAGCCCTTTCTACCGTGGTAGGCCGTGGGCAACGCAATTTGCAGCACTCAAGACACATTTACTAGGCTCCGGTTGGATCCGCGTCCCATCCGTGTTGGTGGCAACGGGAGTGGGCGCCAACCAAATGAAAGAACAAGTTTTCGTGTTTGATTTTTCATTTGATGTTTCAAGCTAATTTTTACTCATCTCCCGATGCCTAAAAAAAACGATTCTCGCGCCACACCTCGCTTTCGCCGACGCAACGTCTCTGGATGTCTTGTCAAACGGAGCTTTAGATGCAGTGATTATTTATACGTGTTTTTCTGTACATACAAATTTTATATTGCACATACAAAAAAACTTTGTATACTGTTTATACATGTTTGTATATTTTAATGTTGTACTATTATTTACACACATGTTTTTATTAGTAACTATTATCTCACATATATGAAATTGTTTGTATATGTGCTAATTTATTATGTTAAAAGATAATAATATTATAAATAGATAAAATATTTTAAAAAAAATAATTATCAAATATGTTATTTCTTAAAACTGAAAAATATATGAACAATATATTATACATGTGGAAGACCAAATCGGCATGTGACTGAATAAGGAATAAAGATATACGGGAAGACCAGGATCGAATAAGAATAAGATGTGAGATGGGCCTATTCACAAGACCACGTTGATCCACAGGAGGCCCATAAAAGGGAGGTGACCACCCGGCCCACCTCATCTAAAAGGCGAAATGGCATCGCCGTCAAAATGAGTCCACAAAGAGTTGGACGGGCATCCGACCAGGTCGGGACGATTAGAGGACGAGGCAGTCGCCTGACCGGGCCCAGAAGGGTCCAACCTGACTAAGGCGACTGGTTGCTATAACCTTGTCCGTTTAGGCAAAGTCTGACCATGGAATCCGTCTGACAGAGGAAATGCACCTATACGTCCACCTCAGGAAGATAACAGAAAGCGCAAGGAATATCTCGTGACACAGTAGTGACAGGCGATTGTCAAGAGTCGGTTACGCCCCGAGAGATCACGTGGTAGCCAATCTCAATGCCACTTGGAGGATTCCTTCCGTACATATGATAACCTCACTCCTCAGGAGCATGGTTGGCACACCCTCTTCGAGTATAAAAGGGGAGACGTCGTCTTCCCCAAGAGGTATGAAAAACTAGATAAACACACTTACACCCTTTTTGCTAGAACTCTCTAAGACTCGAGTAGGCTTTCACTAAAACTGTGATCACTGACTTGAGCGTCAAAGAGACGTTAGCTGGCACCACACTGGTGTGAGTTACAGGTGACTAGAGCGGGAGGAAGACCCCCAAGACTCGTTGATGGCACCTCGTCAATCGCAAAGGGAGGCTGCACGTGCTTATTCTCGGATCCTTAATTGAAGTCCGAACTATCTCAAAGATCCAGCCCAGTGGGGGAAGATTGAAGATCTGCCCCCCACAATACATAAAAAATAAAAATTTAAAAATTGCATATGTTAGTTTTTTTTAATCTATATACAAGTCAATGTGGTTTAAAATAATTGTTATAATATAATAGAATATAAACAAAAATAAATCTGATTTCAACTAACAAATAATCCCACAGGTTTTTTATATTTTATAAATAGCAATTTTTTGGATAATATCTATGATAATTAGTTAAGATTTCTTGGTATATTTTAATATGATAACATTTATAATTTTGTTTGCAACATTAAAATTTATAATCCACACAATTATATTATTCTAAGTTATATAAGTTTATGAAATGTAATTATCTATTTTAATTCTTAAGAGAAGATTAGGAGAAGAAATATTTGTTTTGGATAATATAGACTTTAATAAAATTTGTTAGAGGATAAAAATGTAAAATTATTTTACATACACTTGAGAGGTGAGAAAATAAAAGTTGTTACAAATAACAATACATGGGTTGGTTGGGATTTTGATTGCCCCATTTGATAGAGCAAATGAGAACCCTGTGATTTTATTAGTTATACTTAATTATCATAACAAACAAGATATTGTGTTTGACCCAGTGCAAAGGAAAACTCACCCCCATTTGCACAATATCCAAACAAACCCTCAGTATCTATGTGATAGCTCAATCTGTTTTGCAGCTTCATACACTATAATAGCGTAACACTATAATAACATAGTCTATATTGTGTTATTATTGTGTATGAGGGCTATTATAGTGTATGGCATAAAAAAAATTTATCATTTTTTCAATACGAAAAAAACACTAATGTATCTCAGTATATATTTCATTCCATATAACTACATGTATTTCAATAGGAGAGTATATGATTTAAAAAAAGAATGGTGTGGACTATAATTGGGGCTGCACAAGGGCTGCACATATCATTTTCCACATTTGTGGTCATTGTTTAGGTCTGTCTTTTTAGCACTGATATACTCGGTCGTTTTTATAATTCATTTTGTATTTCATAAATTATAATACAAATAGTATATATTGTACTATCATAGTGTATAACATTCTATCATAGTGTATAACATATTTATTTTTACAACAAAAAAAATATTGGTGTATATTAGTATATCATATAATAGCATTGAGGAGGATAATTTCCCTTTCAGTTAAACAAACAGACTTCGGAGGCGTCTTCTCAAACTTGGACCAGATTGACGATGGATCCTCCACTCACAAAGAAATCAGGGGGACACCGGTGTGGTGCCAATCAAAGGCCCTCTGAAGAGATGTATCAATTGGGGAACTCAAAATAAACCCGGTTGACGATGGATCTTGCACTCACAAAGAAATCAGGGGGACACCGTTGTGGTTCAGCCAAAGGCCCTCCGAAGAGATGTATCAATTGGGGAACTCAAGAATAAACTCACTTAATTTTTGGTAACTTGAAAGTAAGAAAATTAGATTCGATCTCTCAGCTTTTTGGGATATCTCCCTTTTTATAGAGTCATCTCGGCTAGATTGCCGCTTCCACTCTCATTTGGCTGTTATAATCATTTCCTACTAAACACATAGTGGGTGCTTTTTGTAGGAACCTCCACGTGTTAATGAGACACGTTGTGCCATTAATTATCTACGTTTAACAAGTAATGGGCCTTAATTATCCCCTTGTCAGTTACGAACTTCTGACCATTTCTGCCTTTGTCTTGATCGTTCATTAGTTGTGTGTTTGCAAAGTGAAAGATCATTCAACTAGACCTCTTTGTCTGATCGTGTTTTTTCTGTCCGTTCGTGAAAAGTAAGGTCGTCCGACCAGACCTCTAATCTGATTGTGCTTATTTACTCATGGTGACATTTGCAAGCGAGGGTGTCTGACTGTCCAACTAGACCCTCAATCTAGTAATGTTAGCCTACTCTGGAGTGTCATTATGACATTTTGGATTCGGATCCGGGTTTGTGGGCTTCAGGTTTGACAGCCCACGCCCGTCTTAACATGACACGTGTCTTTTTTTTACAAGGTGCAGATTTTTACTTTCACAAGCATATACTTCAAATCTTCAATAGGAAAGTGTATGATTTTAAAAAGAAAGAAAAACGATGTGAGCTACGAATGGAGCTGCACAAGGATCTAGACATCATTTTCCTTTTTTTAAAAAATGATTTTCCGTTAGTTATATAAAATATATTTACTAGTAAAATAGTCATGTTTTATTTTATCAAAATTCACAGAAATTGTCAATTGACTTGGTTAAAAGAGCCACTTAACTTGAGGTATTGATTATTTGTCATAAAAACTTGAGGTATTGATTATGTCATAAAAACTTGAGGTATTGATTATTTGTCATAGACCAACAATAGGCAACTTTAAAAATAACCCTAGTTTTTTCTTATTGCACTTCTTACTCTATCTTTATTTTATTGGAAATAACATTTAATCCAATCAATATTGTCATGTCAGCGCATAATAACAACAATAGAACAACAATTAGAGCACGAGGATAAGTTTAAAACTTGCCCCCAACAACAACAATAGGGAATTTGTAAAAAACAATCTGAGCAAAGTTAAAAAGGAAACTAAAAAAAATGTGGGTTTTTTTTTAAATTGCCCCAATAACAATAACAAGGACAACAATAAGAGCACAATCCGTCAATTGTGGATGAGGCTTAAGAGATGAGTGACATGAGTCTTTCCACCTTCAAATTCATAATTGAGAACAGATTGGTACCCCTAACTTTCACCAAACCTTGCAAGTCACTCATCATCATCTTTAATCACCCCTCTTCTATCTTCAATCTCAATTCATCACAGCCCTTCTTCTCCTCATTAGCTGGATAGTTGTCGCTCCTCAACGATGTTTGTCCTAGCCCATTTGATGCTTCTGGGTTCTACCTCAACAATTGACACTTCAAACTTTGTTCTTGTTGTCCCCATCGGTCAATGCGAGTTTTTCAGCAACTAGATCGGCAACCCTTTCGAGTACGTCTATCTTTGATAGATTTTTTGTTACTTAAGTGGGATACATATACTGTATGAAATCATAAAATTTAACTACCAATGAAAGTTAAATTTGTGAACAATAATGATGCTTTATTGAATTGTTATTTGGGGGTTATTCTTATACATATATGTTTCTAATTGTGCTCTAAATGTTACATGTTAGCATTGCTTGCATATCTACTTTACCAAATCTCTTGAACCATACACAGTTAAATTAATTTGTTATCTTCAATTTCAAAATTTTCTTGATTGCTGGCAACGACCATTGTTTTTACACATCAAAGATAAAATGTTAATTGATCTTTTAACATTACTTTCTAAAGATCTTTGTATAGGCCCCTGGTACCACTCAAAGATGAATGTGTTACTGTGCCCTGTGTTTGTCATCTACCTGAAGTTTTTTAGCTCAATTATTCTCCTCTGTATGATTTATGGGATTTTTTTTTATATTTCTATCCAGCTTTTGGTGCCTCTTGTGAGCTCCTACAGCTACGGGGGAACCGAAGTGAACATGACACTGGCGAAATCAGAAGCCAAGATCCTGCATGAGAAAATAGCAGAGAAGGCCTTCCACGATGATGAGCTCATCAGGATTCTGACAACCAGGAGCAAGGCCCAGTTGAATGCAACATTCAATCTCTACAACAATGAGTTTGGAAATGCAATCAACAAGGTTGGTGAAAAGCCATCACATATTCATGTCATCTTCCATTTTGACATGGTTTAATTACTGATAAAGATCAAACTGAACATAATCGATAGGACCTGAAGTCTGACCCCAAGGACGACTTTCTCACTGCACTGAGAGCGATCGTCCATTGTTTGACCTACCTTGACAAGTACTTCGAGAAGGTGCTTCATCTGGCAATCAACAAGATGGGGACAGACGAGGGAGCACTCACTAGGGTGGTGACAACCCAAGCCGAGGTGGATGTGGCATGTATCATGGACCGCTACTACAAAAGAAACAGTGTTCCTTTGGACCGTGCCATTGTCAAGGACACTTCAGTAGACTGTGAGGATATGCTTCTGGCTCTGATAAGGTATGGGAATGCCTAGGAGAACTTGATCGCCTGTGCTTCAGGTTTGTGTTTGGTATCTAGTCTCTTTGGTTATCATGCAAAATAATAATATCCTGATCTGGATAACAAATACTGTGAACTTGAGTTGAGTGTAATGTTTTCACTTGTGGAAGCACATGCATGGACCCTGTATTGGATTGTTATTAAGTCAGATATTAATTTTGAATAGATATCATCTTTGATAATAATTTTTTTAATAACAGAATTGAAACCCTCAAAACAGAGATTTTAATAATATATTAATGCTAAATCAAATATTAATTTGATCATTTTTTTAATTAATGGAGTATCAGATGGATGTTTGTTTAACCCGTACTATTGGCTTTCCCTTTGGAAAACTGTTCTTGACAAGAGATTAAGCCTTCCCACTCAATTAATTTCACATTTTTGACAACCAAAAATTAAACCATATCATCGCACAGACTGTAAGTCAAAGAATTGACATAGCATCAAACAACGGTTTGAGAAGTCACATAATAGACAAACAACAGTAACAAAGAACAGCAATGACACAACATAAACAGAGAATAACAGTGACAACAACATGCTCTAGTTCACCCATGCCACTCACTGTAAAAACACACTCTAATGAGGAATCCTATTACTTTTTAAAAATAATAATCTTAGAAGACAAAATTGGTCTTACCATCACCAATAACACTTCACTTCGTCGAAAGAGCCAGTTGAATAACGCGTTTGCAGTATAGGTTACTCTGCAGCACAGCAGCATGAGGTCGTATGGCTTCAACCAGCGCAACATGGGGATTACCCTGGTTTGAAAGATCAACAATACAATGCAGAGACGGTTAGGAATTCTTTAATTAGAATAATTATTGAAACGTGCAGTATATAGCATCTTTGAATGAAAAACTTACCTTGGAAACTATAAGAGCTGTTTGAATTACATAATTTGCGTACGGGTCTTGGATCAACCGATCAAATGAGGGGAAAGACACCAACTCATAAATGATGCTTGAGTGATCCTTTTCTCCAAATGTTTTGAGACATTTCTGCACCACATTGCTACTATATTTTTGTGTCGATAGATTCACATAATTTCCTCGGAATTGGGAAATAATGGTTGAAATTACTGGTTGGATTTTCAATTCCAGGATATATTGAATAACATAGTTCCTGCCACAGGAAAGGCATAAGGTTTACTTGTTTGAAAATTCTTTCAGATAAAACTGAAAAGAAATATGCAATGAAGTTGATGTATTTGATGCTTACATATATCTGCACATTAGGATACATGAATTAATGTGTATTTTACACACACACATGCCAAAATAACAAATTGTCCATTACAATTTAGAAACCTCTAAGGCATTGTGAAAATTCTGGATTACTTGTGCCAAGTGACAACAAATTGGGCCAAACAAGTGAAAGCTTAACCAATTAAAGGATTAATTTCACTGGCAGGAATAACAATATTCGTGGCTATGGTTAATTTACTGGTACTTAATCTAATTGGACATCTCATTGAAATCTCTTTCCTTCACTGGTCCATCCCCTTTTCTTTTATTTCTATTTCATAGTCGCTTTCAACATGCGATGGTTTGTATGTCTCAACATTCAGGAAGATTATGCTGTTGCACATCAAATTTTGTTTTGATCATGCTAACTACGGTTTGTGTGCATGGCTATACTAATTGAGCGTGATCATGTTAGCTCATGACTAAACTAGGTTGAATGATCATTTGAATGGTCATGTTTAATGTGTGGAGATTTGAATTTTACAGTCACATTTACCATCTTGTATAGCTCGTTAGCCACTCACACTCACCATAACGATGTTATACGATAGTAAATTTTTTTTTTTTTGCAATGAGTCCATATAATTCATGTGAGTATTGTACAAAAATATATACCTCATTAGATGAGGTATATTTTTTTAAAAAGAAATAAAAAAGGGTGATGATTATATTTGGGGTTAGAAACGGGCTAAGTGTAACATTTTTCTTTCCTTTTAAGAGCACACTTTAGGTGAAAATGCTCCATTCAAGCCCATGATTAACCATTTTTAGAGCCTCTCAACAAAGTGAAGATGGTTGACCTTCCAACAACTGCAGATGAGGACGATAACTTAACCCAATGACTAAATTAATTAACCAAGACAGTTTGCGAGGATATACATCAATTTCAAAATTTTACAAGGAAGTTCATAAGGAATTATATCAAATTTTCCTTTTTTTTAAAACCCTGATCACAATTTTGAAACCAGTACAACATTAAATACACTAAATTAATCCTCTTCTATTTGACTGCCATATCTTGTTTACATACAAAAATCCTAACTGCATAACCAACTCTGAGAAAATAGTAACTTTCAGTTGTCTCAAGATCTTTCATCATTTTTGTACCTGAAGCAACCTTATCATACCAAAAAATATTATAATTTCAAATAATAGTAAAGAACTTAACATCACTCAAATATATTTAATGCACCAAATTTATTTTAGATGTCTTCACAACAGAAGATGCAATGTTTATTGCAATTAATTAACAAAGATGCCTGAAATTACTGCATGCACCGAAGATATACGAGGTGTCTTCACATCAGAGGATGCAATGTGGATTGCAATTGATTTAAAAAGATGGCTGAAAATCACTGAATAGATAGAAGAAAAGAAAGAAATTAAATAAGAAAGCACTGCAAAACTGCGTAGGACAATGACTCAGCAGAAATATAATGCACAAGACTATTCATTCAGGCAAACATAATATATGTTGACTAATAAATCTGGGAAGATAAAAATTCAGGGCAAGACAAGTGTGTATAATGAATATGATGTACCTAATAGATCTGTGTTACCAAATAGTGCATAGCTAGACAAAAATTTGCAAAACAATACTATTCTACTTCTCTAAAGAAAGAACATCAAAATCAAAATATTTTTCAGTAACCTGTCGAAGGTAGATTATCGTATGAGTATCCTATAATTTACCAAAAAAGTATTTCAATGAGAAGCATCAATTATAAAAGCATGTTTTTTAAGGATAACAGAACTCAAAAGTAAATTAATTCAAATATTTACCCATAACAGTTTTGAGCAAGGAAAAGTCCATTGAAAACCAATTCTGAAACCAACTTCTCATGTTGTACGCCAGTCGAATGAGTTATGCAGTACTGAAGAAGACAACATCCATATTGATGTGTTGCAATTTCAATACAGCACATTGTAGCAGTATCATAAATAAACTGCCAAAAAAAAGAAAAAACAAATGTAACATATGTTAGTAAATCAGAGCATACTATACAATGGCATGAATACATGCTCTAATAAAGCAAATGGGAGTAGTCTAAGACAACCAAATGAATTTATTTAAATGAAATATATAAAACAATATCTACATCACATTAAATTATTCTGGTAGAAGCAGAATAAACAAGAAAAATATGCAGATGTTATTTCCTTTACCAAAGCTTAAAATGCATGAGAATATTCAATTTTGTGGTGTTAGTTCAGAATTTAAATTCAACATTCGATTTCAATAAAAAAAAATCATAGTAGAATTAGAATTTTTGCAAACCATTCCAAGTCCTAGATGATATGAATTATTTTGGATATGATACAGCCCAAAAGGAAAATAGAGCAACAACAAACAGAGTACAGCGAGCCCTCACATAAAGTGGTAGTCATCAAAAACAAAATAACAAATAAGAAACAGATATCCCCAAAATTCACAGGGAAAAAACAGCTAACATAAAACTTAATAAAGTGTATGCCAACAACATTCTCAATTCAATAACCACCACAAATCTTATAAAAAAATAGTTATAAAGACACAGGGGTTCCAGAAAATAGCCAAAACTCCTAATAAAATTACTTGGGACAACACTAAAGAAGAACATGAACAAAAACATTTAGTTATATTTCAAAAATTAAACCCAAGTAGAAAAACATTAATCACATGCAAGGCCTCAGTATCAATTTCAATACCTTATTTTCCTGGGGACCAAACGTTTCCATACAACACCGGATAACATGGCTTCCATTCAAATCCAGCATCAATTCCAGCACCCCTGTTTTGAGGGCCATCATAATCAAAGAGACCTGCTCTCTGGTATGAACAATGCCTATCAATTTCTGCACGGCCCGAGTCCTGAAATGAAAGAAAGAAAAAGAAAACATTAGCAAAGCAAAACAACAACAAGATTTAAAAAAATAAATAAATGGGGATTCTCATTACCCATGTTTGTCAAGACAAATCCTAATAAAGTTTGTAGGATCCTTGACCAACACCCTCAGAATCCTCATCCACTGATCCTCCCTGCAGACCTCCATGACCTTCTGCATCAGAAAGTTCCCATAAGGGTCCACCATGAACTCGACGACGTGGCTAATGACCCCGTGAAAGATCATGTCGTCCTCATCAGGGTTCACCCCTTCAAACCTCTCCTGCAAGAACCGACACCACCTCTGATGCTTCACCATGTAGTAGATGAGCCCCTCCACATCCTCCGGAGGCACCCACATCCCCGCTGTCACCGCCGCCAACAACATCCTGTACCGCGTCAACACGGGGTTTTTGAAAGACAACCCACGCCCGCCGTTACAGTGCGCCGGGTACATCAAGCGGTCCCCGTAAGCCTCTCCGGAAAGACTCATCAAACGCAGCTTTTCGAGAAGGCAAGCCGCCTCAACATTGGGGGTGGATATCCGACGGCCGATATCGGAGAAGGGGGAGTTCGACGAAGTGGAGCCGTCCGATAGGAAGGTGACGGAAGGGATGGTGAGGCTTTGGAGGTCGGGGTTGGCGAACCATGGCGACGTGTCGTTGTCATTCCCACGCCCATGCATGACATTTTGATACGGTTTCTTCTTCTCTTCTTTCATCTCTATTACTGCAACCATAATCGCGAAGAACCAAATCGAAATCATCAATAAATAAATATCTACATTTCGGTTTTATTTAAAAAAAAAAAAGGGAAGGGTACATTTATTTATACAGTATTGTTGTTTTATTTTATTTTATTTCTACAGTTGCAGAGCTTTCATTTCATTGTTGGAGACGAAGAAGAAGCTTTCCCTACAAAAAGTAGAGGGGGAGGGGAAGAGGGTATAGCTATAGCTGTGAAAGGAAATTGAGTTGCATCTGTATCAATATTTAGGAATTTTTGTCTGATTAGAAAGGCAGGTTAAGTATGGATGTACCTGCGGTTCAATAACGAGGGGACAGATATCACCCTTGTTTACTTGGGCAAAAAGCATGCGCTTTTCGAAGCTATATAGCGGTTATTTCCGTACGTTAACGTCGGAGGACGCGGTTTTTATTTTATTATTATTTATTTATTTTTGAAGATATTCAGTGTATCTCGGGATTGATATCGACAACATCGATATTAACGACTCTCAAACGATATTCTCACGATATTCTCTTGTTTTTCGGGGGGGGCACGGTTAAATAAATACGCGAGTCACATAGGGGTGGGGTTGTTGGGTAACATCGAGTCGTATTTGGTCAACCTAATTCATCGTAATCAGTTGAGCTTATGAGATTTTATTGTTACATTAACAAATTAACACCAATAGCTCCTGATCTGTGGTGATTTTCTTTTTTTTTTGCTTGAGAATAGTGGATTAGGTGTTCCTGGTCCTGCAATGCAATATCGGTGGTCTAATGACTTCCACTTGTACCTATTTTCACGTCGAAACATGTCTTGTGATTACTGGGGTAGTCAATTAGGTTTTTTTTATGAACAATTTATCTATGCACATTGATTTATAAATCTTGTATTATTTTATTGATAAAAAGTTCAATATTATTAAATTAAGATACTATTTTATAGACATAAAATTCAAGATAAGGAAAAAAAATCTAGTGTTATTAGATTGAGACATTGTTTCATGGACAAAAAGTTCATTGTTATTCAATTGAAATTACTCATAGTAGACATTTTGTCACTTGTTATTCAATTTAAAAAGAATTACAAACTTTCATAAGTGATAGACTTTAGAGATAGAGAAATACAAAGAAAAAAAATCATTTGAAAATCTCATCAAAATGATGTGATTCTTATGGACTTTTATTCTAGCACGGTAAATATCTTCTTTTTTATTTTCTTTTATGGATAATGGGTATCTCACACCTTTCATATTTTTTATTCACAGTTTTATTTCTCTATTTATCATATTTTTTTATGAATGTGCATATCTATGAAATATTGATATCACCTCATATGTTTGATAAATACATGAGAATTGTGGATTCGCTTGTGTTATAATAAATCATTTCAATATTATATATTATATAATATATATCTAGATCATCCACCATTATTTTCTAAAATATAGATTTATTTTATTATAGATTTGATTATATGTACAATAACTCTATAATGTTTGATTTGATTATTTGATCATCCATCATGAAGATATTTCTATTACTATACAATATAGATACCTATATATGGTCGAGTGATTTAGTGCAGGAATGCGGGAATGCAGGAAGCGACGTCGGTCGTTCGATCGCAGATCCATCACATCCAACGGTCGATGTGAATCGCACCCGACCGTCCGATACGATGGACCCGTGATCGACGGCCCGTGATCGCTTCCCGCATTCCCGCACCAAATCACTTCCCCCTATATATGTTTTTATAATGTTCAAGCATATATAAAAATAAAAATACATATTTTGGCATATGTACATATATGCATAAATATAATGATTGCTTTAATTTTATTTTTTTATTTTAAGTAATATAATGACTATTTTTATTTTATTTTATTTTAAGTAATATAATTATGATTTTATTTCATTATATTTGAAGTGATGTAATATATGATTTTTATATAATATATATATTTTCTTATTTTATTGTCTTCCTGATTAAACTCATCCTTTGCCTATAACAAAAAAAAATGGCTCATTGTGGATTTTTTCAATAGAATGTACTTTATTTTATTTTATTTTATATTGATCATTTATTATACAGAAGAATTTCTTATGAATATGCAAATTTATGAAATATTGTTCTTGAGTTGATATTTGTTATATTAAATTACATTTTTATGTTGGATATGAATAATTCATGTTGAATTTAAATAATTGAGTTACTTATTTGTTCTTTCAAAAATCCAAAAACAACTCTACAAAAGTCTACGAGCATCAATAGAAATCCACCTGTGAAAGTGTATAAAAGTCTGTGAAAGGCCATGAGAGTCAACAGGTGAAAGTCTGCAAAAATCTGTGAAAGTCCATGAGAGTCAACACGTGAAAGTCTATAAAGTCTGTGAAAGTACATGATAGTCAATCTTTGAAAGTCTGTAAAAGTCCATGAGAGTCAATTTGTGAAAGTCTACAAAAGTCTATGAAAGTCCATGAGAGTTAATATGTGAAAGTATGTAAAAAAAGTCTATGAAAATTTACAAAAATCTGTGAAAATTTACAAATTCTACAACAGTCCATTACTTAAATAATGTCCACAAAAATCTATCAAAGTCCATATCAACTAACCCCATAAAAAAATATAATTGCATGAGCCAAACAATTTTAAAAAATCTGAGATAAAATCATCATATTTATCCATTAATTTAAATAAATTTATATCTTGTGGTGGTCAAATGATATGCCGTGTTCTAACTCCATGTTTGCCCATTCAGAACATGATAGAATTGATTATAGCTGCATTTCTATTATTTTTATTTAACAAGTGTGGGGCCCATTTTTTCGGCCGACCAAAACTGATCAGACCCCAACAGCCCATAACCTGAATGCGAGGGTCCGCGACCTAGGCGACCTAGATCGAGTGTAGCTCGGCCCATTGGCCCGCTCAGATCCGATGGCAACAATAAACCAAGTCAGTATATTTCATTAAATATCTAATAAAAGGTTATCAATAGTGGATTTGCTAAATATATTTGCTTGATTTGGGGTCATCATTGATTGATTCCCAAATCACATGATATATCCTTGTGGAGGTAAAAATCTGCGCTAGGACACATGTCAAAACAAGACGGACATGTGCCATCTGACTTGGGGCCCACAAGACCCGGTCCAAGATGGGTAACCTCACGATGACGTGATCAGGTGTGTAGGCACGACTAGACTGAGGGTCTAGTCAGACGGTTGAACACCTCATGAGAAAATGTCACCTCGAGTAATTTAAGTAACGACCAGACAAGAGGTCTAGTCAATTGACCTTACTCCTCGAGAACGAGCAGTCTAAGGCATGACCAGACATGAGGTCTGGTCGATCGACCTTACTACTCGCAGACATTCTCGGAATCATAATGCACGGGCGAGTACACCAAGGGACCCCGAGCAGAATAGAGAAACGGTCAGAAGACCACTAACGCCTGTAACCACCAAGCTGGCACTTAAGGCCCACTACCAACATAACGTGGGTAATCAAGGGCCGACGTGGAGCGTAAATACGATGGACATTTCCCTGAAAAAAAAACACTAAACACTTAGTGGAAAAACGGTTACAAAGGCGTTTAAAGAACTACGTGTGGCTTGATCTCCCAGGGGTACGTAGGTAGCCTATAAAGAGGTCGCGCGCAAGCACTCTAACAGCACAGACCAAAATTTATATTGTTTTAGTTTGTTTTACCACCCAAATCCTTTAAAAAGTTATCCCTTGAAGTTTCAGTCTCAAAAGAATTACAAATTTAACAGAAGGAGGAAAATATCCACCTCAATCCTGTATTCAAAATATTCATTGACTGATCCCTAAAATCCCTACGAAATATATATCATTGACCAAGGTAATGAATGACTACTTGACAAATCCCCAAAACATATATTCTTGATCCCAAAATCAGGGATCCGGCCCTTCTCATCCATCGGATTGGGAATAGATCCACCACTGGTCTCAGGGCTATATTGACAACACTGTAAAAGCACTACAAATAGGGAGCTAATTTATCTATTGAGGTATGTGAAATTTTTTTTAAAATCTTAATTCGACCACCATTAATTACTTGAGCGTCGAAGGGTCTTCTGTAGGTCTCCACCTCCCTGTGTCTTCGAAGTTCAAGAGGAGCGCTCACCGGCAACGACCACCAATGGGGTGGAAGAGAGTGGGAGTGGTTGGATCCGACTACCTGAACCTAGTACACTAATTTTTGCCCCTTCAGCTTGGCGCTGTTTGTGGGACCTTGGCCAAAAAGACTAGCTCTTCACCATACCTCCCAAGAGAACTCCTCTACTCATTTCCGTTTTTGTGAGTGCCTCAACGGCCAATCCGTCTTCTCTCCCATGCGTGACGGAGAGAGATAAATCCAACCCTGAAGTCATTGGTTTGCAATAGATCTGTGATGATGCCTTAGCTCGAGTAGAGCGGGCCGAAAGGAGGATCAAGGAGCTCATTTGCACCATCGAGGTGGCGTGAGAGGAGAATGAACACCTTCGGACCGAGCGTGACAACCACAACCCCTAGGATCCGCAGCATTCCATTCCTCCCGCCGTCAATGACCCCCCGCGCAGCAACGAACGAGTCAACCCTCCAGAGAACAATCAACCAGCCTCTAAGCAGTCGACAATTTCTTCTAATGTGGTCGCAACTTTGAAACCCCCGCGAGAAGTAGACCAAATCTGGCAGGACAACATGATGAAGGAGGTCGATTGACGTATCCTCCACAACCTGATACCTCGGACCCCCGCGAATATCACTATGCATACTGTGAACCTCATCAACCATTCCCCCTTCATTGATATGATCATCCATGCACTGAAGCCCAACAAGTTCTCACCACTCAAGTTCAAGTTGTTTGATGGAAAGTCGGACCTAACTGAACACATCTTCCACTATCAACAGCGGATGTCGCTCGACGCCAGGGATGATGCACTTCTTTGCAAAGTGTTTCCATAGGGCTTGGGTAATCAGGCCCTAACTTGATTCTGGAAGCTGCCGATGCCTCTATCCCCAACTTCCGTAGCCTTTGCAAGGCCTTCATCAATCATTACATCTGTCATTACAAGCCGAAAGGGACGTGGTGAGCCTATTCGAGATAAAGCAAGCTTAAGGCGAGTTCCTCATGGATTATCTCACGTGGTTCATCATCGAGATGACCCAAATCGAAGCATACAACCCTCAAACTGCGACGATGGCATTTTGCAGTGGCTTGACCCCCTTCAGGCACCTCTATGAGTCCCTAGTTTGATAACCTCCATCCAGCATGACCGACATTCTGTCTAGTGCCGAGCGGTCCATTCCCCTCGAAGATGATGTATCCTTCACCGCCCGCAAGTTAGCCACCCTTATCGCCATTAGCGCCACCCCCAAGGAGGGGCCCACCTCTAAAAAGCAATTGTCAGCAGCATCCAGTAAGGGGTTGACCAGATGCGCAAGTGCGAATTTCACAATGAAGTTGACTACACTATCAAAGAGTGCAAAAGCCGCCGCGGCCAAGTCGAGAACCTCATTTAAGATGGACACCTAGCGCATTATGTGGCTTGACAGCCAACACCAACCCCCCCCCCCCACAACAATAGGGGGACTGCAACTCCCAAGCCCGGGGACCCTTTGACCCGTGTTGTCATGGTCATACATAGCCGACGTGTCCCCAAAGACACCGAAGCAAGTGGAACCAAGTTAGTGCCGCCCCTTCCAGGCTGGAGGAGAAGAAGCGACACATCATCCCATCATACAACTTGTACAATGCCACAAAATGATGAAACACCAAGATATGGTCATAGGGGTCCGTCGTGCAGTTGTACAGCTTGAACTTTGGTTGAAGTCATAGGGGTCCGTCATGCCGTTGTACAGCTTGAACTTTGGTTGAACGAACTTCCGTGAAAGTTGCTCCCTAAGCACCGTGGTGCAGAACGGGGAAGTGAAACCGCGTTAGTGCATTATCCACCATCCCATGATCTGGGGCCCGTCATACCTCAGATCACAGGGTATGACAGGCTTGGATAGCAACTCCTAGGGTATGCTGCGGGAGTTGTAGGTCGTCCCGATGTCTATACGACGCTTCACGCAAGGCCGACCTCTCATGACGAGGTTGCCTGTGTGAAGCTCCATGTCGGGTGAACCTCTCTCGGCGCGGAGAACGTTCATGATCCGGTTCCACTGCATCTCGTCGCCTAGTTCGAGGTGAACGGGGGCGTCGACGAGATCATGGTCTTCGATTCGAAGAGGAAGTACTACCCTCTGAATCGGGTGCAGCAACATGCAGAATTGAGGGATCCTGTTGCACAGGAGCCGACAGTGGAATGTTCTCCTAGTTCTGCTGTTGCTGATGCATGTTCATAAGGAATTGGTGCATTGAACCTTCGAACATTTGTTGCATTGAACGAAAAGGGTTTCTTGTGCGGACTCCATCATCCGCTTGATATCCTGGGATTGACTTGACAGGGTCCCAGGCGAATTGTCCGCACCACCGGCCAGCGAGAGGGAGTCTGGGTGTGACGGGCTGTGCCCAAAACGCCGGCACGAGCACGTCACAAACCTCAAAACTCACCATTTTTTTCTTAAAACATTGAAATATCCACCCTCTATAATCACGTATGATAACAACCCTGAGATAATAGAAAATCAACAAGATATATATAATCACTTATATAAACTCACCCAGAAAAGTTTAAGCACTCTACAGAGCATCTAACACACCTCATATACAGTTATCCATATATACAGAGCATTTTAACATAGGCATGGTTCGCTAGACTAGCCTCTACCAAAATAATCATATACAGATTCAAAACATCAAAATATACACATTTGTAACTATCTATCATCAGCTGGACGTGACACTAAAAGAAGACAAAGCCAACGCCCAGAAACTCCACCTCTACTCTGCAAAATAAGAAGAAAGAGAATGGAATGAGCGAAAGATGCTCAATAAGTAACCAGACATTCCACGCATAAGGAAAATAAGAAAGACATCCAATGTCAAGCATAGTAATCTCAATAAACACCAGGTCAAAATATCATGACAACTTTATGATTATCAGCGGAGAACAATAACACCGCTGATATATAAAAATAGGAATGAATAGCTCAAACTAACACCTCACAAATGATAAGGCCAATCAATAGCATCAAGATGCATTACAATTGGATTGAAAGCACATACTCTGAAATTACCCATCAATCGAAATGATGTCAATTAAATCACTAATGGCCCTGGAAATGTAATAATGCTACAAGAATGATAAGGGAATCACAATTCTAGCCTCTAAATGTCTAAAGCGTAGGATTGACCATCTATACGACCCCATCTCGGTCCCTATGTCCAAGATGTCCACAATACCTCTTGCGTGTGGCCCTCGAAACGTCCACCGCGGATTCACTACCTGACCCTCAGAACGTCCAGGCACAGCAGGGTATTCTAAAATCCCCCTCACTGGACTGTATATACCCATGCGCGTTGGGGAGGTAATCCTCAACCCTTACTGTAAGGTCTATAGTCATCCAACTCCAAATACACAAGACGTAATATAAAAGCAGTGATGCCAATCACACTACAAGACGAGCATACAGATCATAGGTTCATGTAAAGACACTAGGATGGATACATCATGATCAAAGGAAGACTCATGATACTAATAAGTCAATTATAAGCTCACGAGGTATATAAGAAAATAAGCTGGAATCCAATAAAAAACAACTCCAAGATACACTAATTATAAAAATATTTTAGAATCTTGAACAACCGCAGGATATCCACAATGAAGAAATACGTTTCAACAATAGGTCATTTAAATGCAGTGTTCACAATAGAAATCATCTGGATTCTCAAATAAAACTGAATAGCCTCGAACAAAAATAAAGTGTGGAAGTAGAATGGAACAAAACTATCGATCTGATCACTTACAACAATACCGTGTGGAATGGAACGGAACAAGCAAATGTCAATCAGGTCACTTACCTTACAATTCACAACCCCAAGCTGGACTCATCCTATTCTAGCTTCTAATCCATGTAGAGAGGAATCCACTGATCAAAATATAACTTCAATCAGATACTAAAATATAACACCATTAATCACACAATTCTCAAATCTACCAAGACAAACATGACATCCACACTATAAATCCTAAACTAACACAATAAAAACAACTCTCTAATTCTTATTTATCCAGCCCCAAAAACATATTCATATCTCAGCCTCAAATAACAAATTTTAATTGAAACTAAAATTGAACAACCCTAGACGAAGAACAACAATAATAAAAAAAGAATCTTTACCAATGCAGCACGAAAAATACTCCACGAAGCTTTTCTTAATTTTTCCAAATATTTATTGATTTCCCTTTTTTTTTCCTCCACGAAATGAGTCTCGGACGACGACTCCACCACCAACAATAAAGAGCCCACCGACTCTCCCCTCTATCAAATCAAACGAAATTAAAAATTACCAAAATGCCTTCCCTTAGAATTCTGTGCAGCCTCGGCTCAAACCACTATAACTTCTCGTAGAAAAGTCCACTTCAGATGATACAACTTCTGTTGAAAAGACAACGAAAATATCTATAACTTCTATGTTTAGGTCAAATCAAAAGAAGCCTCTAACTGTATTTAAAATAACGACGAACAGAAGACTTCGCAATTTATTTTTCTAAGGGTAAAAATGGTAAAACGGCCATAACTTTTCATTATAACTCCAAATGATGCAAAACTAATTTTATATGAAAGGTAACTCAAATATAAAGACTTCATATGTTCACATCAAATCCTAAATATATCTCCAAGGTATTTAACCAAAATTAAACTGAATGCACTACTTTAAGACTAAAGATATTTCACATATTAGCATAACAAATATGCTATCCTGCAATCCAAACATGTAAATATTAGCATAAACTAGTATAAAAGGGTCCCAGCTATTACACTGGGTCCTGCCCCCTCCTTGAGTTGGTCGCTTCCATTTGGATTGGACATTGCGGACACTAATTTTTTGTCTCGTATTCCATAGACGGCACCAAATTGAGGAGTATAATATTCCCTTCAGTTAAACAATCGGTCTTCAGAGCCTTCCCTTTCGAACTTGGACCTGATTGGTGATGGATCCTACACTCACAAAGAAATCAGAGGGACACTAGTGTGATGCTAGTCAAAGGGCCTCTGAAGAGATGTATCAGTCGGGGATTCAAGACTAAACTCACTTAATTTTAGTGGCTTGAGGGTAGAAAGTTAGATACCTTAATTTTAGGGATGACCTCCCTTTTTATAGGGTCACTTAGCTAGATTGTTGCTACCACTTTGGGCTGTTATAACTGTTTTTTCATTAAACACTTATGGACGATTTTTGTGGAAACTCCCACATGTTAATGAAGCACGTCGCATATTAGTCTTGGATTTGGATTCGGGCTTACGGTCTTGAGATATGACGGCCCATCAAACTGAGGCCCATATCTTGGCTTGACACGTGTCGCTATTAACATGGTGCAGATTTTTACCTCCACAGTAACTATATGTGTTTTTCATTTAAATTTGAATACAATTAGTATCTGACTTTTTAATGTTCAGTTAATAACATTATTCAAAAAAATAATAATGTGTATAATAAGAGAGTAAGTTTGAAAAAAAAATCTAGGCCATTTAAAGGATTTTGACGAAAAACAATTTTAGTAATTTTTTGTGTAATTTAGGTAAATTTTGGTGTAACTTAGGTAAGCTTTTGTGTAAGTGAAATAGAAATTCATAACCAAATAGAGGAAATGAAAGGATTTGGGTTAACATAATAGATTTTTAATGAATGACATATTTGTATTTTGTCATTTTACCATTATCAAAAAGTTAACAAGCTAATCAATAATGACACCTCATGGGCTTGTGAATGGAACTTATATTTTGGGGCTTTAATATCACCACTGTTGCCCCCCTCATCTAAAGACCTCTAGTTCACCACCTGCCCCGATTTCACCCTAGACCAAACCGCCCGCGGGGCCGTCTTTCAGAACACTAATTCTTATTAGTGATTTTTATTTTGTAGTCCCTGTAAACTATATGATTTAGTGATCGCTCACTTCTTCATATTTCAGTTTTAGTCCCTAGATTTATAAGGTATGCTTCTTATTAATCCTGGTAAGAGACCTATTACTAAATTATTTGATTTTGTTTTTAGTCATTCGGAGGAACTAAAAAGAATATATACTTTAAATCTGAAGACTTAAACTGAAATATAAAGAAGTGAGATATCGATCACTAAATCATGTCGGTACTTAAAATAAAAAACCCTTATTATTATTATTATTATTATTATTATTATTATTATTATTATTATTATTCGAATTAATAGATAAAACATGTGGCATCAAAAGTACGACCACTGGATCAAAATGGAACATCAAAGTCCATGGTGTATGAATGCTATTGAATCAACAGAGCATTTATTTTTGCAGTGCTTCCTTGCAGAAGAATGTTGGCGTGAGTCTCCATCGGAATTGCGCCCCCCGACAGAGATATGGTCTGTTCCGAACTGGGCCGATAGGATGGCCCATTCATGCTGGAGACAGGTACATCGAGGAACCTTTAAGAAGGTGTTTTTTGTTTCTATGTTATGGCATCAATGGAAGGCAAGGAACCATTTAATCTTCAGAGGGTCTCATATAGCAGTTAACTCATGCTCTGGCATATGCAAATGAGTGCGGTTCTAAACTATTACGTGACCCACAGGCCTCTGCACCGGATAAAGTACCGGGGCTGTCAAGGAGCTATAACGAACTTCCATCACATTCTAATATACTTCTTGGTGGAAGGCAAATTCTACTACTTAGTGATGGAAGTGTAGATATTTTATCTCGGTCTGCCAGGGCGGGTTTTGTTGCAATTCAAGTGTCTGCAAGTCAAATACTTGGAGCTGGTTTTATAGGATGGCCATGGCCCTCACCTCTTACTACGGAGGCTGAAGGCATCCGATTGGAGTTAGAGTTTGCAAGTAGCAAGGGTTCTCAAATTTAATTATCGGGACAAATGCACTTCTCTACATCTTCTCAGCTTAACTTATAAAGGTGGATAAATTAATACAAAAAATTACTCATCTGCAAATAATTAAGGTGGAACGCACTCAAGTCCGAGGTTCAGAAGCTTTAGCCTGCCATGCTCAACGAGTGCAATGTAGTCGACTGGTAGATTTTTTGACTGACAATGGTATTCGTCGTATACTTTCTCCATGTGTACATGGTATCAGTAGGAACTTGATGCATTTTTTGTGGGAGTCCCAAATTTATATCGTGTAATTTTGATTCAGATGTAAACTGCTATGGTTACATAGCTTTTTTTTTAAAAAAAAGTAACCACCGGATCGAGGTGGAACTGTGGAAGTGACCAATGGCTAAATTAGTACGAGTAACCTAATATTTAACGGCAAGCATTTATTCCGCATCACTGGTAAACTTATTAATTCAGTTCTCCCTCTTCAGTTCTATTATTCGGACGCTATATTTTTCGTACGTTATATATATATGTTCCCCCAGATTCCAAAACTTCTGTTCCGTCCACTTCGTCTCCTTTTCTCCCCTGTTATAAAAATAATAAAAATGATCCCTCAAATCACTCCAAAAACGCGTCATTTTGTCAGCATGCATGCCACCCATCCCGATCCCTCTCATCCCACCCACCCCTGACCACGTGAATACCTCCCCTAAAGCCCTCAGAACCGTTACCCTGTCTCGCGGGTGACCCAAAAACCCCGAACCGACGAGCCCATACAAATGCAGAGTGAGCGGTAGTCTTCTTAACTAATACTTACACGCGGAGCATCCCAGCAAAATATGGTTGTTAGGTCATTAAACCTCTCTCATCAGTGACACTAGTCTCTCTTTCACACACACACAGTCCATGTATAAACTTGTTCCCTTCACTCTCATCACTCTCTCACACAAAAAGCCACACACAAAAAAAGTAGATCTGAAAATGGCTTCTCAACCTTTCGTCAGATTCAGAACCTCAACCATCATTTGCTGCTTCTTCCTCTATCTCTGCTTATCCCCATCACTCTTCTCCTTCTCAGAAGCCCAAACTCCGAAGCAGAAACTCTCATCCAACGAAAATGATGGTGAAGAAGTACAACCAAAGCAGCAGCAGCAACAATCTTCAAAACCCACAAAGAAACTTGACATGGTTGGGAAAAAAAACCAGACCAAACCCATCAAACCCAAATCCAATTCAACAACACCATCACCACCAAAAACAACAATAACTCCACTCAAAACAACCAAGTTCCCGAAGCCCTCAAACTCTACAAAACCCCTCAAACTCCCCACAAATTCAACCAAATCCATCAAAACCAACTCCACTAAATCCATCAAGACCACCTCAAATTCCACAAAACCCATCAAGACGACTTCCACCAATTCAATCAAACCCATCAAGATCTCCACAAACTCCACGAAATCCCAGAAATCCATCATCACCACCAAGAGCACGACCGCGGAGACCACCAAACCCAAGCCCAAGGCCCAGCCGAAGCCCATCTATATCTCAACGGTCTTCAACGACGAAGACGGAATGGATGGCGATGATCTGATCTCCGAATTCCGAGATCTCCCCTCCAAGTTCCAGCAGACCCTCCTCCCAGATCTCGAGAAGATGTCCACGACTTCCAAGGCGTACCTCACGAAGGCCAATCGGGAGATGACCAAGAATTTCAAGCCCATTGTGGGAAACAAATACGCTCCCACGATAGCCTCCCTAATCTCCTGCATATTTCTCATTTTGCCCCTACTCCTCCTCTCGCTTGTCTTCCACCAGATCAAAACTTACCTCTCCCTTCCCAGAATGCTCCTCTTCATCCAGGCGTACCTAGCAATCTATTTCGGAATACTCTCGATCACATCTTTATTTACAGGTCTCGAGCCGCTGAAGCTGTTCTATGCCACGTCACCCACCAGCTACGTCTACACCCAGGTGTTGCAAACCCTCGGGTACGTTTTATACCTCCTTATGCAGCTGATGAACCTGATCGTGGTCTTCTCCACGGCTGAGATCAGGTTGGGGTCGAAGGCGCTGGGCCTGGCCCAGGTGTTCGTGGGCCTGTCCGTGGGCCTCCACTACTACGCCGCGGTGTTCCATCGGGCCGTGCTGAGGGAGCCGCCCAAGACCAACTGGAAGATCCACGCCGTCTATTCGCTGTGTTTCCTCGTGATCTGCGCCTTCGCTAGGGTGGACCGCAGGAAGAAGGCGTACGAGGGTGGGGAGGACGGCAAGAAGAGCTGATGGTGAGGAGGTTGGAATTATTATTATTATTATTATTTCTGTTTGGGTAAAATTTTGATTTTACTGTGTTGGGTTGCCCAAAAACGGGAGAATCTCGCTTTGGGGAGGCCGAAATGGGAAGAAGACGCGTAGGGGCGTCATTGAATGTGTCACTAAATTTATTTGTTTATTAGGGGTGAATGACTTTCATGGACTGGTGGTGTATTTTGGGAAGCTGTAATAAGATTTACCAGGAAATGTGCAAATTAGGAATACAAGTTTCCACACCTAATAATGGAGGACAGCGGTTCTCACGGACGGGGTTTTTCGGGACAATGAACGGTGTAATTTTTTTCTTGAAAAAGGAATAATGGAATTAGGATATCAGATTTATATTAATTTTTTATATATCAGTCTTTTGTACTGTCCTGAATGGAGTTGTTTTCTCTTTTTTGGAAAGACTGTCCTGAGTGGAGTTGTTTGACATACATACACAGTCACCAGGTAATTGAGATAGTGAGATGTGGTGTAATGGAAAACAAATTTTAATATCTGAACTTTTAAGCCACTGTAGAAAGTGAATTCACGTGTTATTTAAATTTTAAATATTATAATTAATATACAAGATAATTTAAATATTTTATAGTACGAAGGTATATAAGCGTCAGATTCAAATATTTGTAAAAGGAATAGCATATATGAATGTTAGAATATTTGATAATTTTTAATTTTAATACTAATTCAGAAGGCCACAAATTTTTTATATATTATAATTTTTATAGGATTATAACTTAATTGCATTTTCAATAGGATTCCGTTTACCATTGTCGATGATTTGAAAAATTAGATCTTTCTGTAACTTTCTAAATATTTTTTTTTCTTGGGTAGGAGGTGGATGGGTGGGGCCATTTAAATCTTATCTGAAAAGCACTGTTGCACATTTTTTTTTAGTCTTATATATCTTATTATCAACCAACATATACTAATTACGGTATCTGGAGTTTAAAATGA
Organism: Acorus calamus; assembly: GCA_030737845.1. NCBI lineage: Eukaryota > Viridiplantae > Streptophyta > Magnoliopsida > Acorales > Acoraceae > Acorus > Acorus calamus. The sequence goes on along the minus strand of CM060869.1, from coordinate 24,989,673 downwards.
TTTTAAGAATAGATAATTATTCTGATAGAATAAGTGAATTTATATTTGATCGTGTTTTTAATTTGTTTTAAAAAACATAATAATAAAGTTTTTTTTGTTTGGTTGACTATACATAAGTTGTAGATAAAATATTAATAAGATTTGGATAGCGATTTGTAAAAGATGATAAAATGTTTGACTTTATGGGTTCCCTTATTTGTAAGAGATGATGTCATTTGATTTAACATGTAAACAACTATATATCAATGAAATAGATTAATTGAAATAACATAATTTTAGAGAAGATCTAGAATACAAATACCAGTTTATTTTTACATATTCTGACACACCTATATCCATTTATTCCTTCTACCCAAACATTTTTTTAGGCTAATTCTCCCCCCAATTCAAGAAAACATTATACTCACTTTTTCTACCATCCAGAGCAACCGTGTATTCATTTTAAATTTTTTTATAAACATGGTCCATTGAAATATATGTTTTAGTAAAAGTGTGTAACACTCCGTTTTAAATTGAATGAATCCATTTTTAGTGAATGTGAGAAAAAATTTAACGATGTATATGCATCATCAAATGATATACATATGCTTCAATTGAGATGTCTAACAATGTATATGAGACTTCTTAGACTGTATAGTGAATTGAGTGTAACAACAACCAATAAAATAATGTTACAAACTGCATTTTTTAAATTCTCAAATCCAATATTCATCTATCTTAATGTTTTTTAAATTACATATGTTACATAATGAATTATATGTAAAAGATTAATTAATCACTTTAATTAATCGTGTGGATTCAATTATTAAAAAGATATAAAAACTTTTAACAAGAACTATATTGTTATGACAAATCCTTTGTCAGTTAGTTATTGGGGCACTTGGGGAATATATTGATGAATGCTGTGTCGGTGGTGGCTTGTGGTAAAGAGGGAAGGGCGAAACACAGCTATCAATGCGATGGTGGACTAGCCGGACTCATTTTACTTGATAGGCTGTGAAAAAACGACAAATATCTATCTTGGCGTTTCTTTAATAGAGGAGGTCGATCTTCTTCTGCCTTTAATCATGGATTTCTTGGGTTTGTTGTTACTTTTTACGGTTGGTATTGGAAAATGATACGTATTACATAATCCCCCCCCCCCCTCCGTTTAGAACGGAGATATATTTTATTCTCAAACATAAGTGAGTATAAATAATGTATAGTTGTGTTTTGAATTATTCTTGTTAGTACGTTGGTAAACGTAAGAATAAATGTTTTGTTATTTAGATAAAATGTAAATAAAGTATGAATAATGTTTTATAAAAGATAAAAAAATAATGATAGTTGATTTAATATATGTTTTATAAGAGATGCTGACAGTTGATTTAATAGTATGCCCACATATTCTTTGGGTGGAATAACCTAGGATAACTTTAATTACAGGGGTTGATTAGAATCCATATATCACTTTATCAGGGTTTATTCTGACATACTTTATCAGGGGTTATCCGGGGTCTTATACCATAAACAAATGGGGAAATGCTGGTTTGACAAAGGGATAAAGGTTGAGATAAAGGGTAATTATGAGAATAAGTGAGTGGGGGGACAACTTATCTCCATATGGTATAAAAATAATTGGGATAAACTGCGGACAGTTGTCCCGATTTTAAAATAAAAATGAGGATATTTTGTTCTATCTAAAGGTTAGGATAACATTTATCCCTCCTTTTTATTTTAATTTTGACAAATGTACATATGAACAAAATTGATGAATATTTTATTCCATAAAATTAAGACAATTTATCCTTAAAACTTTATCTCCTTCTCAAACTAGCCTTATAAAAAATAAATATATATTGAAACTAGTATGTATATTTTTAAAAATTAATTTTGTGTACACTACATTACTATAATATATACATTACACAAAAACAATAGAATATAATTAATTATGATATCAGCTCTATACTATAGATGAGATTGTAAAATAAAGTGTACTTTTTATGGAGACTTTTTATGGATCTACATGATAAGACTTTGAAAAGACTGGTCCTAACCCGGTGAGTATTGTTAATAGAGTGATGTGCTACTATAGAGTACATTGTTCTGCTAATGCATAATAGGGGACAGGGTCTTGAAGTGTGCTGGAATGGACCAAACTATGAGCCCAACCTATAGCCACTGGTAGAGTTGATGCAGATAGAGTATACCAATCTCCGACGTTTACCTAGTTACATATGGTAACATTGACATGCAAAAGAGACGGGCAGAGGCTGCTTTCGTTCTTGCTAACCCTGCGGAGACAAAATGTAACACTTCATATTTACTTAACCGCTTATAGGTTGGTAAATGGGTCACTATTAAACTAAATCTAAATACAAAACCAAAATTTAGACCTTTTTTTTTGTAGCAATATAATATAAATATAATAATTAAAATATAAATAAAGGATATCAATATAATAAAACTTACAATAATAAAACATAAATACTATCCAATGGTTTTAAATCATCAATGATCTTACAAAATATCAGAGTTTAACGGATATAAAATATTAGAATGGAAAGACATACTAAACCACCCTTGTGGGAGCCATCTAAATTAAAGTAAATCCAAAAGTTGACCGCGACTATTATTTATTCTCCAATACTGCTATCTGGACAAGATCCCTGAAGCGTATTAAAAGTTCAAGCTTTTTCTTGGTCCTCAAAAAGTAAGTTATCTGGTTATGAAACAACTGGCCATTTGGAATAGGGTGAGTGATTAACTCAGTGAATAAGCTTACTGACAAATTATCTCACGTGACAGTATATATAAAAATAAAGTTTTTTAAAAATCAGAATTTCATTTAATAAATCTTTTATTTTATTAAATCAATTTAAAATTATAAATTTTTTTTAAAAAAAATATATTTTAATGCGCACGTGGCCTAATCTTTGGCCCACATCAGAGAAATCATGAGAGTTAAATGATACTATATATATATATATATATATATATATATATATATATATATATATATATATATATATATATATATATATAAGAATTTTCTTTAACAAATCAATTTAAATTCATGAGCTTAATAAAAAATATATTTTAATGCAATCACGTGGCCCAATCTTTGGTCCATGTCATAAAAATCATGCAGCTTAAATGATATGACTGGGTAGGGTTCTTAATCGGAAGAATAGTATCCCAAAACAGGTGTGCCAAGCCCCAAACGACTAAATCGCTCAAAAAGCTCCCTCGAGGAGACGCCGGATCTAGAAGACGCTGATGAGTCGCCGCTGCCATCACTACGAGAACACCAGCACAGGATACCCCGATTGCTGCAGACTCCAAACAAAGGAATCCGCCGCTGCAAGGAATGCTTTACCACACTCCTCACCGATCTTGGGACTCTTCGAGTTTTACACGTTCCTCCCCAAAGACGAAATACTACGGGGGGATTTATTCCAGAAAATATGGTATGATATGCATCTTGATAAAAATCTCATATGACTAGGTTGTCTCCACTAGTCCTAAATTTTTAAAAAAATATCAAAAGTATTAAAATCCTTAATTCAAATAATTATATATAAAAAAGATAAGCATCAATATATGCATTTTATTAATTCTTGAAACATGAATAGCATAATTCATGCTATATTAATTGTCATCATAAAGAAATGAAATAATGCAATTTTATTCAATAATAAAATGCAATTTGATCAAATATGAAAAATATCCAAATCATACACATAATATCATACAAATACGATTAGCATTTGAAATTCAAAGATATAGAGAATAACTCACATAAAATAAATCGATAAGCCTACTCACCTCGAATGGACCCTAGGTTCGGAGAATGAACCTATATGATTGGGGTGGAAATTAATATCAGTCTCCTATAATAAATACTATTTGATTAAATAATACTAGTTGAGTTTATGTCCAATTTCACCTGTGATTATCGGAAGATGGAAAGCAATAGAAAAATTATATCTCATTCTAGGTAATTTTTTCATAGCATTTAATTTCCCTTTCAAAAGTGGGAGGGAGGAGAGCACAATTACGACCACAATCATGAGTCAAAAAATATAGGGCACATCTACTTCCAACAATCAATTAACTGATCTCAACAATCAAAATAATAAAAAAATCATAATTTGAACAACACTAATTCTACCAACCATTCAACAGTTTCCTTGTCAATATTCCTTTAGAACAATCGATAGTAGGTCTGTCAATCACCATTTAAAATATTCGACAGACGCTTTGTCAACCTTCCTTTAAAACCTTCGACAATTGGTCTGTCGACCTGATACACATTCGACCACATTCAACATTCAATGTACATTAAAATATAAACGCATTTATAATCACATTCACATTTCATTCAACATTTACAATATATTCACTCAACTCTTAACACATTAAAAAAATGGTTTTTTAGTTTTCAGTCCCTGTAAATATACCTATTTAGGGATCGATTTCTCACTTCTTCATATTTTGGTTTTAGTCCACAGATTTAAAGAGTATGTTACTTTTTAGTCCCTCCTAGGGATTAAAAAGAAAACCAAATAATTTAGGGATAGGTCCCTCCCAGGGACTAAAAAGGAATATATCCTTTAATTCTGGAGACTAAAACCAAAATATAAAGAAGTGAGGAACCGATAACCAAATCCTAAGGTTTATGAGGACTTAAAAATAAAAAACCCTAAAAAAACATGAACATAATTGCAACAATGTGAACTCCAAAGATATCACAACCAGACAGTTCAGTTAAATTAAATACTAGACAAATCAAAACTACTATTACTAGAGAAAAAAATAATGAAGTTAGTAATGCACCTCAATAATCTAACAAAATCATATTCAATTCAAGATCAAGAGGTTAGTTGTGCACGTTAAAAAATCTAACAAAATCATATTCAATTGATAGCCAATCATTATATCATCAAATAAATCTATCCAGATTTGCTATTCTTAAATATCAATAACCCTAAATCTAACTACACGCATTATGCAAACAACAAAGGAAATTAAAATACTCAATGCAACAATCCATTCCTCATACCATACACAACATTGCACCCAAAATCCATCACAACTCCAAATCCAAACAATACACATGTGATTTGTTTAACCCAAAAGTTCTATATACAAAGCCCAACGAATTAACCAACATCAAATGCAAACAACAACAAAGTCAAAAAAATTTAAATGGTCTTCTCAGGTCGACAGACCAACTGTCGAAGGTTTTAAAAGAAGGTTGACAAAGAGTTTGTCAAATGGTTTAAACAATGGTCGACAGGGAAACTGTCGAATGGGTTAAGCAGTGGTTGACAGGGAGACTATCCTTGCAGATATCATGTAATAACGCTCTATCTTACCGTTTGGGTAAAGACATAAACTATTCTTAGAAGAGTTCGAGTGGGAGCATGCTGGTCGGGAATCGGGATCCAAAATATGGTGAACTATGCGTGAGCAGGGCGAAACTAGAGGGAACTTTGGTGAAGGCCCGAAATGTTATTGACATGCAAATCGTTCATCTGACTTGGGTAACCAAGGCATTGATAACGGGCTAGCCGGGCTGGGCCTGGCCCGACCCATTGAAACAGGGCCCAAGGCCGCGGTGAAAAAAATGGACTAGGCCCTACTCACAGGCCTGGGTTGAACGGGCCTGACAGGCCCGGCCTGGGCTTCGGGCCCACGGGCAGGCCTGTGGGCCAAGATTTTAAACATCTTATTTCTTTTGATTTTTTAATTTTAAGTTATTCATTTGTATATAAATGTTAAAATAACACTCAGTTGAAAGTATAATGTTAAAAAAATATTTATATCTATTGAATTTATAAAAATAAAAATATTAAATGAATTAATTACTTGAAAAACTAAATAACTAAATATACCTAACTAGGTTGGCACCTACATAAACGTCAATAATTTATATAATTCAATTACAATTCAAATAAATATTACATATGACTCATTTATTGGATTCCTCCCCACGGGTCGGGCCCAGCATGTGTGAAAAAGGGCCGGGTCGGGCAAAGAACGGGCCCAGGCTGGGTTTTGACCTACAGGCGTGGGCCGGTCTTTTGGGCCTCGAGCTTTTTGGGGACCCTTAGTTTATCTCCTCTGAAGTTTTCCTCATGATAGTTGGAGCCAATGCATGACTTTTATCGGGTAAAGCTAGTGATTAGAAGCATCTTGGGTGCAACGCCCTCGATCTATTCTCAAACTTTAAATAGGTAAGACGATGCAACTACTTCATTGAGCCGTGCCCCAATATCATTTTTGGTACACATAAGCAGGGCGAAGCCGGGGGAGCGGGCTGGGGTGCCCCCCCCCCCAGGCCGAAACCATGGGTAAAAGTCACTACAAGATATATGATATTTAGCCGTGAAATATTTTGTAACGCCCCCGAATCCACCACTCCGTTTTGAAGCGTGAAATTCAGTTGCGTTAACCGAATTCCTCGAATCTTAGAGTTATATATTTTCCTTTATCCAGATATATGATAAAACAATACTAAAAGAGACTTCAGTATTTGAAAGAAATAAAACATCAAAGATTCCACAAATACTACCAATATGATAAGGATATAACTTATACATAAAAATTATACAACTTGACATATACATAGTTACTAGAAGGATGTGTCAACTACATGCCAAAATTTATCAAGTCATTCAACCAAGCAAGTATAACATTCTCGCATCCACGATCTCGTTCGTAGCTACACGAGATCCACCAACCTAAGCCTTTAAATTTGAAGGGGGGAAATAATGAGGGGTGAGCTACCACGCGCTCAGTAAATGGACCTTTTATGTCCCGATAATATAATATATTTCAAAATAATACTTTAATAAAAAGTTGTAGAAACAATTGCATATACAAAAAAATGATACCTCAAGAAATCATAACTTAAGAAAAACTCATTTAAATGCAAAGTCTCAAAGGAACTTTCTCAAACCATAAGATGCATATGAATGCAATGGATACATGTGCCCGTATTTTATGGCACTAACTACAAGGATTTCATTTTGAAAATCGTGTCACCTAGACATGTCACCTTGACGTGGTCACCTAAACAAAGTCACCTAGACTTGGATCCATTCTGAACCATAGTCACCTAGATTGAGCCACCTAGGCTACGCCACCTAGGTGATAGGATGCATGCATGATCAAACCACTTATCTTTTTTTTTCAATATAAATGCATGCGACAGTTTTCATAAATTTCATAATTTCAACACGTGTGATAAATAATAGAATATCAACCTACATGATATGACATGCTCGTATGCCTCATACACGATAGATTTCCATATCAGAAATTATTTATGATGCCAATAAGTATACATATAATATGGTTTCAAAACAGATAGAGACATCCACTCATATTCGGTCATACGCAAGACTACCAGACTAACAAGAAAGCTAATGAAAATCTACTGCTCCTGAGATTTTTCATACCAATGAACCAGATTAGAAACGGGACATAATGATTAAATAAAATCAAAGAGTACAACAAAAAAAAAGGACTCAGCCGGCTACTCAAACTTAGCCGTCAGAGTCCGATGGCTACTTAAACCCAGCCGCTAGGCTTCGGATGGTTGCTTTCAAGTAGCCACCCCCCCCCCCCCCCCCCCCCCCCCCCCGGCAGACCCAAAAACAACAAATATGCCTCTAACGACCCCGATTCCCCACCCAAACATCCAAAAACCCGTATATACTCTCTCACATAGAGAAATACAGATAAAAACACATTAAAAATATTTAAGTTTGATCATCTAAATGATCGATTCGATGTTAAATCAAAATACCGAAAAATGATAAAAATATCTATAAAACAATTTGAAAAATGGTGATATTAACATCATATACTTTCATACCTCAAAATAGTGTTACTATATTATATAACAGTAGATTAATGATTAATCTATCAGACATGTGTAGTTTTTGTAGACCTATGCATAATTTCTATTCAAATATCGATTTAATCGACAAAAACTCGAATCATAAATCATGTAAATCTGAATATATAAACCAGAAGACACCATAACAATAGCATGATATATGATATAAACAAGTCCAATTTGATGATCATGTCTTCCTAACCCTAGATCCATGCAAAGTCATGAATTATGCATCAAAACCTTATATAACCCATTTGTAAAACCTTGTAAACCACCAATCCAATATGTTAAAACTCATCAAAACAGCGATGAAAACACATGAGGTTCTGGTTCATGCAAGGTGGTACCCAAAACTAGGCATTAGAAACCCTAAACACATGATCCATGTATAAATAATCCAACACAGTGTGTAATCTTGTTAAAACATCTTAAAAATGTCATCAATAATTTAACATAACATCAAAATCCAAAATAAATCAATATCACAAAGAAACCATGAAATAATAAAGAAGGAAAAACCCATAAAGCGACGTGAATCCGAATCATTTCGGGATGAATCCATCATTGGTGATTAGCAGCAATAAAAATCTTAATTACCATTAAAAAAATAAAGTAGAGGGATCTACCTTGATCCTCAAAGGATTTCCTTTTAAAAATCACCTAAAAGACCTTTTAGGGTTTGATGAAAGAAGAGAGAGAGAGAGCGGACTCGAATTAGGGTTTTCAAATGAGGTCCCCTGGCATCCAAAGTTGGGTATTTATAGGGGAAAACACGTGCATGACTTGCCCCCCAAGAAAAATAATCAATCATATTTGATAGTTTTATCAAACTCCTTAATTTCTGCACTTCTGCACGCAGGTGTCTAACGGCTACTTATATTGAGCCGTCGGGGAAGAGACGGCTACATTCAAGTAGCCACCTCTGGACAAGTTTTCCAGGCCACACAAAAATGGCTATAACTCGATCGATATTCATCCAATTCATGATCCATAAAAAACATTGGAAAGCTAACAGAATAAGGAATTCAATCATACCTTAACTTCTGAAATTGAAGATATATAAATCCTCCAAAACCCTATAGGAATATGACCCAATGCACGAAGTCAAGAAACGATCGACTAGGAAAACCATAGTCGTTACATATTTCCTCTGTAAAGGGTACTAATTCATTGGTAATTATTATTCCCAATGAAACATTTCGTTGGTAAGTCAGTTGAAAGCGTTATTTCCTAGCTAAAATTTTGGTATTAATACGCAATGTAAATATATATTACCCAAGAAAACTTTTTCTTGGGAAAGTCCAATTTGAAAATTGATTTTTTTTTGGGAGGGGGGATGTGCTAGTAATGAAATGAGTCGAAAAAAATATTATGTGAGTATTAGAGTTTAAAGTTGTTATATTCAATCCAGTTCACAATCCTGTTTGCATCTCAGAGAAAATTTTAATATATGCTTAGCTACTTAATAAGTACATTCTCTCATAAAAATTAAATACATATTCATATAAATTGAATACATATATTTTAATTATATTTTTTTTGTATAAAAGGTATATTGATATAGTAAAAAATATTTAGTGTTAAGTGATTTCATATAATGCGTTATTGATATGACTACAAATGAGTTTCATTTTTTTGAAATTGTTAAGAACAACCCTAGTTTTAAGGGATGGTGGTTAAAAAACTACACAGTCTTTTATTTTGTAATGATTTTCTATTTATTTTGTTTTTTCATGATAGCTAATTTTGAATATGTCTCAATTATATTTTCATAATTATTTTTAAAATTTTTTCAATCTTATTTTTTTGTAAAGGTAAATAAATTTTTTTTAAAAAATTTTTCAATGTTTTTGAATTTTCTAAATGTGAAAGAAGCAATAGAAAACAATTTTCTATCTAAATTGTCTATTATTTCAAGGACTCGGTAATTATTAATTAACTTTAATTATCTTGAATTATCATATAAATATATTATTTTATAAATACATTTTTATATATTCTAAGCCTATTGACCTTCCGGCCCTCCCTTGTTCTAATTCTTGACTCCGCCCCTACACATGAGTGACGATGCAAGATGAACCGGAAGCAACATTATAATGCCTAGCTGCGCGCTAACTTGAGACCCAAACTCAAAATGGACTATGTAACATTTTCAAAAATTAAAAACAAAATATAAGTATTTATAGTTCTGTTACACAGTGTTTATATTGGAACTGGAGTTTTAAAAAAATTGTAACATTTTCCAGCGATGACGAACATTAGTAGCGGCAATGATTTTTGTGCGGCTGTTCGTTTCCGCTTCATCCGCCACACAAAAAAGTTACTTTCAAGTCATCCATGCTTGATATAAACCGCAATAAAAGTTATACTCGTTCTGGAATCGATGTGATCCCCAGATATGCACACGTGTATGAATCGATGTGATCCCCAGATATGCACACGTGTATGCAAGGTAACAAACATATGGAGTGAGTGATATCGGAGAGAGTGAGAATGGCAACAGCGACGGTAGGCAACTCGGTCGTGTTCCTTCCGAGTCGACTCACCACAACAAGTCTCAGCCGTTCCCCCCTCCTGAAGCAGCAAACACTTCGGCCACCGTTTTCGGCGAGAATCCGAACCTCCGCCGCAACAGCCACCCCGACAGAGACCGTACAGCCCCGACCTCTCTCAAGAGCAAATCCATCACCTATATGACTAATAAATTCTTTGATTCACAGGTGCCCATTTCGGATGGAACGTTCGCTTGCCCCATCTGTTACAATCCCCTGATCAGAAAGTATGAGTTGGTTTGATTCCTTAAATTTTTGTGTTCCGACCTCAAAATCTTATCTGATTCTGCAGAGAGTCTGTTTCTGGACCGCCCGATTTCGAGTGCCGGACTTGCAAGAAAGGTTACTTCAGCAATGGTTTGTATGTTGACGCGACGGTGACAGGCGGCTCCGAAGAGTATGGCGAAACCAGGCCATCTTCCACTGAGCTTTTCAGGTGACCCACTTCATTTCTCAATACTTGGGTGCGCAATGAATTTTCTTTTCCTCTGCTGTTGTGTAGTCATTTCAATGCCTTCACATATGTGCATGGCTAATCCTGTTTTGATTTATTAAGGCTTGTTATATCTGTGGAAATTGTCATGGGTAGTCAGTCATTCGGTCACTTTTGCATTCCCTAACATGCTTTGAATTTTGAATTTTTCGAAGGTATGCATACCTGTATAGTGAAGTAGAAATATATACGTGAATGAATAAACTACATACTTTTTCGCATTTTCTTAACCTAGTATGTACTAGTTTAGGGGAAAATATGAATTGCAAAAAGGACTGCAGGAAAGACCTTGTCCATCAGCATCAAGTCAAGATTAGTTTGTATGAACATCAAAATATTTGCATTACATCATTGACTCTGTATGTGGTCACAAACCTATGAAATGATGATGGAAGTTCAATTTATCTATCATGCTATTATGTCTCTATTATTCATCAATATAAGTCATGTGTACACCATACACTTGTACCAATTGTGTTTGTCTGTGTGTGTGTGAGCGAGTTTTATATCAGAAGATGTATGAAAAGGTAATTTGTGTAAATTATAAGTTCATTTTACTTATACATTCATACAATTTTTTTATGGAAACAGGACACCTTTGGTATCATTTCTTTATGAGAGAGGCTGGCGTCAAAATTTTATATGGGGAGGTTTCCCTGGCCCAGAAAAAGAGGTTTTACTTTATCCCATCTGTATATAAATCTATCATATGATTTCCTCTCTATGAATAATTGAACACGTAAATTCCAGAGATGTTTGTTCTAAACCTTTGGTATCATTTCTTTATGAGAGAGGCTGGCATCAATATTTTATATGGGGAGGGTTCCCGGGCCCAGAAAAAGAGGTTTTACTTTATCCTGTCTATATATAAATCCATCATATGAGTTCCTCTCCTCTATGAATAATTGAACACGTAAATTCCGGAGATGTTTGTTCTAAACCTTTGGTATCATTTCTTTATGAGAGAGGCTGGTGTCAAAATTTTATATGGGGAGGCTTCCCTGGCCCAGAAAAAGAGGTTTTACTTTATCCCATCTGTATATAAATCTATCATATGAGTTCCTCTCCTCTATGAACAATTGAACACGCAAATTCCGGAGATGTTTGTTCTAACTCTTTTGTGCTTTGTTTCATTATAATGCATTGATGAATATTTAAGGAGGTGTGAGATTGATTAATGGTTGATAAAGATATGATTTAGTGGTTAACTGGTTATTGAATGTAGTGTTTAATGGACAGTTCTTCTGTTTCCACATCTTTTCATAATTTGTTCTACATTTTATGGATTTTTTAAAATATAACTAATATGAATTTAACTGATAGATATCAGTTGATAAGACCAATGAACAATATCTATCAATTTTGGACAGGCTGATGACAAAACATAAAATATTGGTTCACAGCATAACATAGTTCTCATAGTCAAATTTAAATTGCACAGTAATGGTTCCAATATAATGTATGCATGAACATACAACAAAATCATGTACTTGTTTCTCATTTATTGCTTGATGCTGACATGTTCCTTACATCCTGATGTTCTATTTATACTCTTGCAGGTTTTTCCCATGGCCTACTTCATTATACCTGCATATTTACTATTTTTTCTTCAATGTAACTGCAGTTTGAAATGGCAAAGGATTACCTTAAGCCTGCCATTGGTGGAGCAATCATTGATGCAAGTTGTGGAAGTGGTTTGTTTTCGAGGATGTTTGCAAAAAGCAGCATGTATTCACTAGTTGTTGCTCTAGACTTCTCGGAAAACATGCTGCGGCAATGTTACGAGTTCATCAACCAGGAAGACACTCCAAAAGAGTAAGTACTCTTGCTTTAATAAGAACTAAGTTTCAGAGAAAATGGGTTTAAATTTGCTCTTCTGGCCTGCATCTTTGATATTTTCTGCAATTGAATGCATGTTTTATTTGCCTATTGTCTTGAAATTATGTCAAGCCTTTTTGAAAGGTTTTTTTCTTATCATTAACTGAAGAAGCATTTCCATAATAAATGTCCAGATGGAAATGGCTGGAGGATCATCCAGGTATAATATGTTTGAAACCATTGGTGGCCTTACCCAGATGTTTAAGTTTCCATATCATCTAACCACGGCCATGCTCTGCCTTCTGGAATTTTTTTTCCTTCATGAGGTGGGAATTTAGCATTAAGAAATATTATTTAATTCTGGGAGGGAGTCGGCCAGCAAAACAGAAAATATAAAGGCTCATAAAGGAGGAAGTGCTAAATCAGGGATTATCCTATAACTATCTTACCTTCCTTGTTGGAAACCACAGAGGCATAGCACCATTACAACCACAGTCCTTGATGAATCTGGTTAGGGAATTGATGTTTCACAAGTCCCTGGCCATATCCCAAGTTACCGCACCGTGGAACATACACTTGAAAGAAGATGTAGCAGCAGCAGGGGTAGCGGCTGCAACCTGCAAGCCTACTGAGACAAGCCACTGGCCAGTATCAACAGCATGCATGCTGCACGCAGAGTAAAGTTTTAGATGATTTAGAATTTACGATAGATATCTGTGTTTTAGAAATTCCTCTCATTTGTAATTTTTTAATTTGAATTCACAGATTGGGAAGCATGTTAAGATAGGAATAGGATAGTGTGACGCCTGGCCCAGGCCCAAGAGTCCCAAGAGGCCCATGGATTGGGTGAGGGTGAGGGTGTTTAGTCCCACATCGCCTAATGAGAGGAGATAGTCTGTGCTTATATGTGAGCACAACTCTTACACACCAAGACGCGTTTTAAACCCGTGAGCCCATTAGGGGCAAAGCGGACAATTTCTTGCTGTGTAAGCCTGGGGCATTACAATTGGTATCAGAGCCTGTCCATTATGCGATGGTGGGTGTGGGTGGCCCCACACAAGGACGTGTGGCCTATTAGGGGGGGTGATTGTGACGCCTGGCCCAGGCCCAAGAGTCCCAAGAGGCCCATGGATTGGGTGAGAGTGAGGGTGTTTAGTCCCACATCGCCTAATGAGAGGAGATAGTTTGTGCTTATATGTGAGCACAACTCTTACACACCAAGACGCGTTTTAAACCCGTGAGCCCATTAGGGGCAAAGTGGACAATTTCTTGCTTTGTAAGCATGGGGCATTACAGATAGACTGTTAATATTGCATTAGACTATACTGCTTACTAGTGGTAGACCCAAGATTTTTGTCTAGTGAGGGCTATCATTATTTATTTAAATATAAACTCCATACAATAAAATTTTAATAGCATAATGAGAATAGTTGATATTGTGGTACCACAAAAACTTCTTAATTACATTGATTTTTTCAAAATATTTGATTTAGATTGGCTGATTAGGTGATTAAAATAAAGATGACAAATGAATTCCAAGTGCAACAACTAATCTTAAAAAAAAATATGATACATCTCGCCCCACAAATCACCCAAATGTCATGCACTCTTTGTTTGAGATTATATGCACTTTGATTGATTTTTCTTTTATATTTCTAAAGTGCATACATCTCGCCCCACAAATCACCCAAATGTCATGCACTCTTTGTTTGAGATTATATGCACTTTGATTGATTTTTCTTTTATATTTCTAAAGTGCATAAACCTCCAAATAAATATATACGATCAAGAGGATTTTTTTGTGGTTGAGTGTTTCAAAACTCAAGAAGAAAAGTTAGGATTTAATTAAAACTTAAGAGCTAGTTTGACAAGGGGATAGGGGATAATTGTGGGGATAAGTGAGGGGAGGAAAACTTATCCCATTTGATATAAAAAATAATCGGGATAAAGTGTGGACAGTTGTCTTTATTTTGAAATAAAAATGAGGATTTTTTGTTCCACCCAAATGTTAGAATAACATTTATCCCCACTTTTTTACCCTATTTTAACAAATATGAATATGGACATGGACTTTTCATTCCATAAAATTAGGATAACTTATCCTCCAAGCTTTAATCCCTTATCAAACCAGCCATAAAGGAAACTTAAAAAAGACAAGAACAAATTAAAAAACAAACATTTAAGGATAAACAAATAGAATAAACCTTGAATCTTGAAAGAAGGATGTAATGCCTCAATTTGAGTGGAATGGTTGAGATGATGAATTTTTTATGAAGACTGATTTTTCACCTTCCCTTTTTTTTCTTTTTTTAATTCTATATCTTCGATTACTAAATTCTTTTTTGTTTCTAAATTTGTCCTTGTTATATTCTATATTCTTTCAAACCCCAACTCACCATTGATTACCATTGATACTAATGTGTAATGACCCTTGTTTTTTTCTACAATTTCAGTGGGTGCCACTGCCCCCACTGGCTCCTTGGTTGGTCTGCCTCTGCTATATAATAAACTGTTATTTGGGTGGATACTTTCAAGAAGCTGTCCTACGGAAGAGGAAGTCATGTTCACCGTTGGTCTGGGGTGGCACCGTGGCACGTTTTTTCATTGCTTCAGTGGTTGTCTAGAACCACCTCTTAGGCAGTGGGAATCAAATTTGTCTTTTAACCCGCCCTCCCCTCCCAAGAGCAAGTGTTTTAGCATCAAGTATTGTATGATTCCCAGGGATAGACCTAGTTGGGACATCATTGATGATCGAGTTGCATGGGAACCTTATATTTTTTTTATGTATAGGTACAAGCATTGAAAAATAACTTTATTCTTGCTAAACATGTAGTCCAGGAATAGTAGGGATCCAGAGTTGAGAGACTTTTGCAGAAAGGCTTCTATCCCCTGTTCTGGAGGTGTTGTTGGCCATATAAACTAAAATGCAATGGGAGCCATTTATGTTAAAATTTAAATCTTTGATGTGGATCGAAGTGGAGAGGAAACTTTATAATACCAAGAATGCTGCTTACTCAAAATAACATTTACAAGAATTTTGCTCGGAAGTCTTGGCTGCCTCTCAGTAGGGCAACTGGGATGTCGGCATCTGCTCTCCAGGGTCTTTGGGAGGTGGGTAGATCCTTGCGACTCACAGGTGATTGAAGCGTAAGCGAAAGTTACTGAGTTGTTATTGACTTGGACCTGGCAAACAGACGAATAATCTCCTTAGCCAAATTTTTGGTGAATTTCAAATTTCAAATTTTGTTATGGACTTGGACCTAGCAAACAGACAAATGATCTCCTTAGCCGTCAAAAAAGATTGATGGTCTGTTTGGTCGTTGGCTATATGCATACTTTATTTTGGCTTTGTTCCTTTGATTCGCTATTCTTCAACTTCTTCCATCAAGGGCCATTTAATGGTCTATCTCTTGAATAGACGTGCTTCTTGAGTTTGCTGATATCGTTCAATGTTGTAGTGTTTTCATTTCTTAGCTAAGCTCTTTTTTTTTTTTACATGACACCTTCTGTGGATGGGTTTATTTTCAGGAATTTAATATTGGTCAGGGCTGATGTATCTCGACTCCCATTTCGTTCAGGTTCCATCGATGCTGTGCATGCAGGTGCTGCTTTGCATTGTTGGCCTTCACCATCTGCTGCTGTATGTATATGTCAATCTCTAGTATCATTTATTGCAGAAGATTAATACTGCATTTTAATTTTTTTAATGTGCGTTATTTGTAGAGTTTAATGGAGTTATTTTCCAGATTATATTCAGCATAGGGTATGAATTAGTTAGTTGCATATTATATTGTCCTGCATCAGCTTGAGTGGAGGAAAATAAATGTGTTGAAACTAAATTAGACAATGACATCAATTATTTCCTACAAATGGGAATGAGAGAGATGTAATCCTACATTGACAATGACCTTAAGTCCCTGCAATGTTTGGAGGTATCTAGCAGGGCCAGAATGAGGAAGTTATTTTTTGTTTCCCAGCAGCTGACCTCAAAGAGAGTGCATAAGATATATATTTTTTTTGATAGGTATGTATTGAATCCATGATATCGTTGTTGCAAATTTTGTTATCAACCATTGAGCTATTGGTCGAAACCCAGTGTAGGATTATTTTGATGTCTCATGGTTGTTGTTCTGGCTGCTTCATATTGTAAGAGTCAATCTGGAGGGAGGAAAATAGTTGCATGAGCTCTCACATCAGTATAATTTTTTGTCAAAATCTTGGTAATATTAAACTAGATGTTCTGGTCCATGCAGCTCTTCACTCTTTTAGATTTCTATCGAGACCTCTAAATCTACACTTCTCCTCATTTTTAGGCACCATGGGAATCTGTTTGCAAGATTTTTTTCTTCTTTATTTTTTCTGTGGTGGGTAGGGAGGTGCTGGATGTCCCAATATTCTATTATTAATTATAAAGAATAGAAAAAGGACCTAAAATGAAGATGAGAAATCTTTGGATTTTACAAATTCCATAGCTTATGAAGAAAAATGTCAATGTTATAAATTTACTATATCAAATTTAATAATATAAAAACTTATTTGGAAATCATTAGTTTTGATACTGAATGTTCTTCATTTTATTATGTATGTCACATATGAGTGGACACATGTTGCAGGCTTCTATTTATAAAAACTCACTTGAATGTAAAAACTCGGATTGGAGTATTTCAGACGCGCCAATTGATTAATTCTGTTTTATTTTCTTGAAATGCTGAAGGAATGAGAGTTGTCTTTCAAAATTGAAGTATTTCTTTTTTCCCTTCTGATAAAGATAACATATCTAACTTGTTGATCATCCATGAATTTCTAGCTTTCGTGCGAAATTCTAGAATTTTGAACCTACCGGTTTTTTTCAAAAGAATTTGTTTTGAACTTCAATACAAAAAGAATTATTATGTTCAACATATCTAGCCAAATCCACAGTGCTTGACATCATCAGCACACTTTTTTATTTGTTTTATGTTATCTAGCACATCATTAGTATCAAACCTATTTTGGACTTCTTTGGTACTCTGATGGATGAATTATTGACAGAAATTGCCAGTGACTGCAACACAAAATATGGTTGTGCAGGTTGCTGAAATAAGTCGGGTTCTTCGTCCTGGTGGTGTATTTGTTGCTACCACTGCCATATTTGATGGAATTTTCTCTTGGATTCCACTCGTCAGAACTCTTCGTCAGGTGATTAATCAGATAATGCATGGTCTGCTTGTTGTTTTTATTTAATTTTACTCAGTCTGCAGTTTGAAGTGTCCAGCAGGTCCCTTATTCCTAAATCTGTTTCTGAACATATGGTCATTGATGTGTTGCACAAATCACTTAAATGTACATTATCATTGTTACAGAATTAGATAATGAGGAAGAAGTTATAGCTTCATATTCATAGTTAGGATTATCTTCAACAGCTTCATATTCATAGTTAACATTATCATCAACGTAGCCTGTTTTCTCAAAGTGGATTTATTATATTATTACAAGATGAACTCTTTTTGGTCATTCTTTTTCATGTCCTCATTAACCACCTTACTTCATGTGTTCTAAGCCTTGCTCTCCTTTACCCTGTACCGGACCTCTGCTCACTCTTTCTCAGATGTAATAATTGGAAAACCTTGTCCATGGCTTAAGAAGATGATATCATGTTATTTTATTACTTACCTAAGAGGATGTTATCATGCTGTTTTATTATGCATAAGATTTTTATATTGAAGTCCTCTTAAAAAAAAATCATTGAAGTCATTCTAAAGCAGTTCTAGTTCTACCACAAGCCATTTTCTGATTGTTAGTTACTCTTTACTTTCTTTTTCTGACTGCCAAACTTCTATAATCTTGATGGCTTCCTTGCTGTTCATAAAAATTTTAATTTTAATTTCTTGTTTTTCCTGATCAGACAACAGTAGGCACCCTTCATTCATCCAACGGATTTAATCATACTATAAACATCATAATCAATATCTGCATGTGGATATTGACCAAATTATTTTGACAAGGTATCTAGGCTTATATTGAACCATATTTTCAGAAAAAAATTCCGTCCTGTCATAATGGTACGAAACCCTGTTATATGATAATGGTATCAGGTTAGGTTCATCATGGAGGTGACGCTACCTGTTCAAGAGCTTATTCTGTCTGGGCTTCTGGTTGAGCTGACCTAAGTTGCATGTTTAGTGAACTGTGCCTCAAAATTGTCCAGGAAGATCAACTTGATCTTTCAATTTGCTGACCTGACAGATTACTTTTTTGGGTTGAATTAGCTCTGTTGGCCTATTTTAGTGCATTGGTTGATCTTCCAAGTCAAATGAGTATAAGCACCAAACTTTTTTTTTATTTGCATGCACAAATCATACTGAGTATAAGCACCAAATTGTTTTTTTTATTTGCATGCACAAATCATACTGTGTACTTATTTTACTACTTGTGCACATGTTGGCATTCTTACCAGAAATCAGCTTGCAAAACAGTCTGGTCATGCATGCATGAAACTGGAAAAACTGGATTGTTAGTAATTTCCTTCATTTGCATAGCATATTTAATCATTTATATCCTTTATTTTAACTAAATAAAGAGATAACGGCAAAAGTGTTATTCTTACGCACATTTATGAAACTTGGCTCTATTGAAAACCATTAGGATGATAAAATTTGTACTGGCCAATGACATAAAATGAAGTCACAGCCAGTTTAGTCCATAGGTTGTCGTGAATTTCACAAATGATTGTATTCTGACATCATGAGGGAATCAACATAACTTTCTAAGTAACTAAACGAAGGTTAGTTTTAGATTTAGGATATCCTGAGAAGTGAGATGTATAACAAGCATGGTCTAACTGTATTGATGAGTGATTCACAACATAAAGTTTGTTGTTCACTAAAGTACAATAATTTTTTTTTTTTTGAATAATAGTGCTCCCCAGGATTATCCCTTCACCTTTTTCACAGAGGTAAGAGGTGCTTACCGACTTAATCAAAGCTCGGTTCGCAACCATAAATTTTTGTTGCACACAATTATGAACATATATGATGGAAGAACTAAACTGAGCATATGGAAATGGAAAATGTACAACTATACATGCCTGAAAGGTTCCACCAGTATTTTTGTTTGTTGTCCTCTACATGGTAGAAGTAACCCAGTAAGTGCTTCATCTTTCTAGCAGCACATGCATGTTATTTTGTGCATTTGCTGACCATACTTATTAAATTCTAAATGGTACCTACCCTTACCGGATGTTGTAACCTCGTTTTATTTATGAAATCGGGGTAGCAATTGTCTACCAGTTACATCAATTTTTTTCTTTCTAAATGGTACCTGTGGAGTTCTTGCTATCATTATATGACATGAATTGCATTCTTCTTCATGCAGACACTTGCATCAGTTTCAGGCAACAAGTTCTATTTATCTGAGGCCGAATTGAAGGATCTCTGCAAGGCCTGTGGTCTGGTTGATTTTACATGTCAGAGAAATGGACCTTTTGTGATGCTTTCAGCAATGAAACACAATTAAAAGATTGTTTCATTTACCCACATAAGGTAGGTGTTTATTTGGAAACCTCTCCCTCCCCATCTTCCAAAGTTTGCTACTCTGTAGTTACCATTACTGCATCAATTGATGCCATTGATCGACTCACTCCATAATTAAATGAACAGTTTATGCATCTTATATCCAAAAAAAAATATGTTTGTATGTTTGTATTGTATGTATGTACGTATATATAGAGTTTTGATATTATGCGGTCAATGTGGATTTTTTTGATTTCGTGCGGTTTGTGAGCTGGGCCGTCCGATCGATGGACCCTCTGATTGGATGGCCAGTTTAAAAAAAAACAAAAATTCAAACCGGACAACCGGTTTAGAGGGTTCCATCTTTTCGAAAAACCCATCGAGTCTCTCCTCTCTCTCTCTTCCCTTTCACTCTCTCTGTTATTTCACCCACCCCAAAAGCACCATCTCCTCCCCTCGAATCCCTCCCTCCTTCTCTTCCGAATTCCCAACTCCGCCCCTCGAATACCTTCCAGAATCTCCTTGCACCTTTCGAGCTACTCCGGTAGACCTTCTAACAAGACTCCTCGGGCCCCTTCAGCTGTGGATTCTGTGGATCCTCTGGTCTCACCAACATCAAGTGAGTTTCCAGTCAATCTAGGGTTAGGGTTTGTCTTGAAGTTTTGATTTGTTTTTTCAAGATTCATGAAATTGGATGATTTGGGGAGGGATGGGGTTTGGCAATCGATTTCGGGGTTTGAGTTTTGAGGATTTTGTGTGATTCTTAAAATTTAGAATTTATAATATATCAATGTTATAATTATCTGATGAGGGCATAAGTTTAAATCTCAATTGCAACATTCCTAAAAAAAACAAGAAGAAGAAGAAGAAGAAGAAGAAGAAGTGAGACTAATTGTGACATTGATTTTTCCGATTGAGGTTTTATGGTAGATTGTAATGGGTGTAGATTTTAGGGTTTATAAGTCCTTTTGTCAAAGTGTTTGTATAATTTTTTTTAACATAGTCCTGATGAAATTTTGCTTATTTAGGGCTTTGATTCATTTATTGTTTTGTTTGATTATTTACGGTTTTTTTCCTTCAAAAATGGGTTTCTAAGTTAATGGATTGTTTCTTTAAGAGTTTGTTAACAAAAATTTCAAGGGTTTGCTATTGTTATTTCGTGTGCGGAAGTAATTTGTTTTAATTTCTTTTGTAATGCCTTAATATGACTTAGATTCTTCAACCCCTAACCTGTGGAGTTGACTGTTCTATTTAATTGGAAATAAATGTAGAGGGAGTGTAGAGGGAGAGTCACTATGCATCCAAGTTTAGACCACTTGTTCTAATAAAATTCATATGCTCTAAATCCTTTTTTCAAATTGTTTTAGTTCATGATGCTAATTATTACCAGTAATCATTGTTTATTATTTTTCCAAAATTCTATTTCAGATTATGACACCATTATTGAATATAGTTCAGTTTATATATGGCCACTATATTTTTATTCTAGAATGAATGGAACTGCCAATCTTTGTGAAGCACCAATTCTAAAAGGGAAATGCATTGTGTTTGCTTATATAATGTATTTTCCACACACATCATTCACCCCAAAATGATAGTTCATCTCTTCTCACCATCTTGCTCCACTGATCATTAATTTACAAATTGAATATGAGAAAGCTGTGACCTTGTTGATCTCCTTGATAGGAATTAAGGGCTGTCAGAAGGATTTTTTTTTAGTTGAAGTTTTGGGTTTGTTATATGTTGGTTTAGGTGTAGATTTTATGTGATTATTATATTATTTTGTTTTGATTTGGTTAAATGTTTTGTTGTGCAGTTTGAACATGTTCTATTGCATAAGAGTCTTGACCAGAACTGTATTTGTGTGTGTATGATTTATATGTGTTTTTTTTATATGGTAAATTAGCAATATAGCATTAATAATTAGTGAATATGAGTATTGTTTGATGTTAAATTAATTGTGATCATATTTGTTGCATTTTATAGTTAAAATGTTTATAGTGGAGTTGATGGTACATATGATGATGAAACTGTTGCCCATAATGAACGAATGTAGGATTATCATGTGCCATTCATGCTATGACTTTCTTGCCCATGCTTCCCTGTATTTAAAGGAAAATGTTAATCTCTTCACTTTGGCAATCCAATCATGTTTTAAAATTTGTTTTTTGAAGTATATGCTTGTTGTGATTGCAGAGAAACATCGCAATTGCAAGGGCGATAATAAGAGTTGCATTGGCTCTCACAACGGTCACACGAACAGATCGTACAATGTATGTCTTAGCTTTATTGAGTACAAACTCTTTTATTTTGCTTGAGGCAATTTATATCCTTCAGGGATTTTCATATAAATATCAACATCTAAATTCCCATATAGATAAACTGATACTTCGTCTTTTAGTTTCATACCAAATTTTTTTTAGAAACTGCGAGATTTATTAGGCAATAGAACATTATTGCATCCATGACTAATGAGTAAGTTTTTTTTTCTGTAGAAAACCTTGTGCCACAAGATGCTATATCAAACGATTTATTTTTCTCATTTCGCTTTCTTTCAAACACCCATTTGAAACTTACAGGGTTAACACTTTTTAATACACCACTTTTTCAGGAGAACTCAATTATGTTTTAATAGCATCTTTTCACTTTGGCCAATCATTTATTTGTCAACATTCATTTATGCTATATGGTTCATTATCATCACCCTTTCAAAATTCAGTAACAACTGCGAATGAAAATATGTCAGCAGTGATCCTTTCTTTGCAATTCCATTTTTTTCTTGAATGCTTATGAAATATAGATAATCTTGAAATATAAGTGATAAATAGTTAATTTTGGGTCAAACATTTAACGGTTGATCTTACTTTTCATCAAGTAATAATCATTTTTTAAAACAAATCTATTTTATAGTCATAAGTATATATCAAAAAGTTATTTTCAATGAGTTATTGATCACCCCAATCGGAGTTATACTTGAAAATGTATGAATTTTTAAAGAATTTTAGAAATAGTTTAATTCTTGAATTTTTTGTATATATACCTCTAAAAACTCACATTTTAGCAAAATATCCTTGATTATTTTTTATTTTCTAATAATATTATTCAAAAGGGTTACATTGTATATTATGTCATTTATTTTAGTTATTCAAGCGATATCGTTGGTTTAAGAGTTTCAAATGGAGTATTTTTATAATATAGTGTTGGTTGAAGGATATATATATAAAACATTAAGATTTGATGGATATGAATGATATTTTTTAAGGGTATAGATACAAAAAAAAAAAAAAAAAAACTAAGAATTATTATTCCTCGATTTTTTTGACACCTATATTCCATTACTATCTCAACTTAAACCTAATAATAAATAATACCAACAAAAAATACGGATGAAGTGGCATGATCACCATTATTCTTTCAATATATCTTTAAAAAAATTATTAGTGATACAATTGAAAACACTTTTGATCAGTAATACAAATAGATTGGGTATGGATTTGCATACATGAATAATGAATTGGACCTATTTGAATACAAATAGATTGGGTATGGATTTGCATACATGAATAATGAATTGGACCTATTTGAATACTGAATTTGGGTATGAAATGGGCCTATTTGGGTATGAAAAATGTATAATAGTCTATTCGGATGGTCAAATTGGTAGTCTAGACCGCGCTGTTTGGATTACCGGGTCTTTCAGGTCGGGTCCATATCGGGTCTCGGTTCCTTCGGGACGGATATTTTATGTCTTTTATCGAGTTTGGTACAGGTCGACCCGTGACTTGTTGACAAGCCTAATCATCTCTCCTTTATGTGCATTTCATAATAAATTAAAGGGTTAAAGACATTTGAGTCCCTGTAAATATTTATAAACTCATATAAATCATTGCAAACTTGGAGTCGGACATACACGTCCTTTAAACTAATATGGTTAGTCAATTTAGTCCCTGTGTTAAATTTTTATCCAATTTAATAGTATATTATCATAATATTCCATTTGTGTAAAATTAAACACCCACACAAATGACGGAGAAAATAAAAAAAATTATATATATCATTTTAAATGACCATTTTGCCCTTGATCAAACTCATTTTCACCTTCTTTTTCTTTTGCGGATTTTGATGTTATTGTTATGTACTACTCCATTATTTTTTTCTTCTATTTCAAACAATTGTAATTGTGAGAATAATTTTATTTATGTATTGTATTTAATATACTATAGATATTACTTAGACTTTTTATTTTACATTTTGATGGGGTGATTGTACAAATTAAAAAGCTCTTGTTAACGACTAAGTATAATAGTAAAATCACTCCAATGATTAATTTAATCATTATGGGTTAATCATGATTTAACAGTAGGGATGTATTATACATTTTCTATGTTTCTAGGGATGTAAATGTTCTGCTTCAAGTTTACAAGGACTTATATAGATTTATAGATATTTATAGGGACTCAAATGTCTTTAACCCTAAATTTAATAAAAGATTTATTTAATCATTATTAAAAAATTTCATCATATCATTTATATCATTTATGTATATAATATGATATATTATATTGCTTATAATATAATTGAAAAAAATTCAGGATTTTAGTTGTGGGCAGCTTTTTTGAAATATTTTGTTTTATTTAGTTGTGGGAAGACTAGTAAAATCTAATTGGGTATTAAGAAACACTTTGGGATCTATTTACATCTAATCAAACAAATCATTTAGGAATTTCCGGTTCTACACATAACATTAATATATTTATTTATGAGAATTTCTTGTTCTATAATTTATAATATTTAAATATTAATAATCAAGGAAATTCAAATTCATATAATAAATAAGGAGATCCAATAACCAATAACAACCATGGAACTATTGCATGAAAAATACAATAAAAAAATAATGCATGAAATACAATATTGTATACGGGTTGCATACATGCATGATTGTTAAAAAAAAATTCAGTAAACATCATCATATGAAACAATAAATAATTTAATAAACATCAATTGAATCTACTGAGAATAGGATTTGGTCAATCATGTGTTTGGAGATATCTTTCATTCTCAAATCAATAACCCCTATTTATGCCTTAAATTAAATAAGCCAAAAATCCATTATAACTAACCAACCATAATTTATTTTCATGAAATTCCGAAAATAATAAGAATTTCAAAATTAAATACGTGATATTTAGCACTTAAATAGATATGACCATAAATACTCATTAACATTTCTGATCCAATTTATTTTATACAAAATATAAAAAAATCATGGGATTTATAAAACAGAGCTTCGTGCTGATAAAATGTTATAAACCTAAGTAAAGGAATGAGATTCAATATATCATGATAGAGCTCTCTTCTACCGTGGCTCGGTTCCAACCCTTTTGGGTGGAGTCTTGTATTTCCTTCCTGGCATTTGCTATTATCTTAATACAATCTAGGCACATACCTACCATTTTTCCAAAAAAAAAAGATTCAACATATCAAACAAAATAGAAATATGAGAGAGAGAAGTCAGAGTTCTTTCTGTATTTATTATATTTTTTAGAATACAATAAATAGTTAAATACAATGGAGACTTATATTTATAAGTAACAAAATATAATAACAAATAAAGTTTTAGGTATTTGGTTTTACCAATATTAGGATAAAAATAAGTTGTTACAAAATTGAAGAGATTGTTAATAGTAGTCATCTCTATTTACAACATAATAATAATAATAATAATAATAATAATAATAATAATAATAATAATCTCTTATTCACAAAAACAAATATGGTCTTTTGGGTGATGGCTCTATCCGAGAAAGCCACGTCGTCAACTTGATGATGATGATGATGATGATAGTGTTATAAAATAAATAAAAAGAGATGAAACACAAAAAAAATATAAAAGAGATTAGAGCACAAGAGGTGTAGAAAAACTATATTATTCAAGAACTTCACATTTCTTTTCCATATTTTGGTGTTTCACAAGCCACTATTTATAAGGGTTACAATAATAAATACATGCATTAACAATATACATGAATATACAATACTAATCTGACACAATAATAGAAGACTATTTAAGGTGGCTAATCCTCCAACATGCATGTATCTATAGAACACCATAGTGTATACATTAAAATGTGGTCATCCACAATTCATTGCATACCCAAATGCCCCAAATACATATATGTTCAACCACCACGACAAGATAATTGTCTCATTAAAACTTTGCTTGAAAAAACCTAATTGAAGAAAATCAAACAAAAGAAAAAGAGTGCAATGCACTTTAATCTTAGATCGGTGTATACATTTAACATTACCTCATTAAAACCCTTCTAGGAAAACCCAGTGGGACAAAGGAAAAGGAGTACAATACGCTAATGTCATATGAAAATACTCCTCCTCATAATGATGAGATTAAAAGTACTAGTAACAAACACATTGCATCCCAATATCACACACTAGTTTCTTCAATGTTGACCTCTGGAAAAGTATAGTGAATTTAGCGTAATTGTCCTTTAATTGAATTTGTCCAATCTTTGCTATATATAGCTCAAGCATGTAGAACATTTGGTGAAATATGCTTCATTCTATCACTCCTGATTTATCCACCTTTTATTTGACCAATGTAAGCCAAGTTGACACATACCCTAAATCTGCATATCCCTTTAACTGGGGACCATTAGATAAATACTTTAAATAGAATAAACCTATATATATTGTTTTAAGAAAAAAAATGTGATTTTCATAATTCTGATGTTTTCACGTAGACTTAAACTTGGGCAACAAGTTCACTAAAAATACAATATCAAATCTCATACCTTGTGCGAAATATAATAAAATACTTACTGCACTCATATATGTTATTTGCACTAAGATATAGTATTTCAGGACTAGGGAGAATTTCATTATTCTCTATTGGATGAAAAAATAGTCCTTATTTGTGTCAAATGACCTGACATTTATAAGAGAACATAATAGATGAATATTTGTCCATATTCAAGCACCAGAACTTTTCTGTACTACATCGTCTGATGGATAAGGATTCTACTTGGGTTTGGCTCGATCTGCAAGCCAAGACAATATCTTGCTTTTTCAAGATTTTTCATTTCAAACTCTTTCTTTGAATATAAAGCAGTTTTTGTAAGATCTTTTAGAGTCTCTATATATTCAAATCATAAATATATACTGCAATAATAACACATCTTAATTCTGATTTCTTGATGAAAATATAAGGGCAAATCGGATCATATCCTTCTTTTAATAAATATTCGCTGAGGCGATTATACTATATGCACCCAGATTACTTTAACTCATATAAAGATCTTTGTAAATTGATAGAATATATGCTTAAGGATAATTTAGTTGCTTCACGCATTTTAAATCCTTCAAAGATCATATAAATATCACCATATCATGTTCCGTATAAGTATGTTTTATCTGCATATCTAGTCCTTCTGAGACTGTCAAAGTAATCACTGTGAGAAACCTTTTTCCACAAGGCATGTTTTATATTACAAATTGTCATTTTTTTTGTCGTTAGGCTTTCTTACAAATATTCACTTTTATTATACATGCTTTACATTTCAGTTATTCAGACAACAAGTCCAAATATTTTACATTTCACTAGCGAGTGTATTTCTACCTACATTGCTTTTTCCAATTTTGGCCAATAATTTTTACATCGACATTCTACAAAGGTATTTGGTTCTGGATCCTCATTATCTTTTATAATAGCAAAATAAATAGCATATGAAATACATTGTCGACAATGATTTTATTATCACATCTTTCTTCTTTATTAATTAATGAGATCTCAGTGCTTACATGTGCCTTCTCAGGGGCTACCTCTTTTTGGAGTAATTTATTTAGAAAGATAAAATTGATCAATTACTTCTGTTCCTTGTATTGAGGTCTCTTCGAGAGCACTGGTATCTTATTTACCTTTTCTTGTGTCTTCCTTTTTTTGAGAATAAATTTTATCTTTTGCATTGATTGGTTGGCCACGCTTTTGGCATTCCTTATATTCATACACTGAATGTTATTCTAAATAATGATTTTAGCGGCTATAACAAAATATATCATCAATGATCACTTGTTTACAATCCCACAAGATCTTTTTGTATTTGTATAACTGATGGAATTTCCTCATTTCCATGTGTCCTTCAGGAACGTGTCACTTCAAGGGCATGTGTCTCTTCGGAGAAATGTATCTCTTTAGAGATTTTATCTTATGCAGAAGTTATTAATGTAAATCCTACAAGTGTTTCAGGCTCTTCTAGAGTATTATTTTTCTCCTTTAGGGAACATAACTTTTGAACCTATAGGTCTTCCACGCTTCAAGTACGCTTTTGTGAATTCTTTACTCAGCGTACTGATAATTTTTTAATTAGAACATCAATCCGATCTAGAGTTTTTTTAACTGGAATATGTGACCTTGTCACTTTTTTGTATGAGTAAATGCATTTGGCATTCATACTCAATTCACTTAGGAAGAAGTGCTTTAATAAATTTCACATCATTCTTCAAGAGATGGATTTCCTCCCCCTAATGACTGAAATATTATCTCATTATAATGATAATTACAAATCATGTGGTAAAAATATCATCATCACTGAATGAAAGAAACATCTGGTTCTTTGTTATTAAATTTTCAACGGTTTGAAGTATTATTCTATACCTCATGGTCATAAAATATTTTCTTTTCAGGAACCTTTAATCAAATTTATAATACCAGAAATAATACTAACATTTGAATTCACTAATATCAAACTTTAATAAGACAAATATAAAAATAAGAAAATGCATTTCAGATAACAAAGTAAAATTATAAAAATATAAATACATAAATGACAAAAGTCTAATCGTACATCAACTATGTGACCATATTTTTTAATCACCACATAGATAACAATCATTTTCTGTTAGGGGTTTGTTCTGCAAATATTTTTCCTTTAATTATGCTTTTGTTCAACAATAATCCACTTCCAGTGGTTTGAGATGTTTTACAAACTCTATGATTGTTGTGCTTTCAACTAAATCAATCATGATCTCATCATTCTTGACCACCACGGCGAAAATAAAATGAAATGCATTTGTTTCAGATAATGATGCTACGACAATGAGTTGGGTTACATGATTTTTTTTCAAATCATTGTTCAGCAACGAGAATATATAAAATCGATGCTCCCAAAATTGCTATAACTGGAGCTTATTTTATGCATAATGGCATGCGGATCTTTGCCAATGAGGTATTAATCTTTAAATCATCTTTATTATGATGGTAAAAGCTAATCATAATTTCCTCTTTATTATGATGGTGAAAGCTAATCATAATTTACATGTTCGTATTGGGATATATGGATCCATTTTTTTTTAATGGTCATACAGGGACACACGTAGCCATTATTTGTGTATATCCTTCTCGGATAGTAAAATTTCATAAAAAAATTCATAACTTTTGCATCGCCCTACAAGGACCCAAATAACCATGATTTTTATATATTCTTTCAAGGACAATTTTAATCATATATTTTACATGTTCCTTCAGACATGTTATCAGAATTTTTGTATAGTTATTGTGAAGGGAAAAATTTGCACCATGTTAAAAAAAGACACGTGTCCAAGCTTAAATGGGCAAGGACTGCTATATCCGGTATCTGAGAACCTGAATTTGAAATCTGAATGCCGAACAGGCACTCTCGAGTAGGTGAGACAAGATCAGATGAAACTAGATCTGGTCGGGCAGTCTTACACTTCACGGGCGAATGTCACCCCGAGCAAGTGAGACAAGACCAAATTATCAAGTCTGGTATGAAGATCTTACACTTCGCGAACGAATACCTAGGTACATGCCGAGCAAGAATCCGTGTACTGACCTGATGATCATGACCACAAGCAGGACCTCGGAAGCTGTCAAACACCCATAATGCCTATAATTGTAAGGTGGGTGATTAAGGCCTATTATTCACAAAACATGAGTAATTAAGGGCATATTCAGCTACAATAAAATGAGGCAGTTACCACAAAACTCACCCACTAAGCAGCCATTAAGGGAGAGTTGTTACAATGTCTATGAAGCCAGTGACAACGACTATTTGAGTATAAGAACCCTATAAAAGAGAAGGTGGTGAACAAATCAAGGTATCTATTTTTCATTTGCCTACAAGCCACCTTTAGAGTGAGATTATCTTTTAAATTCCCATACAAATAAATCTCTTCGAAGTCCTTTTGGCTGGCACCACACCGGTTTCCTTTGATTTCTTTTTGGTTTGGTTTGACATTGGGATAAGGGGTTCGGATAAGGACAAAAGGATAAAGCATGGACGATTGTCCGTATTTTGAGATAAAAGTGGGGATATTTTGTTCTAGATAAAGGTGGAATAGACTTTATCCTCATTCTTTAACCTTATTTTATAAAACATGGATAACATTTATGACTGCTCTTCTCAATAAAACAAAAATAAAAAACTTCATAAAACTAAAACCAACAATATTAATGCCCCTTTAATAGAAAAGGTAAACTTGGTATCTTTGAATTTTTTTGAAGTTATCCCATATTTTATCTCATGTAATCCAAATGCAAAGTTAAGGATAAAAACATAAAAAAATGAGGATAACAAAATGCATTACTAAATGTAAATATGGATAAAAAATAATGATTTTTTTATCCTCATAAATTAGACTAACTTATTCTAAATATTTTTCCATTTACCAAACTAGGCCTTTGAGTACAAGATCCACATTCAACCGGATCCAAATTCAAGAAGGAGGCTCTGATTATTTTGATTGAAAGAGAAAGATACCTCTTCGATCATGTATCGACATATCTTTCACATGATCCTTCAGGGATCCATGTTATCATTTTTTTTATGATCCTTAAAAGATCCCCCAAAAATAAAATTTCATACCTTTTGTATGGTCCTACAGGATATTGTTAATCATAACTTTTACATGCTCTTTCAGGGATCCATGTACTCATCATTTATTTTTTCATTGAAATAAGAAACGATGATTGACTATGATACAAGCCATCACATAATTCAAAATGGTGATAAATATATGTTATGCAAGCTTGTCTAACAAATATAATAATAACTATAACCCAAGTTCTTATAAATAACAGGGTAGCATACTTTGCTGGCTCATAGCTACACAAAGAAGCCGAATTAAATTAGTTAGATAATGGTTGTGGGCCTTGTGGCAGGTGAACAATATATCCTAATAATTGGATTTGAACACATAGCATGATGTTTTATAATTTCATGTATCAAGGGTACATCCTATTTATACCAACAGGAGAGAAGTGAGATATAATAATAAAAACAGAGTCTTCCATGCTTTATATCTTTATATATATATATATATATATATATATATATATATATATATATATAGGGAGCCGATTACATGCGGTTTACGGTCGGTGCGGTGCGCGATCACGGGCCGTCGATCACGGGTCCATCGCATCGGACGGTCGGGTGCGATTCACGTCGACCGTTGGATGCGATGGACCCGTGATCGAACGGCCCACGTCGTAAACCGCACCGACCGCACACCGCACGTAATCGTGACCATATATATATATTATCGGAAATCTATATGAGTCGTGATATTATACGGTCGAGCGGTCGTGCGGTCGCGATTCACGGGCCGTCGATCACGGGTCCATCGCATCGGACGGTCGGGTGCGATTCACGTCGACCGTTGGATGCGATGCACCCGCGATCGGACGACGCACGTCGAATCCGCACGACCGCACCGACCGCATATTATCGGAAATCTATATATATATATATATATATATATATATATATATAGTGTATACTAGTATAAAAATGAAAGTTATAATTCAAATATATGGGTTCAAAACCATAGCTTACATATTAATAATTTGTATCACTCCCTGTACAACAATCTTGTAATGCGTAATACATGAATAATATACGAATGAATTTAATTATTAAATGCATGACTTTTATGTTATTGTAGATCATAATCAGAAATGAAAATGGATACTATATATAATGAGTTGTATGCTTACATATTCAACACATATGCTAATATTTCAACAATTTTATATGAAATTGTTCTCAGCTTCACTTCTAAATTTAAATAATAATTTCAACCATGCTACTAGATATAATTAGCTACTATAAAATTATATCCGAAGTATCACATGAATAAAGAACGAAACCAAAAAACAAAAACACACATTATTTAGCATATGAAAATATATCAATGAAATATTGTACTCATACCAACGTGCATACCGTATACATATATTTACACGAAAAGGTCAAATTGACTTCTCTTTAGAGATGGAGATCAAGAATAGTAAATCAAGATTAGATGATAATTAGAAATAAAATAATCAAAGTAAATGTATATATGAATCACAAGTCAAACATTCAAACGGATTTGATTATTAACTATGAATTCATGCCCGTATTACTTACATGAGATAAGAATATTGAACATGGCCGAAATGGGATATACATATGTAGCATAAAGTATGAGATCAACGCCCCTTTTTTTTAATTAAAAAATATATAAAATTGTATACTATGTTGTATACAAAATATCAAATATAAATCATAATGATTTGAACATCATCAACTCACTAAAAATATAAACTTTAAGAGCATCATCGTGCTCATAATGTGTTATAAAATAAAAAGGAAAGAAATGGAAACATAAAAGGAATACAAAAGAGATTGTAACACAATAGGTGTAGAGAAACTATATTCTTTAGGAAATTCTCATTTCTTTTACATATCTTTGGTGTGTCACAAGTCACTATTTATAGGGATTACAATATAAATACAATACATGCACTTACAATATACATGGATATACAATATTAATTTGATACAATAATAAAAAACTATTTATGGTGGCTAATCCACCAACATGCATGTATTTATAACACACCATAACGTATACATTAAAATGTGATCAAATTAATATAGCACTTCTCGTGTATCCCCGTTGCGCGGAGTGATTTTTCACGGCCTGAACTTCCCTACTTTGAGTTCTCGACCTGTGAAAATGTACTATATTATCCATTAATCCATTTCTTTGCTCTCTCCATTTTCGGACCGATCTATAATACTCCCTTCTATTATGAAAACGGCCTAACTTCTAAAAAAAAAAAATGATCATCCACAATTCATCATATATCCAAATTGCATGTATTTTCAACAAAACAGGGTGTTTCTAATCTCTTGTTCACGAAACAAACGTGGTCTTTTGGGTGATGGCTAGAGGTGTATAACGGGACGGGCCGGCCCGGCACGGCCCGTTTTAGTGCCGACGCGGGCTGGGCCTGCCCCCGGCCCGCGTGCCATTTCCGGCACGGCCTGCTAGGCCCGCCGTGCCGGAACGGCACGACCCGCTAGGCCCGCGGCACGGTTTGTGCCGCGGGCCCCACCTACAACGGCTAGTCCAACTAGCCGTTGGGACGGGCCATGCCGGCCCGTTGGCACGGCCCGTTCGAACAAAAAAAAACAAAAAAAAATTTAAATTTACAAAATTACCCACTCACATCCAAAAAAACAACTATATTCAAGGGTATATGGGGTAATTTTCATCCAAACTTTACCTATAAATACCCCACTCCATCCACTCATTTCTTCATCAATTCAATCACAAATCTCTCTACTCCTCCACTACTACACTCTCTTCTTCCTCTAAAATTTTCTAGTTTTGTGTTGGAATTTCAAGTGCTCTAGTGTTCAAGTGCTCTCTTTCTCTCCAAGTAAAAACTTCAATCAAATAGAAGTGGTGGTGGAAGCTCTCTCTCTCTCTCCAATCTCCATTTCTTCAAGGCTCTTTCTAAGGGGAAGTTCACTCCAAAAGGTGACAAGGTTGAAGACTCCAACTCTCCAAGCCTAAAGGGGACTAGGGGAAGCTCTCTCTCTCTCTTTAGTCTATAATCTCTACTAGTCTCACACTCTCCATCTCTAGTTTCTACACTCTACACATTTGAAATTTCAAATTTTACAAATTATATTTCAAGTTTTAAATTCAAATTAATTATATATTTCAAAACCAAAGTGTATTTTAATTTTAAATTTCAAATTTTAACTATTCAAATTTTAAATTTTAAATTCAAATTTCAAATTCTAATTTTAAATTCAAATTTCAAATTCTAATTTTAAATTCAAATTTTAAATTCAAATTTCAAATTCAAATTTTAAATACAAATTTCAAATGGCCAACCCAAACATAGAATATTCACACACTGATGATGAATTTGACAATATCGATAGCCAACCACATGATTTTCCCCAAGACCAATCCCAAGCCCCCCATGAATCAGTTGGAGGTGATGTTGGTGCATCATCTAGTCACCCCCCAACTGGAAAACAAAAAAAACCCTAAAAAGAAGTAGGAAGTCTGAAGTCTGGGAGCACTACATAATACAGAATATTAAATACCAAGGTAGAATGGAAGATAGAGCTGTTTGTAAATATTGTAACAAAAATTTTAGTTGTGCAAGTGCGGGGGGTACCGGACATCTCAAGAGACATGCTGAATCATGTCTGAAAAGACATCAACAACAACTGAATCCCGGTACGCAGTCTCAGATTGGGAGTTTCGGTCAAACAGGTAGTACTGAAGGTACAATTTCTACATTCACTTATAATCAATCTGGTATGAGAGAAGGTTTATCTGTATATATAGCTGGTGATGAACAACCATTTACATTTGCTGAAAGTAAAAGATTTGAACGTTTTCAAAGAAGGCATGTTAATCCACAATATAGAGGTGTTTCTAGAAATACTATTAGATTAGATATAATTAGAGTTTACAATGAAATGAAAAATTATTTAATTCAATCATTCATGAACATTCAAAAAATTGCATGCACATCTGATTTATGGACCGGTAAGAATGATTTATCTTATATTTGTGTTACTTCACATTATATTGATTCTCATTGGATGTTAAATAAAAGAATGTTAGCTTTTCGTCCACTTATATATCCACACACCGGCACAGTAATTTATCAAGCAATAATGGATATTTTTAGAGAATATAATATAACTGAAAAAATTTTATCCATAACTTTTGATAATGCTAGTAATAATAATAATGCTATTTTAAAATTTAAATCTTCTTTGGGTTTACCTTATGATTTTGAATTTTATGATTGTAAATGTGTTTGTCATATTATTAATTTAATTGTACAAGATGGATTAACTCATATTGAAGCATCTTTAGTAAATATTAGATTAGCAATAAAATTTATTACTTGTACACCTTCTAGAGTACAAGCATTTGGTGATTTTTGTGCAACACGCAATATTCCCCCTAGAAAATTTCCTCTTGATATGCATGTTCGTTGGAATTCTACATATATAATGTTGCAAAGTTGTGTAGGTTATGAAAACTTGATTATTGAATTTAATGAAATGTTTAACAATCGTGTTGATATTTCTCCTATTGATTGGCAAATTTCAAAAGTTTTTGTACAATTTTTAAGTGTTTTTTATGATGCTTCAATTGCTTGTTCAGGTGTTTATTATCCTACATCAAATCTTATACTTAGACAATTATTTAATATTTCTTGTGCATTTAAAGAATATAGAGATTATAGTATACTTCAACAATCTATTATCTTGATGGAACAAAAATTTAAAAAATATTTTGAAGATATTCCTATGCTTTTTTGTTTAGCTGCTGTAATGGATATTACAATTAAATTAGATACTGTTAAAACTATAATTTCAAGAATAAGCGATAATGTTAGATTTCCAATGGTTATAACTGGTGAAGATGTAGAATTTGCTTTAACTGAAATGTATAAAAAATATGAAAATAAATATGCAAATAGAACTCGAGCATCTTCCTCCACTTCATCTGTTACTTTATTAGGCAAAGGTAAGAAAAAAGATTATTTCTTTGATTTTGTTTCACAAGGTTCACACACTTCACATGAACATTCTAGTAGTGGTAGTTCTCATCTTAATGAATTGTTTAAATATTTAGAAAATGATTGGAAGTCTCTTTTAACTGAAAAAGAGATGGAAAATTTTGATCTCTTGCAATGGTGGAAAGCACATGAAGTGACATTTCCTGTGCTTTCTATAATGGCAAGAGATTTACTAACTCCTCCAGTGTCTACAGTGGCATCAGAATCTTCTTTTAGTACAAGTGGGAGAATTTTATCTGAGAGGAGAACCAGGCTGGCAGCAAGTTCACTGGAAGCTCTTATTTGTCTGAAGGATTGGAGTGATGCTGATGAAAGAGAACAAGAATTTGTAGATAATCTTGAGGTGGATTTTACAAAATTCAACATAGATGATGATGAATGAAGATTTCACATTTAAATCTTCTAATTATTGTATTTTTTTTATTTTTTGGAAGGTGAGTTGCAAGTGATTGATAGTTTTAATAGGTGCCAACCTAGTTGGGATGTATTAAAAACTATAGTGATGCAATTATCACTCACCTTTTATGTTATATTAATTTTTTGTATTTATCAATGTATTTTTTAAGAATTGTATAATTCATTTTTATTCATTAATGTACTATTTGTGAATTTTTTATTCATTTTATCATTTATTTAATTAATGTTCAATTGTTCATGTACTAAAAAATTCAATATTCAATCAAATAAATACTTGTATTCTTAATTCCTTTTAGTTTTCAATTTTTATGAATAATTTATGTGTATTTCTTTTATTTTTCAACTTAAATCAACTAGTAAATTAAACATGAAATTAAATATTGAACTTTAAAATTTTTTTAAAAAATGAATATATAAACGGGCCGGCCCGTTGGCCCGTCAATGGGCCCGGCCCGTCGGGCTGGCACGGCACGGCACGCTGGCCCACCGGGCTGGCACGGAGGGCCGTGCTGGGCCGGCCCCCTGTGGCCCGTGCCGTGCCGGCACGGCACGGTAACATTAACGGGCCGTGCCGTGCCGGCCCGTTGGCCCGGTTGGCTAACGGGCCGGGCCGGCACGGCACGGCCCGTTTTACACCTCTAATTGGACTGCACGACGAGATGATGGCTCTATCCGAGGAAGCCACGTCGTCCTTTTCTTAAGCAACCCGAGCCCTAAAGAGGTAAATTTGAACAATTAAAGGAGACATCATATAAACCCCAGTCACAGACGGTAGAGAGACTTCCACCGATACATCCAACGGCGGTCGTCGATGGTCGTTCCATGACATGGGGTCCACCAATCCATCAAGTCACACGGTCCTTCTCTCTCTAGACAGCTCTTCTTTTTATTTGTTTCCTTGAATTATGTATTCAAGGAATTGTTCGGTCAACCCGTGCACTGTCAGACGAGTGATCCGAATCTTTCACAAGCCCGGTCGCGTCACCCCCCCGGTCCATTTTCATCATAACTTACGTTGTAGACCGGATTTTTTTGTTATTTGATACCTGGCCTCATATTTAAATATGAAAACTTTATCGATTAATCTTTGATTTGAAAGGCATAAGTTTCGAGTTTGACATCCTATAACATTTAGCTTATCAAGCGGATTTTTTTTAAAATGAAACTCATATTATATAACTTTAAAAAGATGCTACGAGTCTAAAACTTGTAATTGCAAGCCATCATGGTCTTAAGCGTTGAATGATTTTTGGTTCATCAAGGGCTCTTTTAACCCTTCAAAAAAAAAAAAAAAAATATAATAGAAAAAATCTAACTAAATTGGTTTTAGTCCCTATAAAATTGAAAAATCATTACAGATCCCCATAAAATATATATGGTTAACGGATTTAGTTCTATAGTTAAATTGCTTTAATGAGTACATTAAAATAAGTCTCTATAAAATATGAAAAATCCGACTTACTCCTTTTGATGTCAAAAATACGCTTCACTTTTTCTGAAAATTCACATACGACCATATATTCATCAAGAGTAAAAAAAAATTAACATAACGCCCTGAAAACTAATGAAAATTAAAAAATGTCTCAATAAAATCAGTAAAAACCTTTACATTCAACTACAAATCTGCTAGGATTATGTCTCGCGATCCGATGTATCACATTGATGGCCTTGATGAAACAATATTAGGTTCGATACCTAATGAATTGAATATTATTTAAGATTTGATCTGAATTAATATTTAAAGTGAATCTCCTAAAATAAGAAACAATATTTATTTGTTAATTAGGATAATGAATATCTCCTAATTAATGAGAACAATATTTCTTTGTTAATTGGAAGATTACTTGGGGCAGAAGCTATTTATCTCTATAAATATATTTTAAGGTTTCATGGTAAGGCTACGAAAGGAATAATATAATGTAGAGATCCTAAGGGAAGGTTGAGAGAGTTTTAAGAAAGGATAAATCCTTGAGAGAATTTGTGAATATCTTTTAATGTATCTCAACTATCAAAGTGGATTCTCTGTTTTTTGACCCGTGGATGTAGGCTTAGGCCGAACTACGTATATCTTATGTTCTTCGTGTGGTGTGGTGTTTCATTCTTGTGTTTGATCTCGTGTTTAATGTTAGCTTCCGCGATTGCTTTCCCAACAAAATCTAGTTAAATAGTGTCTTACAATCATTTATTAAGTAAATTTTGAAATCTGAATTAATATTTAAAGTAAATCTCTTAAAATAAAAAATAATATTTATTTGTTAATTAGGAGAATGAATATCTCCTAATTAATGGATCTCCTAATTAATGGGAACAATATTTCTTTGTTAATTGGAAGATTACTTAGCGTGGAAGTTATTTATCTCTATAAATATATTTTAAGGTTTCATGGTAAGCCTACAAAAGGCATAATGTAATGTAGAGATCCTAAGGGAAGATTGAGAGGGTTCTAAGAGAGGGTAACTCATTGAGATAGTTTGTGAATCTCTTAATGTATCTCAACTATCAAAGTGGATTATCTGTTTTTTGCCCCGTGGATGTAGACCTAGACCAAACTACGTATATCTTGTGTTCTTCGTGGGTGTGATGTTTCGTTCTTGTGTTTGATCTCGTGTTTAATGTTGGCTTCGGCGATTGCCTTCCTAACAAAATCTAGTTAATTAGTATCTTACAATCATTTATTAAGTAAATTTTGAAATGATATTACATAAATTTATCAATTAAATTATAAAATGGCAATCTAGTAATTTACCATGTATGGTTAGAGTCAACTACAAATATAGTTAATTTTGGTTACGGTAAGGACTAAAATAAATATTATTTAAAAAGATGGAGATGTGAGAGGATTTTCCAATTTATAAGGACTTTTTTCATTTTCATAAATTTATAGAGAGCTATCTTGATTTTGTAAAAATAAGGGATGAGAGTGTTCTCATAACTTTTAATATATAGTTATGGTTAACCATGTATTTGATTAGTTGGGGTGACACTGAGGACTAAAACAATATTTTTTTAAGATTTTTTAATTTTACAATGACTAAAATCATTTTAACTAACTTTCAAGGGAGTTATAACAATTTTTTCCAAAAAAAGATAAAAAGGCTCAATCAGAGTGACATTTAACTTGGAAGATGAGAAAAGTATGTTGGTGAGAGACTTCAAGATTGTATTGGTTGGATAAATTTCATTTTCAGTTTTAAATATTTATTTTATATATAGTACATTGATCAATTGAAATTAAATTCAACACCAATTCATAATAATTTTCATCCAAGACACACCCCAAAATTTAAATTCTTAGCCCCCGTTTGGTTCGAAGAATAGGTCTTGTATAAATAGGAATTAGTTAGAATAACCTCAAAATGGGTGTTTGAAAAACATGAATAAATGAGAATTTGTATGTCAGAATTAATTGATATAAAATAGTATATGGATTCTAGCCAACCACTAAGAATTAAGTTTTGTTTTTTGAGATAATGACAACTCCTATATATAATTAAGTTATTCCAGGTCATTTAACCCAAAAGAATATGTGGGTCTATTGTTAATTCAATTGTCATCACCTCTTATAAATAAATTGTTCAATTAATTACTATCATTTTTTCACTTTTTATAAATTTTTATCCACACCTTATTCATAAAACTTTATTATTACGTTTTTCAACGAGAATAATTAAAAACACAACCAAACAAAAAAATTATTATATTCTTATTTATACTAGAATAGTTATAAACCTCATAATAACTTAATTCTCTTCCAAATGGAGGCTTAGTGATTATAAAATTTACTACACAATATATAAAAAAAGTCTACTATCTGATTAATATAATAAGTTAATGATGTCCAAATCATTTAAAATTTAATGATCTAAATTTAAAGTTTATATTTTAAGTGTAAATAATAATTGTAATGAGATTTCTATTTTAAAAGGTGGGACTATCATAACACCATGACATAAAATAACAAAACTATTTAATTAAATTGCATACTTTTAATTAAGGTCCATTTGGGACTGTGTAATAGCTGAATTTGTGGAGAAGAAAATGACCGAACACTGCCTATCATTCAAACAAAAAATTCGCATTCACATTGTGTTTTAAAGCCACTGTTGTGTGTGTGTGTGTGGGGGGGGGGGGGGGGGGTGTTTGGTTTACGAATGACCCGATCTTATCTTCTCCTTTCTGAGATAGAGATTAAAATGAAACTTCATCGTTAAAATAAATTAATGATAGCACCGCTAAAGCAGCTGCTGCGTTGCTCATGTAAACTAACATATATACTTCTATAAAAGGGTATCTAACTATTTATATTTATATATTTTTCTGGGAATTCTCCATGATGCATCACAATAGTGTAATCCTGTATCCAGTCAACCAACCTTTAACCTCCGGAGGCTAGTGAGCTAGGGTTTTGTGGACGACCCATACCGTGCCTCGTGATAGCAATTCACAACATCAGCAACAAATGCATATTAATTCGAGCCAATGAAAATGTTGACGAAGAAAAGAGGGAATGAATTGAATGTCAAAGAACACAGATATATACGCAGAGTTTCCGAGATAGAGTGGTGGGAGATGCAGCTTTTGTAGATGCGAAAAAGCTTTATGTCCTTTTGAGTTAATTGGCTCG
The DNA here is from genome assembly GCA_030737845.1 of Acorus calamus. Lineage (NCBI taxonomy): Eukaryota > Viridiplantae > Streptophyta > Magnoliopsida > Acorales > Acoraceae > Acorus > Acorus calamus. Next base: position 24,948,454 of record CM060869.1, on the reverse strand, counting down.
AAACTTTGCGAAGCTCTTCTTTCTTTTTTCTGGCTTCCAAAGGGAAGTTGGGGGCAACACTCAATTTTCTTACCTTCAAAAACAGGAGGGCCATCATTGCAAGCGGAACACTGATTATTCCCTAGCATGGGCCACCATGATTTCTAAGTGAAAGCAATAATTATCAGTCATATATAAGAGTCACATGTCACTCTCCAAGTCCCCGTTTGGAACGGGGATAGTTTTTATTCTAGGGTATAGATTTATCCAAACATAAATGAGTATAAATAAGAATAAAGTGATTTTGTGTTTCATTGTATTTTGAATTATTCTTATTAGTAAACGTAAGAATAAATGTTTTGTTGTTTGGGTAAAATGTGAATAAAGTATGGATAAGGATTTATAAAAGATAAAAAAGTAATGATAGTTGATTTGACAGGTGATTTATAAGAGGTGATGACAGTTGATTTGACAATGGACCCACATATTCTTTAGATGGAATAACCTATGATAACTTTTATTCTAGGGGTTGATTGGATCCCTATACCACTTTATCAAGGTTTATTCTGGCATAATTTATCTGGGGTTATCCGGGGTAAACAAACACCCCTAAATATTTATCCGGGGTTATCCGAGAGGTTATGCTCGTTCCAAACAGGGCACAAGTGAACCCAAACCCCACCATTCACACCCAGTCCCTAGACAAATTTTAGAAGTGTATGAATTTTTTTTTAATTATTATTATTAAAAAAAAAATTTTAAGTATTTTATTTTTCAAAAAAAATTTAAAAGTTCCGCCTCAGTGGTCAGGGACACTCTCGTTAACCGGGACTGTTTGGTTCAACTCCTCATGGAGCAAAAAAAGAGGAAAATCAGTCATTTAGGGTGCGTTTGGTTGCGCGATTGCAAAACTGATTTTGCAGGAATCTGCGATTGTAACACTGATTTTGCAGGAATATCACTTTCTCAGTTTTTTGAAATCGCAGTTTTTGAGCACTATTTGTCTACAATCGCTGGGTTTAAAACTGCGATTACAAAACTGTTTGGTTGCACGATTGCAAACGCAGTTTCCTACAATCGCAAACGCTGCGTAATCATCATATAAATTGAAGCAACAACAATATCAATCTATCAATACATTGACTCACTCATCAAACCCAAATTCAAAATTTCACCTCCAAAAGAACCCCAAAATCCAAATGCGTTGAAACTCGACATGAAAAAAGAACAAAAAACGAACACGAAGATCATGGTTCATTCAAATAGAGTGATCTGACACCAAATAACAAACTCGAAAAAAAAAAAACCATATTCAAAATTTATCCATCTATCAATACAATGACTCACTCATCAAACCCAAATTCAAAATTTCACCTCCAAAAGAACCCCAAAATCCAAATGCGTTGAAACTCGACACGAAAAAAGAACAAAAAACGAACACGAAGATCATAGTTCATTCAAATAGAGTGATCTGACACCAAATAACAAACTCGAAAAAAAAAATCATAATAGAATTGAAAGCAGAAAAAACATCTTCAAAAACCATCAATCACAACACACATTATAATACAAAAAATACAAATAAAAGATAGAAGAGGTCTATAAAAAAGATTATCCTTATTTGAAATTGGTTGAGACATGAGAGAATGTCCGAGTGGGGGTAGAGATGAAGGCGAAGGCGGCTATATTTAAAGCCCGAGGGTGGCTTGTAGGTGGTGTCGGCGGTGTCCCTCGCACAGTCCGGGCGGAGAAGAGATGAAGGCGGAGTGGAGCGAAGGTGGCTCTCAGAGAGACAGAGACATAGAGACCAGAGAGTAAAAAAGAAGAAAAAGAAAGGGCATCACATATTCACATTTTCGCTTTAGGCCTTAGGGCATCACATTCACTGATTCACTTCAGGGCATTTCATTCGTTAGGTTCGTTTTAAACTTGTGGGCTTGGTGTGTGTTTTTTTTTTTTTGGTGGAGGACTTGTGGTTGTGGGCTTGGTTAGTTATGGGTTATGATTTATGTGTTTGATTATAGACATATGGATACAAAAATGAGTTAAGACTTATACTTGTAACTTAATAAGTAAAAAAACAAAATTATGAGTCAATCAATACCAATAGTCTTGTAATATATAAGTATATATTAGTAAAACAGTCGGGTCTGGAGTTCAACGGATCAAAGTGAGGTGGATCTGGACCCGACTCGTTTGTATGTTTGGATCCACTGGATCGAGTCCAATTTAGGTCAAGTATATTACATGTGTAATCAGGTCCGGGCCGGGTCAGATCCGTTGACAGACCTATATGCAATCCTTTGGGATGATTTTATGAGCTTCTACTCCACACTCTGTTTGGGACCAGTTATAGCTCACACTTTTATATTACGAGTAGTTGTTTGACCTTTTGTATGTTAATTAGGGATATGGTAATTCAATAAGTTCATATACCAAATTTTTATAATATATAATTAAATATCTTTCAGTTTTTCAATTAACTTTTGGAGTAAATTCAAATCTCAATATAAAAATCCATGTTTAATTATTAACCGATAATCACGGTCGACCTTGAGTACAGGCAGCAACTCAATGCCCCCCTCCAAAAGAGTCCCCAAATTTTAATAAACAAAATTATAATTTTGGATATTAAACTTAAAATATTCTTTTCCATTATTTTAATTTTTAATTTACAATTTCTATTTTTTTTTAAATATAATCAAATGACTTCTTTATGGCCAAGTTTTTTATTTTAAAATTCTTATTTTTTATTCCATTTCCTTTTGATTTTTTTGTTATATTATTTTTGTAGAGGAAATGATGCTACCTTCATTAAATAAAAACAAATTCCTTGATTTAAAATGTTTTCTGTGATTTTTATTCCTTGTTTAAAATAAATCGATCAGTGCATTTTTGTTACATTTTATTTATTTATTTTGTTTAGTCTTGATTTTTTATGATTGTTATGGAAAAAAAATCACTCAAATTTTTTAATATTTATAAACAGAGGTTTATTTGTTGAGTTGGCCTAGGTCCATCTAGATTTCCTCATCTCAGAGCTGGTCCTCCCGCGCACAAATTATATACATCCCATTGCACTAAAAAAAATCAGCATATTCAATTCCATTTCAAACGGATAATGTATCTATATAAAAAAAATAAAAAAATATATTTCAAATTATATACATCCCATTGTACCAAAAAAAATCAGCATATTCATAAAAACATATAACTGAAATCTGATTGCACACAAGCCTATATACATCAGGACTTCGCACGCAAGAATGCATATACGAGGACTTTGCAAGCATGACTTGCATACAAAAAAAAACATTGAGGCTCAGTTTGGTTTGAATAATTCTGGTATGGATTTGATTTCAAATGAGATTATTAGAAAAGTATATAAATTCTAGTATTTGATAAGTGGTAATCTTGATGATAATTATAGACCCAACTAGAATTAAAATCATGACACGTGAAAAAATATGGTAGAACCAAATTCTCACCCTTTTTGTAGTAATATCAAATTCTACTAGGAATATTAAATTAGATTACTATTCTAACATTTACAAATTTATTAAATAAATAGCATGATCTCTTCTTTTTTTGGCCCACCGTTTATATCATCGTTTTAATTTTATAACTAAGAAACTCTAATACCTGATGTGTGATATGTTTAATTATATAATTGATTATTTTAATTTATTTATTTGCATTCGTTAAATATTTATAAATTTTTTTTTTTTATAATTGTGATATGAATAAATAAATAAATTTTACAATTATATGTATAATGATAAAGTTATTTTAGACATTTAAATTAAATTTCTTAACATTTATCATGTGTGAACTAAACATTCGAAATTGATTCTTTGGAAAAGTTCATTAGGAACCAAATAATATAATAAAATTTGAATTCCTAATAAAATAATTTCTGATAATATGATTCCCCATAAAATAGTTTCATAAAAAATAATACAAACCAAACGGGGTTTGAACATTGTCGGTTGGTAAATTGAAGTAACAGTGGTGCAAAACAGTGTTAACCATTGCATACAATACCAATGTATTTCGATGTGAAATGTGTCCAAAGCAAACGCGAAAATCCTATTCTTGATTAAAAAAAAAACCTAGAGGTTTTTTCTATTCTTTTCTTTTCTTGATCAACAAAACCTATAATTTTTTGTTCTTTTCTATTCTTGATCAACAAAACCTAGACGTAATTAACTACCACAAAAAAAAGTCTGATCCTTCCATATACATGACTAATTATCATTTTTCTAATATCTCGGATAACCAAAGAAAGATATAAACGAAAGAATATACAAACATATATCAGATGTATAAACGAAGGAATATACAAACTGATCTAGAACATCAATCTTCGTTACTATAATGTCACAAGATCTACTTAGTCAACTCTGGGAAGGAAATGGTATACAATAAAAAGAGTAGAATAAGACGAACAACGAATAATTAAAATACAATGATGACGACTAACAGGAGGACAGTCAATAAAAGACCACTTTGTATGAACACGCTTGTGTCTCAATCACGTGCACATCGTGGAACCTATGACTGAAAACCTATCTTATAGTATAATCAGGGTGTATTTGAAGAGGATCGTGAGTGGGAATGCATCCTAAACCAGAATAGCATACTGTTCTTACTCCTTAGTAGGTAGGGATCGGAGGATATTAAAATTGGCCCACACTAATCCATTTAATTTGGTTTTATTGAGGAAATTCATGTGGAGCAGTTGGGACCTATAATAAATAGGTCCCCTTCAACGGACCCGCTCCTTTTATTGTATAGTTGAGAAGAGCCATGGAAGATTTAATTTGTTTATCATCAGGTCTTAATTCAAGATTTTGGCGGCTAATGATCGCCGTATCTTTCCAGCAATCACTCCAAGACACAAGAACCACCACCAAAAGCCACCCCCATCCAAAAAATAAATAAAAATTGAACAGAATAATAAGGAGATCAAAATCAACATTAGAGGCGGCAGAGAAAGAAAAAAAAAAAAAAGAGTAGAAGGAGGGAATCTGTATATTATATCTCATTGTAGGTTGTGAAGAGGATAAAAAGGTGAAAAACTCTTCCAAATTCGCACGCCCTTCCCAGAAAAAACTTCGAAAAAAGAAAATGCTAATCCGAGGAGCAAATCCAATAATCCACCGTACCTTCCCCAGATCCTCTCGACGTACCACTCTCCTCCACCTCCTTCTCCGCCTCGAACTCCGACGTCGTCGATGTCCCCGCTGCGCAGTCACCCATGTTGAGTTGTGGATGATCAGACGATGTAGCCATCGACGGCTGCGACATTGATTTCGACGACCCAAAGACGGGCATATTCGACAGCGAGTAATTGTTCTGCTGACTAGAATTAACATTGGGTTGAAGCAGCGATTGGAGAGAGAACATCTGGTTCTGCACGTTGAATTGGCTTTGCGAGGACGACGGTTGGTAGTTATTAGTACTGGTACAAGTAGTAACCATAATAGGGTTTGAAGAAGTACTGGTTGTAGCATTTGTTGTTGCAGCAAAAGGGGAAGGCATGGCCCTGGGTCTCAGCAGAAACTGCGATTCGGTCGACGATCGGATGGCCGAGAAGAGGTCGAGCCGACCCGGTCTCTGGAACATCGGCGCCGCCGCGGAGAAGGGTTGCGCGGGGATCCCGGTGAACTCCTGCACCATCGCGCGGAAGTTCGAGGTGTCGGTGGTGAGCACGGTGGTCGGAGCCCGACGGGATGCCCTTGAGCGTTTCTTCGAGTTTCGTGTCGGCGGAGGGGGAGCGGCGGAGGGTGGGGGAGGGGGCCGAGGAGGTGGGTTGACATCTACGTTAAAGGCTCGGTGGGAAGGAGCCAATAGAGCGGCCGCGATGGAGTCTGTACTGGGATTGGGTTGTTGGGATCGGAGGGGCCAGATGGAGTTGGAATCGAGGAGGGGATTGTTTAAGTTTGAGGGTGGGGAGCGGGAGAAGGGGTCGAGATAGTTGGATAGGGAGTCGAAGACGATCGAAGACGACCCGGAGGCCTGATCGTAAAATGGGTGGTTCGACGGAGGGGGAGGAGGAGGACCACCACCATCACCGAAGAAGGTGGATATCGTGTCGGAGCGTGAATCGTACTCGTCGTCTCCGCCGCCGCTTGACGACTGTAGGCTTCCACTGTTGCCTGAGTCCATGATGAGAAGGACAGGTGTGTTGCCTGAATCTCTCTTCTTCTTGTGCCCTAACTCGAGGAAGTAAACAATCCACGGATCTTCTTTGGGGATCGGAAAGTGAAAGAATTGAAGGAAAGGGGAATAAAAGCTAGCAACAGATCGTTTCTTTTATTCAAGAGAGAGACACAGTGGAGGGAGATGAGAGAGACGAGGAGGAATGTTTTTGTTTGTATCTCTTCCACTTTATAAAAAGGTAGAAAGGGACGATTGAGAGGAGGCCAAGGAGAGAGAGGGGAAGGGGTAAGGAGGAGGAGGTGGGGCCCAGCTTCAGTAGAGGTGGCTGCTGATGGGTGGTGGACGGTCAGAGTTTAGAGCGCCTGTGAGAGTTCATTTTTGTTTTTTAATTGTTAGTAACGACTTAAGTTTTTTTTTTTTAATTATTAAGCATACGTTTGAAAACACGGTTTAAAGTAATTTTCAGATTTTAACTGTTTTATACATAATTTTTTAAGATATAATGATGTAGCTGTTTTATAAAACACGGATTTCAAAACAAAGTCATTTAATAAAATTTAATAATAATGATGCGTGTAAGATGATATGTTTGATAACAACTTTTAATTTTTAACTTTTTAAAAAGTTAAAATCTATAAAAATAATTTTTTTTTTGTCAGATGCAATAGAAGAGAAGTTGTTGAACCGGGGTTGAGAGGATTATATTCAAGGTAGTGATAATATATGGGTGATGCTAAATTTTGAAAATTGGAAAATGTTCCACAAAAATTATTTTATAGTCTAAAACATAGTTCATATATGATTTTATTTTTTTCAAAATCATATACTGGATGTACATATTTCAATGAATTAAATAATATTATTTATATAAAATATAAAAAAAAATTAACAAATATATATCTTGATATAATGAGTGGAGAGACTAATAAGATATATTAATATTGTATATGAGACGGTAAAAGGAATTGAGTATACCACAATTCTTTGAAATTTTGTCATCCTTTAAAAAATAAACAAATGTGAGGTGGAGATGCAGCCGGAGAACCATTTGGTTGGATGGTTGAAAATTCTTAGATTTTGAACCACAAAATCCCTCTAAATGGGGTTTAAATTTCTACAATGAGAAAAACAAACTCTGTGTTGCCAAGATGATTTTTTTTATGAGAGGCTAGAGGTGTAAAACAGGTTGTGTCGTGCTGGCTTGATCTATTAGCGAATCAGGCTAATCGGTTAATGGGCTGACACAGCACGACCCATTTTATGTTCACGTATCGTGCCGGCACAACATGGTCGACAGGAAGCCAGCTCAGCACAGCCTTCCGTGCCAGCCCGGTGTGTCAAATAGGCCGGCCCGATTGACGGGCCAGCCCATTTAAATGACCCAATTTTTCATGATTTTTTAAGGTTCAATATTTAATTCCATGTCTACATATTTAATTGTGAAAATTTGATTGATTTAAGTTGAAAAATCATAAAACACACATAAATCATTAATGAAAATTGAAAACTAAAAAAATTTAATAATACAAATATTCATTAAAAGAAGATTTTGATGTCTCTATAGACACTAGAGGAGTTAGTAAATCTCTTGCCATTATAGAAAGCACATAAAATGTCACTACATGTACTTTCTACCATTACAAGATATCAAAATTTTCCATCTCTTTTTCAGTTAAAAGAGACTTCCAATCATTTTCTAAATATTTAAACAATTAATTAAGATGAGTACTACCACTACTAGAATCATGTGAAATGTGTGAACCTTGTGAAACAAAATCAAAGAAATAATCTTTTTTCTTACCTTTGCCTAATAAACTAACAGTTGAAATGGAGGATGATGTTCTAGTTCTATCTGCATATTTATTTTCATATTTTGAATAAATTTCAGTTAAAAGCAAATTTTACATCTTCACCAATTATAACCATTGGAAATCTAACATTATCACTTTTCTTTTAATTATAGTTTTAACAGTGTCTAATTTAATAATAATATCTATTACAGCAGCTAAACAAATAAACATGGGAATATGTTTAAAATATTTTTTAATTTTTATTTAATCAAGATAATAGATTGTTGAAGTATATTATAATCTCTATATGCTTTAAATGCATAAGAAATGTTAAATAATTGTCAAAGTGTAAGATTTAAAGTACGACAATAAACACTTGAACAAGCAGTAGAAGCATCATAAAAAACACTTAAAAATTGAATAAAATTTTTTTAAATTTGCCAATCAATAGGAGAAATATCAACACGATTGCTAAACATTTCATTAAATTCAATAATTAAGTTTTCATAACCCTCACAACTTTACAACATTATATATGTAGAATTCTAAAGAACATACATATCAAGAGGAAATTTCTAGGGGGAACATTGTGTGTCGCACAAAAATCACCAGATGCATGTACTCTAGAAGGTGTACAAGTAATAAATTTTATTGCTAGTTCAATATTTACTAAAGATTCTTTAACATGGATTAATCCATCTTACATAATTAAATTACTAATATGACACACACATTTACAATAAAAAAATTCAAAATCAAAAGGTAAATCCAAAGAAAATTTAAATTTGAAATAGCATTAACATTATTACTAGCATTATCAAAAGTTATGGACAAATTTTTTAAAGCTATATTATATTCTCTAAAAATATCTATTATTGCTTGATAAATTACTGTACGTCTCTTGAGATGTCCAGTACCACCTGCGCTAGCACAACTAAATTTTTTGTTGCAATAATTATAAAACTTCAGATTTTCTACTTCTTTTTATGGGTTTTTTTTTGTTTACCAGTTGGGGGTGACTAGATGATGCACCAGCATCACCTTCAATTAATTCATGGGAGGCTTGGGATTGGTCTGAGGGTAAATCATGTGGTTGGCTATCTATATTTTCAAAACTCATTATCAATGTTTGAATATTCTATGTTTGTGTTGACCATTTGAAATTTGAAAAGGAGAAATTTGAAATTAGAATTCAAATATTGAAATTAGTATTGAAATTTTTAAATTTGTATTTAAAATTTTAGATATTTGAAATTTAAAATTAAAATTTGAAATACACATTGTTTTTGAAATATAGAATTTGAAATTTGAATTTAAACCTTGAAAATTGAAATACACTTAGTAAATTGAAATACACGTAAAATTTGAAATTTCAAATGTGTATAGAGAGAGAGTGTGCGACTAGCAGAGAGAAGAGACTAAAAAGAGAGAGCTTCCCCTAATTCCCTTGGCTTGGACCTTTCCACCTTGGAGAGTGCTTCCCTTAATCCCCTTGAAGAAATGGAGATTGGAGAGAGAGAGAGAGAGAGAGAGCTTCCACCACTACTTCAATTTGGTTGATGCTTTCATTTGGAGAGAAAGAGAGCACTTCAACACTCGAGCACTTGGAATTCCAACACAAAACTAGAAAATTTTAGGAGAATAAGAGAAAGTAGTAGTAGAGGAGTAGAAATATTTGTGATTGAATTAATGAAGAAATGGGTGGATGGGGTGGAGTATTTATAAGTAGGGTTTGGGTGAAAAATTACTCCATATACCATTAAATGTAGTTATTTTTTTGGATGAGAGTGGCAATTTAGTCCACATGGGGATTTTTTATTTGAATGGGCCGGCAAGGCCCATTGGCCCGTCCATTGGAAATGGTGGGGCCCGTGACACAAACCGTGTCGTGGGCCTATCCTGTCTTACCGTGTCGGCACGATGGTGCTCATTCTACTCTCACCAATTTTGTAACTCCGATTTTGTAATACAAATCGCGATAGCAAAAGTCTAATTTTTTCCTATAATTTGTTTTTTTATCATTGTACGATTAATATATGATAAGTACTTAAAATATTTATTTTACTTTTATTACATTATTGTAATCAAAATAAATAAAACTATTTAATGTTTAAAGTATATATTATTTTAAATCTTTGTTTGATTAAACATCTTTTATTGTGAGTAAATATTAAAGTAATAGAATAAATACTATATATAAATAAATATATTTTTCTATAACAAATAAATACTATATTGTGAGAGTATATATTAAAAAAAATAAAATAAGGGTATTTTGATCTTTCTGCAAGATTTAATGGTGTTAGTGAATAAATTTAGAAAAAAAATCTTAAGTAGGGTGACAAATATATAAAAAAAAATTAATTTTTAAATGATATAAAACTAAATAGAGATTTTTTAAAGGTATAAAAATAATTATCATATCATTAGAGGATATATATGTAAAAACCCCTTTTAAAAATCTTAGTTTCAACCGAACATCCAAATTTTACATGCCTAGAGGACTTATGGGGTTGCAGCTCGACAATTGAGACTTCCAATTGAAAGGGATGAGTGCTAAAATATATCATTTCAGCGGGTGCTTGGGCTATATGGCTCACTAGAAATGAAGTGGTCTTTAAGTCATAGATGTACTATATTGAGAATCTATGGCATCTCTTCTCCCATTTTATTTCTGAATGGGGGCAATATCTAGCGGGGAAACACACCGTTCGTGTAGAGGGAGATAGACTTTGCATTGAGGAGTAAAATGAATTGTATGTTCGATCCGGGTGGCCTATCGTCCACCGGGTTCTATTGTTAGCGCTAGATTGTTTTGTTTTTAAATTTCTGTGAATTTTATCATCTCCAATTTAATCATTGCACTTTAATCTATTTGAATACAATGTCTACCTTTCTCTAAAAAAAAGTCTAAATTCCAAGATGCAGCCTTTCATTGAGGTGTAAAACGGGATGGGTCAGCCCGGCCTGGTACGACACGGTTTATGTCATGCCATGGGCCAGCCCGTTTAACATTCACAATTAAAGTGATCAGAAATGAAAATATTAGCAAAACTATGTAAAAAAAATAAAAGCAAAAGCAAAAGTAAGACAAAGAAGTGAGGCCACATCCGCCGCAGTAGATAAGAGGTCTACCCTGGACGGAGCCATCCTGGAAGCACCTGAGTCACGTTGTGATGGTACAGAATGCAGATGCCTTTTGCACCTGCGATGTGAATTACCCAATGTGCTATGAATGCCATCCACATGGCCCACTGATTCTCAAATTGAAACCTCGCATCGTTGAAGATGATGTCATTTCTTGTTTTACAATGATAAAGCTCTAAAAAAACTTAATATATTCATTTAATTTAAAAAATATGAAAAAGGAAAAAATAATCAATGAGGTTATTAATTATCAAGTATTTATGTTATTATAAAACTAGACTATCATTATAAGCTAAGGTTATTTTGTCTTTTCTTTTCACTTGAGGGTTAACTCTAGTTATGTTAGGTTCTGATCATAATTAGTGATCAAATAACATATTTTACATTAAATAAATTTTTGATAATAAATAAATAAACACATAATTTATTCTGGTACAAAAATAAATAGCATGTATTTGTAGAGTATATTTAAATTTTTATTAAAAAAATTTTATGTTTCAAACTCAGTTTTTAAAAAGTGTTGTTTTGATAGAATTTTAATTGTTATATTTTTTTGCCACAAAAAAATAACATGGGGGCTTGGAAAGTTGTACACTAAAATGTCTTTAGTTTCATGTTTAAAATCTTTTCTTTCTAAACGAAAAATCATTCCAAATTGCATATTCAATCAAGCCCAAACGGAGATGTATCTAATGCTTTCTCTCCTGTGACAAAAATTAACATTACGAGGAGAGGGGAGTTAAAAAATTAGGTAATTATAAAAAGGATGAAATTCTAGTCCGTCACACTTTTAGCCTTTTTGTTGAGTTGACACATTTTCTGCTATCGTGATCAATGCGACAATGCCAAAGCAGGGAAGAGTAAATGGAGAAGAAGTGATTTTCACGTGGATTCCAATTCTGGTTGAGGCATTTTTTAGTATAACCAAAGTTTTATCATAAGGAGGATTGAATATTATATTGTCGTCAATTAACTATATGTATCTTTTATATTTGAATTTTTAATGTTTTGGACACAACTTAATATAAACTCTATAATCATTATTTTGATATATTGGATTATTGCTTTTTTTGTCCTATTGTTTTTCAGTCTAAGTTGTGAAGATTTTCACATAAATTTAGTGTTACTATGTGGTTTAATATTTTTTTAAATTCTCGTTACAAATATTCTGTTTGTGATTTTTGCATTTTCAATGGATTTACATGTTTCATTAAAATGGAGTATATATTTATAGACTTTTGTATTACTTATTATTTATTCCAGCAAAATTATACCTTGTCTTAATAAAAGGTGCCATAACAATATAGATCCCAAGTTTCCAAGAGTTTTTTTTTTTTTTTCGAGTCGTGCATATTAAATGAATTCAATTTTGGATTAAGGGTGCGTTTGGATGTAAGCTTGAAACACTGAGATTCTCAAAATCTTGTGTTTCAAACTCAGCTTTTAATCACAAGATTTTTTGGCCTAAATAAGAAGATTGTGGTTTGAAAAGCTAAAAGCTCTAAATATGTGTTGGATCTGAATTTAAGAATTTTTAGCTTTTTAAACACAAAATCTGCTTAAACTAATATCCAAACAGACTCTAAGAAGTAGACTAATTTTATAACTCCATAAAATAAATAGGATTAGTTTTATCAGCAACGGAAACTTAATACAATATTTTGGCAGTGTGTTTGGCTTCATGAGCGGGGTTGGTCGAACCACTTAACGCCTTAATTCTAGGCTTGTCAACGGGTCACGGGTTGACCCGGCCCCGTTCTGAACTCAACCCGATAAAAGGCATAAATACCCGACCTGAAGAACCCGACAATCAAAATGGGTCGGGTCACCTAGGACCCGATTGACCCAACCCAAATATTATATGATTTTTTTTATTTATGATTCAATCTCACACTCATGATTCAATCAAACATTTATAACTAAATATTAAATAATCATTTAAAATTTTAAACATTTGAAATATTTTTACAATCCTTTTGACTTCACGTAAAAACATAATATCCAAACCATATTTCATTATCTTATAAAACATTAAAAAATTAAAATAGTGAAAAACTATTTATAATACATTAGATTCTATTAAAAAGAAAAGAAAAAATAAGTCCATTGTAGGCCTTTAAGAAATTTCTCAACCTCTCCTTGTCTGATTTGGGCTTATTAATGGGTCGACCCAACTCGATCTAACCCGACTCGAGACCCGATATGGACCCGACCTGAAGGACCGGACAATCAAACGGGTCAGGGTCTGGGTCCACCCCGAACCAACCCGGACCCGACCCGTTCACAGACATACTTATTTCCTTGCTTCTGCCCGGGACAAAACCATTTGACTGAGTCACACCATTCCCTCCACCCATGCACATTTCACGTTCTTGAATAAAAATGGATACTGAATTCATCTCTGTTTTTTTTTTTTTTTTTTTTTGTTACTACTTATAACTGGACGTGCTTTATATCTTAAGGTTAGTGTTGATGAACACTCGCAGTTTCTGTTTCTTGGAAGGTCAAGATTGGTTGAACTGATAACAAAGAGGTTTGCTGCAACCATCAAACCGAAAGAGCTATATTAATATTAATCTGCTTCACTTAAACACCTCATTTTAGGTGAGACATAACTGGGGCATAAGAAGGAATAAAGAAAAAAAATTTAGCACTGTTTGGACAGTGGAATTGGGGGAGAATATGAGGGAATAAGGGGAGAATTGGCCTAAAGAACCTATACTGTTTGGGTGGAAGCTGTAGATTGGTATAGCTATGCCAGAATAGATGAAAATAAGTTAGTACTTGTATTACAAGTCCCCTTGGAATTGTATTATTCCACCTAATACATTTCACTGATTTAAAGGGGTCCCACTATCAAATCATAGACCCACAGGTCAAATCATTTTTTAGATTTTATAAATCTTTATTCACACTTTACCACAACTTATACATGGTCAACCAAATAAAAAAAAACCTCTTTTTTTAACATTTTTCAACAAGAATAACTAAAAACACAACCAAATTAAAAATCACTTATTCCACTGTTATATTAATATATTCCTTGAATAGTCATAAACTCTAAAATAACTCATGTCTCTATCTAGACGATGATGAGAATAAATCTCAATAGCTATACCTAAATAAGTTAGAAATAAACCTGATAATTATTTTATAGGTATTGGAATAGCTTATCAGGGTTGATTTGACAACAATAAAAATACGTCTTCCAGTGTCATTTTAAAAAAAAAAAACTATATCATCCAAAACTCTCATGCATCTCATAAACATATCACATCTTATCAATATCACATACACATCTCTCACATTTATTTTCAAATGCCAAAATTATCTAGGGTTATAAATGTTATCATTTAAAAACTTATAAACTCTTAAGTAATCTCTTATCTATCATTTATTCTTATTTTATTTAAAGTGTTTTAAAAAAATCACTATTTCATTTTCTAATAAAAATAACAGTAAAAACAACTAAACAAAATTTATTTACTTCCGCTTGGTTGTTATTTATCTTGTATAGGAACGAATAAATCTATGTTAATTACAAACAGGAGGAAAATTAAAAGAAGTTTTGAAGCACGCAATCACAACATAACTTCAAGCACACGTCTTCCCGAGATTGGGAAGCACAAGCAGAAATAGAAATTGTCTCCATCAAGCTTTTTATATATTGACGTCCAGAAGATGGTAGGACCCGTGTATATGATTATCATTAGTGGAGAGGCATGGCTGCCAAAGAGAGGAAACACCTGGTCTGCGTTGCCTGCATATATACATGGATCCAGTCAGAGGCAGAACTATGATTTAGAAAGGGGTGCAAAAAATAGACTAAAAGTAAAAAAAAGAAAATTTATGATCATATATAAAAAAAACCTATATAAATAATAATTTAATAAAAAAATATAAAAATTCAATTGATTCTTTAATATGTCATCAATTTATCAAAAAAATAAACAAGAAATTATGTTTTATATGACAATATGTACTTCAATAAGAGAATGTATGTGTTTTTATTTCTAAAAAAAGAAAATCAGTGTGAACTGTAATTAAGGCTACAATTAGAGCTGGAAGTATCATTTTTTTTTCTATTTTGTTGGACCCATAGTTTTTCTGTTTTTTTTTTTTTTTTTTGGTATAAATAGTTTTTCTTTTTCTTAGCTTATAGTTGGGCTCACGATTTTTAGAATAGCCCATATAGCCATGCAATATTTTCAGATATGGAAAATGATAGGCCCACCCCAATTGCCATTGGAAATATCAAACAGAAAAAGTCAAAGATATTCTATCACTAATAAATAAGAAGATAATAAAGACTAAATATTTGATTTAATATCAAATATGATTTAATATCAAATAATTAGGAAAATCAATCATATTGAATTTTTTCCTTATTTATAAGTATATATTAGATATATATGTAGTCAATAACTGACTATTAATTAGGGAATATTTTCGCATATGGATAATGTTACATCCAGCCTCATTTTCAACCTCAATTCCAGTCTACATGTGTTTTAAATTTTCTAAAAATAGTATACCTCATCTAATAAGATACATGCTTTTATAAAAAATGAAGCATATACTGCAATGAATTGCATTGATGTATTTATAAAAAATGTAAAAAATTTCTTACGAAATATATGCCTTGCTATCATAAGCCTTTGTGTCGTTAATTTTTTATCGACGTATATAGGGCTGGAATTGGAGTTGAAAACGGATCTAGGTGTAACAGTGCCCTTTAGCATATATGTGAATATACATGGGCCACTTTTGAAAATGCTTTAATGGTAAGTTATTGGTCTTCATTAAGAGATTTGAATTTTTAGATTTTTTGTCTGTCTCATTACACCTATAAAAGGATGTGAAGGGGTTGTGTAATTTTCAATTCAAACAAATTAATAAAATAGAAGTTCTCCAAGGTTTATGTGTATTCTTTCTTTTGAGTCTTGTGGTGAGAGAGGTGTGGTGTTTTGAGAAACACCAATAGGTATTAGAGGGGTACCCAACAAAGTGGTATTAGAGCCTTATGAGATCCATATCTCAAAGAGCATTAGTGGAGATAGCATCCAATATGGCGCATCCTCAAGTTCCCATGTTATCAAAAGACAATTATGAGAATTGGAGCATCAAGATGAAGGCATTGTTCGGGTCTCAAGACATATGGGAGATCGTCAACAATGGTTACATGGAGCCAACACCGGAGGTAGAAGCTACGCATACGGCGGAGCAAAAGGCCACTCTCAAAGACCATAGAAAGAAGCACAAGAAGGTGCTATTACTACTCCATCAAGGGTTGGATGAATCGACATTTGAAAAGGTCTCTCAAGCGAAGTCGAGCAAAGAAGCTTGGGATACCCTGAGCACAATCTTCAAAGGAGTCGACCAGGTAAAGAGATTTGCCTTCAAACTTTGAGGGACGAATTTGAGGCGGCTCATATGAAAGAAGATGAAAGCGTCTCCAAGTACTTCTCATGATTTCTTGTAATCGTGAACCAAATGAAGAGGAATGACGAGAGAATCGACAACACCCATGTCATATAGAAGGTACTTCGATCCCTTACCTATAAATTTGAGCATGTAGTAGTTGTAATAGAAGAATCGAAAGACTTGTCAAAAATCATGGTGGAATAGCTCTTGGGATTCCTTCAAGTCCATGAGCAACACATTCAGAAGAATGTAGATTCTATAGTGGTGGAGTTGTTGGAGTCAAAGTTGACTTTAAACCCAAAAGATGATCGTGGATATTTCAGCCCACAACATGAGAGCATCTATCATGGATGAGGCCAAGGACAAGGACACGGAAATCAAAAAACCCATGAAAACATGAGGAACATCAAGTGCTACAACTGCAACAAGTTTAGGCACTACACGTCAGATTGTTGGAGTTCCTCCAGAAATCAAGGTGACCAATCCAATATTGTGGATGCCACTGATGTAGAATATACACTTCTTTTTGCGCATGAGGACATGACTGGACAACATAATGTGTGGTTTCTCGATTCGGGAACAATCAACCACATGTGCGGAAAGAAAGAATTATTTATGGAGCTCAACAATGTCCGAGACAACGTAAGCATGAGAGACTTATCCAAGCTTGGGGTGGATAGTAAGCGCCATGTTGAGGTGGTGAGGAGACATAGGATTTTTCGCCATTCGAACTCGTGCAAGATGTCTCCCATGTGTATCTTTGAGGGAGAGGATATTATTTTCAATGAATATTACGTACCCCTTCTCAATGAGTTTCCCTATGCTAAGTACATTGCATTTCATATTGAAAACGTAATAAACGTTAGAAATAAACTCAGATTTGCCACTTCTAAAAAAAATAAACGGAGAAATAGCACGGAGACCGATCTGTCTTTGCGTTTCAATCGTGGCTGACTAGAATCAAGGAATGGATCTATTTGTATCCCTACCCCGGTTAATCAAATATTTGATCTGATCGCTAGCAGGATCTCTTGTAGGTCTGTTATTCTAACATTCCGATTCCTAGAAGACCAGAAGAAGGGAACATTTGTAGAAAACCATATATGCGAATAAATGAATAAGGAATAAGGCATATAAGTTAATCGAAATAAGATAAAAATACGACACAAGACGGTCCTGTAAAATAAGGTCGTCTCGACTAGTAACGCGACCCGATAACGAGGCCCATATAAGAGGCACCACTATCCAGAAAGCCACATTCTATAATGGGCCCAACCCCATTCGGTAGGTCGGACCAAACCTAAATGACTAAGGGATGTAACTTCTATCTCACCTGGTTATAACGACCAGTTATCAGAGCCCAACCTGACTAAAAACAGTCAGACCATGGGGTCCGATTTGGTGGAAGGGTCATCCACATATCGACATCAACAAGATAAAAAAACACAAGGGAATATTCTCTGACACTATGGCAGCAACTGACTGTTAGGTTTCAGTTATGATGAGCTGATCCCAAGATCACACACATCAACTGATCCCTAGGCCACATGGAAGATTCCATCTCATGGTAGAATCACACCTCAAGAGCAAGATCGACATGCCTTCTCCCAGTATAAAAAGAAGGAAATCCCCTTCCAAACAAGGTAAATGCTTCTTCCCAAAAAACTCTAATTTTCAAGTCGAATTCATTTGAAGACTGAAAAATTGACTTGAGCGTTGGAGGAGCGTTAGCCAGAACTACACTGGTGTGAGTTGTAGATGACTGGAGGAGCTAAATGACTTGACGACGGAACTTTCACAACGACGAAGGGAGTCTTCTCGGTGTCTCTTTTTGGATCTACAATCAAAGCCCGGATTGAATCAAGATCTAACCCAGAGGAGGAAAATCTGATTTCACCTCCCACAATGACTATGATTATATATGCTATATATCAAGATTAGTCTTTTTCAATGGTCATTTTCTATAGACAGTTGGCTGAATAGTTATATCAACATGAAGATCAGTAGACCACTTCTAACATCCCCTCCATCGTGGAAACCCCAATGCTCATTAATGAAACAAAAAAGTTGAAATAAGTAGTTTCCGAGGTATTTGTCCATGTATATTTATTGTCTTTCTCATAACTATACACCTAGCTAGCCCAAAATAACAAATTGCAAGATACAAAAGATTAACACGAACCCTCCCCGTCCTATATGCAAGCCGTGATCTGCTTGAGAAACAGCTCTATCCGCAATTCTGTGTAGCACACGAAAAGGTACTATATATGGTGCCACGATGTAAACAGCGAGGAACTTAGGATCCTTGTCCATCCCATCTACAGTTTCTTGAGCTGCACCTTTGCCTCCGACAGACCACGCCTAATCTCATCGTCCTCCGGTGTTTCCCTCATCAACATCTCATAGTCTTTGGTTGCCGCCTCCCACCGTTCCATCTAATGGCAATAACATCCACCATTAAGAACACTATATCATCTTCGAAATTTAATATCAATATAACAATAACAAGTTACAATTAGTTCTGTTTGCTTTATTGACGATGTCACCAATTAAGTACTACAATATGACTAAAATGCAAGCGTAAGATTTATTACATAATATCAAGATTACTGTAAATCGTAGTACATTTGAGCTGCCTCATTAATCTAATCTACTTGACCATGCACATCACACAAAACCAAGCAAGAGAAAATTATATATAAAAAATGTTAGAAAACTATGCTAAAGTTTATAAACTATATACAAATATACGCAAAAAAATTCACAGAAGTTTGCTAATTGTTCATGATAAACTGATAAACATATGCGGCTTCTCTAAAAACGGTAAAATTAATATTAATTTATTTGAATAATTTGGCAATTTTTGTTACTATGGATAAGAGAGGGTTCCATCCATGGAGGATGATGATTAAAATCAGTAAACTGGTATTTTTAAGATAAATAACGTATAAAAATGTCATGGGATTTTTCTCCCAACTTTACTGATAAATGCTTATGCACGTGCAATTGCACCATTTGCATGTGCACTACATGATTCATGGGAGTATTGTTCAGGACACTTCAATTGTACTAATCCCATGCACCCTACAAGGAAGGAAAGAGACACACTCACCTTGGCATTGCAATCCGCTCTCCTCAGACGGGCCTTTTCGTACGATGGCCTCACGTTAAGAGCCGCGGCACAGTCCTCGACCGCCTTCTCCCACTGCCCGAGTTTTGAACGACAAGCCGCCCGGTTGCACAACAGGACCGCATTAAACGGGTCGTGCTGAAGACCCTCCCCATACGCGGCACATGCCTCCCCAAACTTGCCAGCCTTAAACAATTCATTGCCGGTCAATCGGGCCGATGCCACAGCCCGAGCTTTCCTCACCACCGACGCTGCATCTTTGTTGTTTGGGTCAAGTTGCGCTGCCCATTGTGCCGATGCAATTGCCTCCTCAAACCTGTCCGTTAACCGTGTCATTGTGAAAAATATTAATGTGCATGTGGAAGTACATATTGGATGTTAAATGTATTAATGCACGACTGATGGACCAACCTTCCCATGACTATGTCGACCTGTGCTCGGATGAAGTGGAAATAGCCAGTCGTAACAGCCCCGAAAATCTTAATCGAAGCATCGATATCAAAGAGGGGAATAGCCTTAAAGCCAATTCGGCATCTTGTTGTCTGTGGAGCTTTAGAAGAGCCTCGGCTTGTGACGCCAGTACCTATGTTTTCAAGAGAAAGAAACGCCGATAATTAATATCCACATGAGATTGAAATTAAATCATGTAACAGAGGTCATTTATTCAAACATTCGGTGCGGAGTCAGCGCCAGCAGACACGGCGCACTCCGCCTCTCTGATGACGGTGTGCCAGTCCCTCACACGCCGCGCATCGACACACATTGAAACATGGGATTGCACGTCGCGCGCGTGCGTGATGTCTTGATGTTTTGGTTCCATTCCCGACATCTTAAAATGACTCTCAGCTTTCTTCCCCTCACCCAGTCTCAAATACAAAGCTGCAAGGCGATGGTGCGCGCGGACGTAGGAAGGATCGATCCGGACCGCCTCTCTGCACTCATTGACGGCCTCCAGAAGCCGGCCAAGGCCCACCAGTGCCGCGCCTTTGTTGCTCCTGTAAGACGCTCGCTCGGGGTTGAGAGCGATGGCGCGGTCGTACAGCGCGAGAGCCTCCGCGAATCTCCCCTTCTTGTACTCCTCGTTCCCCATCTCCTTCAGCTCCTCCGGATTCGTGCTGCTCTTGGCCCTCACTATGTTTCCCATTGATGCGCTTGTTGTCCCGTATTTGGTCTCGCGCTCCCGCGCGGTCTTTGGCAAGTCGTCTAGGAGGGTGTTGCGGTTCGACGCGTGTGCACCAGCAAGATTGGCCGGCCGAATGTTTCCCAGATGACCAAACACCATGACGTTGCTCGATGAGGCGCGGACAAGAGTGCCACTCGCTTTGGAGCGCTGGTGGTCGTTGATCGCCCGGTCAAGCTCGCCAGATATGCCGTTGCTGCTTTCAGGGAGCCTGGTCGGCTCAAGCTTCTTCTTAGCCACCGGCACAATCGCATGGGATGGCGGTGGGTTGTACGGAGCACGGCCACTGGTTTCGTGAGATGCAGTAGCTGCGATGGGTGTCATTGAATTGTTAGACAGTGCGGCGGAGACGAGGAGTGATGACTCGTCGGAGGCAGCGCGTCTTGGCTTGGTGTTGAGGGAGGCGATCTTGGTGGAGGCGGATGAGGCCGTGGAGAGGTCGCCTGAAGAGGCGGAGCGCCTACCACCGAAGCACCGGCCATACACTCTCAAGAATCCGCACCGCCGAGGCTTCTTCTTTTCTGGGGAGGCCATTGTTTATTTTGTTTATTAACACCTTGGGAGGTCCTTTTAATTTGAAGGGAAAATATGTGACGAGAGAGAGAGAGAGGACAGAGAGAGAGAGAGGGGGGGGGGGGGCTACCCCAGTAGGAACTGGAGTGGCTCTCAAGGCAAACCCGAGGCTCCTCTCTTCCTCCTCTGTTTTTTACAATGAAAATGAAGAAGAGAAGGAAAGGGAGAGAGAGAAGGAAGAAAAGTCACTTTAAAAGAAAATTGAATTTTGTTGTCGTTGCTTTTGTTGTTTTGGGTGGCGAAACGTGAGGCCCGGAAGTGAAAGAGGTGTGAATCCCACGAATTATGGGAAGAACCAAGGTTTGGCTTAAATTGGGTTTTCGAGAACAGCTTTTGTTATAAATATTATTTTATTATCATTATTGATACAGCTAAGCTAAGGTTGGGGGGGATTGTGTGGGTGACCGTCCATGTGCACGTAGTGTGTGACTACCTTCCACGTATGTTGTTTGATTTGACCCCAGCTGGACTTGCAATGTCTCTGTCTTTTCTTTATAATTGAATTACATGCAATTTGATTCATATAAACATTATGCAATGCTTGTTGTTTGATGCTTGTTGTTTGATTAAAATGATAATACATTGATAAAAGATTTTCTTTGTGAAAATTTACAAGAAATTTTTGTATTATCTATATGATAATCTTTTATTGTCTGTCACAAAAAATTCACATGTCTTTAACATAGAGTCTAATATCTAATGCATCCATCTTAAAAAATAAAAGATTGTTATATTGTATTTAAATGCTCATGTTTTCTTTTATGAAATACATATATAATTATGTATTTTAAAAAACATAAACACGTGAAGACAACACAAAACAAAAATTGTAGTTATATGTAACAGTATTCTCTAAATTAAAATATTATGTTATGATCCACCACTTATATCTCTCCATGAGAGGGACATGTCGGATGATTGACTGTGGAGTAGATCAAGACATTGAGAATGAAAGAGAAGAGTTAGATATAGGGGTGATGATCAATTGTTATGCAAAATACATGTGTCTTTACCTGTATCACGTTAGAAAAGAAGAAAAAGGAGGTCCTGGCTTGTCCATGGAGGAAGGCTTTCAATGATACTTGGACATCACGAATGCCACTCTTTATGGATCATAAAGAAAAGGTAGACCAAGTACCTATTCAGTGGTGAAGTCCGATAACGCCACGCACACGTGATTGATCCTTTTTTTAACGCTCCCTTACCCCTTTCAGCAAGCAAGGGCAAGAAGTTTATTATCATATATATAGTGATTTTACAGTAGTTGAAAAGTAGAGTGGTTGTTCGTGGAAGAAGATACGAAGATAGGATCAGTGCAGCCAGGGGCGGAGCTAGGATTGTAGTCAAGCGGGGGTTTTAAATATTATATTGTTATTTTTTTTTATTTAATATTGTTTTACTTTATAAATTTTAATACAATCCGAAATTGGGATGCAACTTGGACAGATTGAACCTTACCCACAACAAATTTTGAACGAGTTTAGTATGGGGTTTTAGCGTTCGGGTTTAATTCAAGCCTGAACGTAATTCAAGTTGAGTTTGGGATGAGGATTTTAATAACTCGGATCAACCCGGACCTAAAATAGGGAGTGATAAATTTAAATGTTTTAGTTAAATTTAATTGTTTAATTTATAAGATACAATTTTAATTATCCAATATTGCTTGGGTTAAGTTTGGGTTGAATTCCTCTACTTTTAAGTTGGGTTTAAGTTGTGCCCCAACTTCCCAACCCGCCCAAGTTGCACCATAAATCCCAAAACGTGAAATCAAATTTTTATAAATTAAATATATATTGCTTGAAAAGATGATTATAAAATATCA
The DNA here is from genome assembly GCA_030737845.1 of Acorus calamus. Lineage (NCBI taxonomy): Eukaryota > Viridiplantae > Streptophyta > Magnoliopsida > Acorales > Acoraceae > Acorus > Acorus calamus. The sequence continues at coordinate 24,925,244 of CM060869.1, read as the reverse complement.
TTCAAATTAGAATATTTTTTTTTTGTTTAGTTGCGACTTCTGAGATAGCTGAGTTCTATAGGAGAAGAGAGATAATTCTGATACTGTGGACACTAGGATATAGAATGTAGGATATTGAAAAATTAAAAAAATTAATTCATATAATAACAAGGTACTAAACTACTTCTAACATTATTTAATCAAACCTATTGTTTTGTTAGAAAATTTAAGCAGGGGCTTGAGCCCCCCCTTGCCCCTTAGTGCCTCCGCCCCTGAGTACAACTGAGGACAGAATACAATCCACCGGCGGTGTAAATTCTATTTTAAAACAAAAAGAAAAAAAAGGAATTCTGAGTGTGCTTGCAATTAATGTTTTCTTTTGGAGAAATTAATTAGAGGTTTCTAGGGACACCTTTGTAATAATAATGGGCGCGTCTATCCCCACCAAGCCTTTTACATAACCCACCGTAAAAAAAATGATGTTTTGCTGTTCTTACCAATCCAGATTTAGGCGACCGGATTTGGTCGCCATTTTAGGTTTTGGACGATCGTAATTGGTCGTCATTTCAGGCTTTGGGCGATCGTAATTGGTTGAACAGGGTTCAAAACTATATCTAACTATTCTTTGTAAACAAATAAATTTTTGGGTTTATCCATCATATTCTACATTTATTCTTTTATCCAAATAACAGTTAAGGGACTGAAAAAAATGTAAGTAGGTATACTTTCAATTAATTCAAATTTTTATAGAAAAATAGCTTATTAGACAAATATATATCATTTTTAAGCTTCGTTTGAATTATGTAGTTAATATGATTATTTGTTTGAAAACAAAAAAAACCTATCAGTTGATCTAAACACATTTTATATTTGGCTTTTGAAATTTATCTATAACTTATGTAAAAAAATGATTCTTATATTCTACATTTAAGAATAATAATTTATTCTCCCTACATTACAACTCAGACTTGGAGTGGTATGAAGGATTCAAGGAGGATACATATCGTGGGATTATGTTTTCAAGAAAAAAAAATTATAAACTTTATTACAAATCCTGTTCGACCAGGTTCGGTCGCCCAAAACCTGAAATGATGACCAAATTCAGTCACCCAAAACCTGAAATGACGACCAAGTCCGGTCTCTCAAAACCTTAAATGGTGACCAAATTTGGTCGAACTAGCCAGATCGGTGGGGATAGCAAAACACCGATTTTTTTAGCCGAGTGGTGGGGTAAGAAAAAACGTTGGTAGGACTGGACGTGCCCAATAACAATAGGTCCCTTGACTTTTTCTTTTTTTTTAGGTACCTAAAGTACTGGATGTATTATGTTTGGGTCCCTGGCACTAACTGTCATCCCATTTTTGGTCCGTTATTCCATTCATTTAACCCCTGTTCTCTCTCCTCATCAAAACCCAAAGGTTCCCCAAAAAACAACTCCCTCTTTCTTCCCTACCATCTCCCAAACCCTAATCTCCCATCCACTCAAAGACCTCCTCTGATCCCCCCATTCTCATCGTCCACGCTATGAACTCCAGCTCTTCAGAGCATCAATGGCGAGATCCGGCTCCAAAGAGAACCAACGGCTCGTAAGGTATGTATGGGAGAGCTTTATATGCTTATATGTACATTGCTTTTCTTTCCTTGGAGTTGAAGACAATGAAATCTATGTTTACTCTTTCTTGATTGTATAAGAAGATTGTTATGTGACTTCTCTCTGAAATATAATTTTCATTGGTAATCTTTCGAGGTACACTGATATTCATTCTATGTACAACCTAATTTATTCTTTTGATTATGTCGCCCTAGCCCCTGGTGACATTTTGATTGACAATAAAATGTTTTTTGTTTATGCCTTACAGATGTTTGATTGGCATGGTAAATGTGATATTTATGAGATATTTCATCCACTGTGCACTGTTAGTTTTCATATATACACCTTTATGTATTCTTGTCATTGTGTATCCCCAACCCTAGATTACTATGGAATGCTATCTAAACCTAAATTACATATAAGTTTGTTTATGGAGGTTTGATTAACTTTCAAAAATTTGGCCAAACAAATGTTGGTTGTTTATAATTACACTGTATTTGTACACTGGTATTCTTCCTATGTGATCCCAGGTAAACTCATAATTCACTGTCCTACAACTATTTTTGATCTTATTGCGAAAAAATGGTTTTTTTCATTACTGACATCTATTTTTGTTGTCATGGTGTGCAAAAGACACTAAAGGATAATCATCCTCTTACAGAAGATGTTTATTCATGAGCAGAATTCCTACCCTGGTTTGAGCCCATTTGTATGGGGTAGGTGGGGTCCGTAGTCGAAGCTTACTGTCACATGAGGTGGCTGACGATGCATGATTAGGGTAGTGAATACCCATGCACGGCTTATTCAATCGATAGCTGCCAGAACTCAAGGCGGTTGGGAGTCCTCAACTTCTGTAAGATCGCCCCCCGTGTCAGTTGAAGCTTACATGGATACTTTGTTTGGATTCTTCAGGGGATGCACCACAGAAATGTTAAAAGGACATTGACATGGTTCTTATGCCCGCTCACAAAGTTAAGTATTTTGCAAAAATGGACCCAGTAAGGTTCCTATTCGAGAAAGCTGTATTAACCGGCCATTTGGCCCGATGGCAAGTTCAACTAAATGAATTCGACATCACCTATGTCACTCAAAGTCTGTCAAAGGCCAAGCCATCGCTGACCATCTCGCTCGACTCCCGCTGCTCGATTATGAACCAGTAAAAACTGATTTCCCTGACGAAGAAATATTTGCGCTCGTTGAAGAAAAAGATAGGAAGACATGGACGCTGTATTTCGATGGAGCAGTTAATTAACAAGGGAGAGGGACAGGAATAGCGTTAATTTCCCCTTAAGGCGTCATCATCCCATGAGCGTTCCAACTCACGTTCAACGCCACCAAAACATCATTGAATATGAAGCTTTAATAGCAGGTCAAAGAACAGCTTTGGCCTTAGGGGTTAAATACCTAGACATTATTGGTGACTTACTTCTAGTGATTCGCCATACCCTGAAGAAATGTAATGCCCCCGAATCCACGACTCCATTTTGGATCGTGAAATCCGGTTGCGTTAACTTAATTTCTCGAATCTAAGAGTTCTATATTTTTCATTTAATCCAGAGATATAATAAAATAATACTAAAATAAATTTCATTCTTCAAAGATACTAAAGCATCTAAGATTTCAATAATACTCACAATGTGTCTGGATATAACTTATATATAAAAGATATATAACTTGACATAAACATGGTTACTAGGAAGATGGGCCAACTACATGCCAAATGAAATTTATCAAGTTCTTTGACCAAGCAAGTCTAATGTTCTCGCAACACGATCTCGTTCGCAGCTACACGAGATCCACCAATCTAAGTCTTTAAATCTGAAAGGTTGGGAAAATGAGGGGTGAGCAACCACACGCTCAGTGAATGGACATTTAGGTCCCAATAATACTGTATATCTTAAAATAAAAATCTTTAATAAGATATCGTAAGAAACAATTCACAATATACAATAAAATGATACTTGCAGATTTTTAAAATGATAATCTAATAACCAGAACTTAATAAAATTTTCATTTCAAAATGCATGGTCTCATCAAATCTTGTCAAAATACATGATGCGCATGAATGCAACGGGCACGCATGTCTGTATTCTATGGCACCTAGCCATAAAGAGTTCGCTCTGCAAATCGTGTCACTTAGACACATGTCACCTAGATATAAATCACCTAGACGAAGTCACATAGTCTTCCACTCAATGATTTTTCGTCTCGCCATCTTCCATAACTTTTCAAAATAGAAACTGCTACCCTTAAACACCACATACATTTTCAAAATAGAAAGTAGGTTGTTTGGATGTTTGGCGGCTAGACGTGTGTGAGTTACTGTATGTATATAGGGATGATGAAGACATAGATATGACTTTCATTTATTTTAAAGATTCTTTTATAATATAAAAAAAAGGCAAAACTTATGCAAAACTTCTTTGTAGATGGCTTCCTGGATGACTTTATTTGACATGAATAATGGAGAAAAGGGTTCAATACATCTTTGTGGATTCTATGTTGATCAAATATTCTTTTTTTATTATTGATAAGTTGAGCCTCTTTCATTCCAAAAAACTAATAATTACAATATATGACCACCAGAAAGCCCAAATACAATGGAAAGCTTAGCTTTCAAGAGGGAGGGATTGTCGAGCTTAATCGACATGCATCCCCTCCTGAGAGCTAATCTCTTCCAACTTTCTGGAAGACCTGAAGAAAATGCAAAAAAGGAAAGGAGCTAGCCTTTATACAACAAAGTCATTTTGTAGAGGTACGAGTATACACTCCACTGCTTTTGTCTTGAGCCAGAATCTCACGGATGTCCATACACAAATCAACCGGATGAATAATTTCTTCACCCATGGCTGAACGATGAGCAGCTAGTATATCCGCAGGTATTTGTTCAAATGTACTGCCTCCATTGAATTAATGCGTAATCTGATCCTGACTTGTCCTTGGTATTATGAAGACAGACGATCTTTTTTAAATATTGCCAAGTGGATTGAGGAGGTACACCCCAAACGAGGGAGTGGTGTTGTCATTGTTCTGGTTGGAAACAAAACTGATCTTGTTGATAAAAGGTGACTTCTACTAGATGCCTGAACTTCTCTCTTTCTTTAGTGACAATGTTTATTGTTAAGTAATTAGAAATTCTATAGCGTAAACAAAGTTTGTTGTCTGTTGCATTCACCTATCAGTCAACATGATGTGAAGTTCTCTGTTGTATTGTTGAACACTTGTTTGATTTGCTTTATTTCAGATGATTGGCATCTACTGGTTCAGGGCAATCTCTTTATAGATCAACCAGGAAATTTATGTGAATTATGGCTGATTGATGGACTTTTTTTAGTGTGTATCTATCTGAGCTTCATGTAATGAAATCATTTGAAGATGCTCCACATTAACAAGGACATACTTCTGAATTTGTATGTTGTAACACAATAACACCTTACTTCTCAATTATAAGTAAAATGCTAACTTATCATTCTACTTGGAATAAGTTGAAAAATGCATGCAGTTCCGCAGTTCTTGCCTGGAGTATGGATGTTATCTAGGCTTTCATATAGGTTAGATTGAGTTATGTGAAACAGAACCATGTTTTCCTGTACTATCAGCTCCAGAAATAATGTGCTTTAAACAAAGAGCTAGTTAAGGCAACAGTAGAACTTAGATATTTTTTGTGTGAAGAGTGCAGTTATGCAACAGCAGAACGGCCTTCTTCCTTTTGTCTTCATTTTCTACAGTGTTCGTTTAGACCATCTTATTGTGGTTATTATTTATCATGGAAACGAAAATGTATCATGACCACTTGATGATCCAACAGATAAGTCTCGATGTAAGAATGGGATGGCAAGGCACATGAATATGGGATCGTGTTCATAGAGACCAGTGCCAAAGCTGAATTCAATATCAAGGTACATAGCATATGCTCCACTTGATGCTCTTTCTTATATTCATCAACTCTTGTGGTATGAAGTGGAAATTCTTGTAGTCATTATTCCATAAGATTGCGGCTGCCTTGCCAGGGATGGAGGCTCTCTCTTAACGAGACAGGAAGAAATGGTCGATGTTAACCTAAGCCAACATCTAATGCAACACAGTCAGAGCAACAATGTGGAACTTGCTCATGCTAGAAGGGAAAATGAGAAAATTGAACACACTGAACTAATGCTCAAAAGACCAAAGAGATTTTGTCACTGCTGTGATAGAAGGCACACATTCTAAACCTAGTCTGCGTATTGACGAAGTGGGTCATTTCATGTCTGTAGGAACTCCTTTCGGCTATTCAAATGTATGGTTTTTTTCTGTTTGTTTTGAGCACAATATTTCGCTGCTGAACGTCTTGTGGTATTGTTATCATTCATTTAAAATTTGCATCCCTGCTATTATATGTACTTTCTATAATTGAAACCATTTTGTTTGATTTTATGAATTATGATATAATAAAAAGGACAGCTTCAAAACTAAAAAGATATTTCATGGTGAGGGTGTGTCAAAAATTTAAAATTTTAGGATAATCTTTACACTATTAATTTGTTGTTCTTTTTGGTAATTTAAACCACTAAAGTTGTCGAAAGACGGACAAAAGTTCGTAGTCTTTCTTAAACGTGTTTTAGACCATTAATTAAATATCATAACTTAATTAATCTTTACACGTATCAAAAATGTTTTAGACCCACATGCAACCCCACACTGAAGCATGTATATTTATAAAAATGATGCATACACACTTTAGTAAATTGTATAGATCCACTGCAAAAAAAATTTGTGTTTCACCAACACATACCTCATTAGGGATTACATGATGAGGCTAACAAATATGATGTAACAATCCCCTTGTAAAAAACTGAGTTTTGAAACCAAAACATCATATTTGTCACCCCTAATTCCCTACATGCATTTTTTTAATGTAGATCATATTCAACATACTAGATATGTAGTTGTTTAACAACTATACATGTAGTTTAATTGTAACAAAAAAAAAAAAGATATGTAGTTGTTTAACAGAATAACAAGTCCCAAACATATCTAACAACAATGGATTTCATAAAAGCATAGCTTTGAAGGCAACTTATGATAATCATACTAATTTCAAGATGTCCAACATGAAAGATTACAAATTTATGGGATAACAATGATGCAAATATAAAGATGTCTTCAAGAAAGACTCTTCATAATCAATCATTGGCATGCAACTTATCTAAAGAAAAGAAGGTCAAGCCCACCAATCAAAAACTATGGTTAAGGGCTTCACAGTTCAAGGCAGATCTTTCTCAAACATATAGGCTGTGGCAGAAAGCAGCGAGAGTCGTCTGTGTCTGTCTTGCCAAAAAAAATGCGGCTACAGAATCCACCCTTGAAAAAAACTTCGGGAAGAATCCTTGCCAAAAAAAAAAGCAGCTTATTTAAAAAAGAAAAGCCACTTAACCCAAGCCAACCCTGACAACCTTAGAAGTCAGCTATTCACATCTCAGAAAACAATGACACAGAAACTCAGTGGAAACCACCACCCCCCCCCCCCCCCCCATCTTCTCCAAGGGAACTAACTATACATAACCTAAAACCCTGCTAATCTTTTTGAAAGCAAAGCTTGCACAGGTAGACAATTTACGCGGCTCTGATTTCCTCGTATACTTATTTTTCCAGTTCCTTGGGACTGTCAAGCTTCCCAGTTCACTGCACCTTGGGCTGTGTAAAATACGTACTTATGTAAAGTCTTGCCCCTATATCCAATGGACCGTCATCTCCACCAACAGCATGCAGCACCACAGGGATGACCGACAAAGGGCGCAGCGTCAGAGGAAGAAAAGAGGGATCCATTTTAGCATTTTCTGAAGCGACAGATATTGTGTCGGGCACAGCATCATGAACTACAGCACTCACAGCTTCAACCTCTGAAGCACTACCATCTTCAAGGACAGGCTGTTCCAGGACCAAGTCACAAGGATTAGAAACCAAAGCAGCCTCTTCAAGTGCTCGACATTTCATGAGGCTTCCCCTTTTGTGGAAGCGTCTATTTCTGGAGATATCCAGTACCAGAGTGGATGTCGCCTCAAGCCACTCAACAGTCAGACCTTCAACTTCTTCGTAGTAGATCCTCCTCTCCATCTAGATGTACAATATTGGACGATAAGAAACCAACAAAAAGAACAAGGAGATTGGATTAAAGAAGATCAGATTACTAACAGAAAGCTTATGAATGTAGATGGACATGAATTTTGGACCCACTCCTAGAACTCTGGCTTCTGATATGATAGTCTGCCAAATAATTTGAAAAAAAAAGGTGGAGAGTTAGAGAGGTGAAAAATATAACAGATCCAAGATATTATGTGGAATGGAAATCATTTAAAATAAGGATCCCAATCTACTAAAATATGTGAATTGCAGAATATCTTAGTGCAAGATGATGTGCACACCATGCCTCAATAAATCCATTTTCATAACTCAAAGGCTGTATTATGATCCTTCAATGCATAGAGGACAAAACCGATTATCATATACCAGTTAGTAATATTTAACAAAGATCAGTAAAGTTTTGTGTTTATGCATGTAATAAGGCATGCAAAATTGCATATCACAGGAATGACCATTGAAAGAAGCTTAATACAATAGGATGCAGAAGAGCATTCCAAATGATTGGTAAACAGGCTAAGAGGGGTTAAATTAAATTGTTCATGTAATAAGCCCATGGAGAATTATAGAATATTCTTCTCATGGTGCATACTTTTATAATTACTTTCACACTTTAATTTTCACCATGACCCTCAGGCTTGTTGATAAAATACGACAAAATGAAAGGAAGACTTACTAGGTCATGGCTTTAATGTTCAAGGTTATTGAAAAAGATTAGAGTGGAATATTGATTTAAGATATGATAAATAAAAGAAATGTAGATGGAAAAACTTCAATTAGGAACACGGAAGAGAGGAGAGATAATAGAAATGTTAAAAAAAACACTGTAAATAAGAAATCTCTCCGCATAAACTCCTGCTTATCTAATATATTTACACATATCTAATATCTATTTGAAATATATATGAAAAAATAATAAAATCACATAAAAAAGAAACCTTTTCTTGTTTAGTTTCTACCTAAAAGGGCACTAAAGTACAGTTCCAACTAACCAAGAATCCCATTGACCTAAAACCCCTACATCATTATAATTACAGCAATCTAACACTATTTAATGTTTTCTAATAAGGTGGTGCAAGCCTAACCATGTCACATGGGTCTGAATGTGTGTGCTTCTGAAGAACATCTAAAGCTGTAATTTCTATAATTCTGAAGGTTTTTTTATTTTGATGTGACAATAGACAGTGAAGTAACTCAGTTCTAAAGCCATCTATGAGTTAATGACATGATGACCTTATACTCTGCACATTGTAGGAAAGCTGTAGTAAGTATGGTTTCTTGACAACAATATAATACCCACAATCAAAAATTCAGAGGATAAAGCAAGACTCCTAATTTTCATCTTATCAACAAATCATCATTTTCCCAGAGTAAATGTATTGGCAGAAGCTCTTTTCTTCAACACAATACACGTTCTTGTTATCACAAGGAAACAATTTTCATTACTTTACATACAGTTAGCATGTGCTCTATATTCTATAAGAAAGGGGCACACAATTTTTTTTTTTTTTTTTGAGATAAAACGGTAAGCAAGCACCTTTGTGTCTCACTCTATTTATGCAGTTCATTAAGTTATCTATAGCAATATTTCAATGTAACATGTGGTCCGCACATGCAGTCCGCACGTGTGGTTGGGGTCCAAAATGTATATGTTATCACATGTACCGAACATGCGGTTGCACATTGACTGTTCAGTCCTTTTTTTTAATTGTCGTTCGAACGCCGTTTGAATGGAGTTTGAACGTTTCCGTTCAAACGGTCCGAAACTGAACAGTAAAAAAGGGTGGTTCACGTGCGCCCCACATGCCATATATGAGGCATGTGCAACACCCTGAGCCGCAGTAAAAAATGGCATGTGCAGCCATACTTAAAACCATGATCTATAGATCTACGATATTGATTTCTTTGGTTTCCTGACGTAACTTAGTCAATGACTAAACTTATTAGTTCATGAAAGAAGTAGACTAGTCTAGGTTGTGAATTTAGACCAAGCAGAAAGAAAACAAGTTCGTTGATTCATTGTACGACCAGGGTGCACAAGGAGTCAGAGGGATTCCAATTTTCCATGACAGGGTCAACCATGAGTACATGATATGGATCAATTGATGAACTTTTATACAGATTTATCACAAGCCCCAGTAGATGCAACACTTCTGAGATTGTGTTGTCTAAACAAAATTTTCATATCTTTTTAATCATATTCTATAAGATTAATTTTCCTGGCTGAAATTTGGAAACCTAATCTTTGTTAATTTTCCATGGTTGAGAAATAAAAGAATTTTCTGGACTTTTAAAAGGAAAAGATCATCCAACGTAAATAATTGACATGATGAACCAAAACATGATTAAGCTACAGAAACATGAAGAAATTGACTAGCATAAGCTGCATGTGTCATGCTCACAATAACTAAAACTAACAAACAGATCCTGACAGAAATCAACAGACCCTGACAGAAAGAGAAAATGCAAGAGTTCATTCAATTTCTCACTCGAATTAGTATTACTATATATGTCCAATCTTGAAATTCATAATAACTGAAATAGAAATACCAAAAATAATGAATGGCAATAATGGAAAGATTTTGCATGTCATGTTGTAAAAATAAGAAAATTAAATGGACTTATGTACCTCCTTTTTCCTCAACAAAGACCACAGATAAAGTTTCTCGCCAGCCTCCTCTGCATGCTTGCTAGCCAGTTTTCTCTCGTTACAGTAAGCAGCAATTTTTGCAAGTACTTCATTGCTAGGAATTCGGTGCTTTAAAGCAGCAGCTGACAGTGCATCCCTTCCTTCCTTGGATTCTGCGGCATGCTTGTCAAAATGCAGGCCAGTAAAATAGTGAGCTGAACATCTCTCATATGCAATGGCTCCATTCCCTTTGCTTCCACGGTGGCATACCACTTTTTGCTGATGATACATCTTCTCAGCCTGAAGGACAGCAATCAATGTCCTGTGAACAACAATATCAGGATATCGACGCAAAGGAGACGTGAAATGAGTATATAAGGGAATAGCTAGCGCATAATGCGCCCATTCATTTTCCTTGTCTTTTAAATCTCCGGTAGAGAAATATGAGGCTAACTGCATTGGCTTTGAAGCATAGTTAATAAGAACATCAAACAGCACAGGATCATCCTTAAGCTTTTCTCTGATTTTCCATAACGAAAAATGAAGCTGGCCCGCAGAAGAGGTATCCAAATCAAAACCATGTTTGCTCCAAAAGGCTTCAAACTCTTTAAGTTTCCGCGGATTAGGTTCCGGATGCCTGCGCAACAAAGCAGAATCAGGAAAAGCCCTGGAGATAACTTGGGCAGCAGTCCTATTTGCCAGGAGCATAAATTCCTCAACCAGAAAATGTGCATCCTTCCTCTCATGAAGATTGCTATCATATGGTATACCAGACTCATCAAATGAAAATACAAGTTTAGAGCTCTCAAGCCGAAGTGCTCCATTTTGAAATCTGTTCTCCTTCAGTACCTTTGATAGTTCATGAAGGTCAGTGACAGATTTAATGACATCTTTCCATTCACACCGATTATCCAAAACAGGTTTCGAGTTTCCAGAAAAAAGCGGATTCTCCACATCACATGACCCATCAATGATCTCCTGTGCATGTTCATATGATAGTTTGCAACAAGACCGAATTACAGAATGCCCAATCCAGTGATCAATGACATTCCCAGAAAGGTCGATGTCCCAAATAATAGACAATGCCAGCCTCTCTACCCCTGGATTAAGTGAGCCCAAGTCTTCTGAGAGACGTGAAGGCAACATTGGCAACCGATGTTGTAAAATATAAACACTGGTCGATCTCTTTTGTGCTTCAATATCTAAAGGTGAGTCTGGAGAAACAAAATATGAAACATCAGCAATGTGAACCCCTACTCTGAAAAGTTTATCATTTATTTTTTCCACTGATAACGCATCATCCAGATCAGTGGCGGTAGAAGGATCAATTGTGAATACACAAAGATCTCTGAAATCTTTTCTATTCTCAATCTCCTTTATGGGCACTTCCCATGGTATATCTGGGAGACAAGCAAGTGATTCAGGAGAGAAGTCTGCATTACATATAGCTTTCTCAAGTAAAATTGCAGCTATCTGAGGTTTAATCTCTCCACCTCGACCGAGTATGTGAGAGAGATGGGCATGCGGCAAGAGATTCTCATCAGACCAGTCATCAATACTTGCCGCGACCAATTCCTTTTCAACTGTTTCATCGCCCATGTTCAACCTATCCTTGACACAATCAGGCAGGCTATTGACTGGAATCATCAATCTCGGATACTTGGCATCAGTTGGCGACAACTGGATGTAATCATTAGATAATGATGAGAAATTGTTGGCTGTACCAAATATTTGTCTACTGACCATACATACTTCTTTTTGAGAAAGAAACTGCTTGACACCAAGAAATCCAATAACAGCATCACGACGAGATGATTTTTCCAAGATGGCCACAACTCTGCCAGTCGGTCGTTTTGATGGACACGAACTTATCATGGCACATATCTTCTTAATTGCACATGCAGCTTCAACCTGATCAGATGCACAAGTTTTCACGGAACTAGAAACCCTCTCATCTGAAGGGAGCAAGCCAGTACCAGTATTGGGGCATCCAAAATCTATTTGTTTCAGCAAACTGTCACTGCTAGCCGCTCCTGGTACTTCAGGGGACATGTTAGTATCAACCGGGTTACAATAAACAAAACGCCCAGCAGATCCTTTCAATCTAGTCCACAATGCCACAGGATCCAACATTACAGCTACAGTGTCTCCTTCAATCTATATAAGCAAAAAGAACAAATCAAGTTTTTATGATATATTTTTTAACTAGGAATCACCAATTTTGAACTATTTCCTATATAATTCCATGTAAGATATACACAATAGGAAACAACATTTTCTAACCATAGGGAACAAACATGTCAATCAAGAAATAAAAGCTAGCCTAGGTAGCTCTTAACTGATGCATTAAAAAATAAAAACAAATTTCCTTTTTTTTTAACTAAAACAAGTTTCCTTGAGAGGTTTTGACAAGAAAATTTTAAGAACCACGAATCCAATGTGTAATGATGCAAATCGTTTGGAGAAGGAAGTTTGAAACTGAAGAGCGAAGTAATGACTACAGGTTAATCCCTACGACTATTCAATATCTCAATGGTCACTCAGATTCTGCTGGTGAAGTAAGATTATCAGGCACTGGAACATGAATAAGGTCAGCTCTGACTTACATCTGTGCAAACAAGCATATTTTTTCTCAGATGCAATTGCTAGGAAAATAAACAAATATCATTTTTTTATCAATTGAAATAGTGCAACTCAAAACTAATCTGTGAGTTGATAGCAGTGTCCAGGATACAGAAGCCAAAAATATGGAAATAATAATGTGATATCAGCCTCCAAGAAGCTTCAAATTTCATTTGTTTCACAAAAAACACATCTAAGTCTAGGAAGCACAAACATTTCAACAGGCATGCCATGTATGTATCCCATGTATCAAAGATGGGACACGACAAGACATGTGTCAAACATGCATCGGACAAGTCCAAAGGTGTCCAAATTTCAAAAATAATTTTTTGCATTTCAGTGCGTTATACGCAAGGTGGACAAGTTTTTTTTTGACGGAAATGGTAGGCGATCACCTTTGTATTAAAAAAAAAGGCAAAAGCCCAAATTGAAATTACATAAGCACTACAAACAAAAGGAAAAGGGAAGGAAAACAAAGCAAAACCCCGGGGGAGGAAGGTCCCAAATCTTGACTCCCACAAGGTAGAAGAGACATCTACCAATGGTCAGCAAAGGTTCCCAACCCCAAACCCCCAGCCACACTGATCCTAATTAATCACCACGTTGCCAACCAACATCCTCACCTCCGCAGCCCCTCCACAAAACATCCCCCACTCCTGTATTAGGCTGACCACCAACTCCCAAATATTTTCTGCAAACACATGACACTTGTACGGTACAACATCGTAACTTTTTTCCTTAATAATAACTATTGTAGTATTTACATTCATATGAAGTTGGATGATATTAAAATCTTGATGGAGTTGATAGCTGAACAACACTATAGTTATATCAACATTTTATAGTTGAATGGGCACATACATAAATATATTTATTTATCTATCATATGTTTTTAATGTTTTTGACGTATTTCTTCAAAACTTATCAATAGTGAAATGACATTTTCTTTGTTTTTTAACGGAGTCCCCCCTTTCTACCATAAAGGGGTAACTGTTATAATACTTGAGTAACAACCCAAATATAACATATTTAAGACGGGAAAGCATGATAATTCAGAGAAACATAAACTTCATAGGACATGTAAACAACTACGACAAGATAATACTAACAGAAGAGTGTCAGCCATCGAAGCAAATGAGTAAAAAAAGAAAAATAACAGAAAAAAAATGATGTTGAATCACAACTAATTAAATAAAAATACATGAAATCTACTCCATACTTACTGCTCTATTTTGAGCAGAAAATCCATTGATAAGAACATCCACAGGGACTCCATCCAGTGTACAATAAGCCTGCCATTTTAGATTCATTATTCCATTCTTCAGCAACAATAGATATCAACAAAATAAAAGCCACACCACAACAAGAAAATATATTAACAAGACAAAGTAACCATCAAAAAAAAAAAGACAAATTAACAAAAAAAGGAGAGAATACATAGCTCCATACCTCAGCACGATTATAAGCATTCACACGGAATGATGCTTTAAACGCATCACCTTTCTGCAAGACATGAGATGAATATAAGTATATGCCATATAAAGCTTAATATATCTTCACATCAATAACCATACGCCAAAAAAAAAAAAATCTTCAACACTCACATAACAAGACCTACCTGTAATGCCTTTAAAACATCCCCTTCTGTCAAGTGAGGAAAGAAATACTTTTTCTTCACTGAATCAATATCATTTGAATTATTCTTAAACGACTGATTCCCATTCCCATAGGTGAAAGGCTCCGGACATGAATTGAAGTATTTTGCACCCACGTCAGGAATAATTGAATTGTTCTGAAATTCCGTGTTATCCTGGCTATTGATGGCTTGCATAACTGGGAGAGATCTAAAAGCGATATCTGATGCCCGAACAACCATTTCTTGCTCATTCAATACATGGATATCTGCCCTGCTTGCTTCGGATGATGAAGAACAATTGAGAGATTGTGCAGAATAACTCAAAGTGTTTCCATCTCCATGAAATTCATCTGCTTGGACATGCATTTCATTAACTGAACAATAGCTTGCCCCAAATTTGAAAGATATAAGAGCATGTCAAAGATAATGTTAATGATTGAAAACATAAAAAAATCAGAGATAAAGCTATGTTTCAGAATTCAGATGTTGAAGTTATCAAATCCAATAATCCGTAACTTTATTGCACTATCAATGAAGGGATGTAGTACTATCACCTTATACTAACAATAAAAGAAATTAAAAAAATGTTTTGGATAACAGAAATTCCAGTGCGCAATAGTGATACAAAATTAAGAATTTAAACAGGTAAAAATCCATAATAAAAAATCATCATGACAAAAGAAATCAATTTAAATTTTACAGATCTACACTTTGTACATTCAAGAATACCTAAATCACCAGAAAAACAACCAACTTCTATGAGAGAGGACTTTTGTGTGCTCTTGCATGGATAATTCATTCAATAGCTCAAACTTGTGTTTCATATTACTCAATCAACCAATATCATATTTTGATTTTTGATTTTTTTTCTCTTGCAAAACAAGAAAACATAAAAAATAAAAAACAAACCCTAATCCGAAACAGAGAAAGAGAAGAAAAAAACACTGACCCAAAGCAGGGGAGGTCGCGGCGACGTTTTGTTTGGATCGCTTGGATCGGACCCGCTTCTTCTTCTCAAACACAACCTGCTCCGCCGCTCCTTTCATTCTTCTTTTGCGTATTATGTTAATTTATTCACTTAAAAAGAAAGTAAAAAAAAAACCCTAAATCTAACCCCAAAAAAGGAACAAATCCTAGAGAGCAGTATTTCTAGGGTTTCTTCTTCCTTCCGTTCAGGGGGAAAAAAATCTATCGGGGAGAAGAAGTCGCAGATGTAGAAGTCGCAGATGTAGAATCAGAGAACGAAAATGGTGCTCTCTCCTCTCGCTGAGGGATTTTTAGTTTTAAGTCTCCGTAAATTATAAGATTTAACTATTGATCCCTCATTTCTTCATATTTAAGTTTTAGTCTCTAAATTTAAATGATGTGTTCTTTTTTAATCTCTAAAAGACCTATTCCTATATTATTTAATTTACTTTTTAGTCTTTAATAGGGATTTATTCTTAAATTATCATTTAAATGTAGGGACTAAAAGCTAAATATAAAAAAGGGAGGGATCGATAACTAAATCTTATAATTTACGAAGACTTAAAATTAAAAATCACTTTAATTTATTATGATTGCGGGAAAAATACGTCATGATTGGTCGGCAAGCCATTACCGCTTACTTTCGCTTTCGCTTCTTTTTACCTCCTCATCTTTCTTTTCCTTTTATTGTTGCAATCTTCTACACCGTCGGATCAGTGTTTCAACTACAAAACAAAAGGTACACCGATGATAGCTTGCTTTTTAATCATGCATGTTGTATTGTTGTGCCATTTGACCACGTGCCCTACTCTTTTTCTCCTTTTATTTCTCCTTTTTTTACTTTTTGTGATTATATATATATACCGACCGCATACCGCACGTATATATATATATATATATATATATATATATATATATATATATATATATATATATATCCGATAACGTGCGGTCGCGATCGCGATCGCGGGCCGTCCGATCGCGGGTCCATCGCATCCAACGGTCGACGTGAATCGCACCCGACCGTCCGATGCGATGGACCCGTGATCGACGGCCCGTGAATCGCGACCGCACGACCATATAATATCACGATTCACATCGACCGTTGGATGCGATGGACCCGCGATCGGACGACGCACGTCGGATCCGCACGACCGCACCGACCGCACGCTATCACTCGACTATGTGATTATGTGATTATATATTATACTAGTTTAAAGAACGCGTTAATGCGCGTGTTATTATTAATCATAGATACATAATGAATAATAAAATCCCTAATAAAATCCCTATTATTAATGTGTGTATTATTATTATTGAAAATGTTTATAAAGCATTCACAAAACCACTTTATATGAGTTGTATATGCATGAAAAATAAGATCTCTACATATGAAATATGAATAATAAAATCCCTATATATAAGTAATATGTACAAAATACATGAGCAATGCATACATGATCAATATATGCAAAAAATGCATGATTAATGCATACAAAAAATATGAAAACTAAAATCCCTACACGAAAATAAATAAAATCCATGTATATGAGCGATACATACATAATATATACCCAACTATACATAAGCAATGCATATCAAAATCCTAAAATCTCTATATATATTAGCAATACATACTAAAATCCTAAAATCTCTATATATATATGAGCAATTAGCAATACATACAAAAAATATAAAAATTAAAATCTCTATATGAAAACAAATAAATGAATTCATATACATGAGCAATACATACATAATCTATAACTAACTATACATGAGTAATACATAGAAGAAAAAAATCTAAAATCAGTTTACATTTATATAGCTATAATAGTAGAGAGAAAGAACTCGTACATATATAATCTATAACCAACTATACATGAGCAATACATAAAAAGAAATCTAAAATATAAAATCACTTACATAATAGTAGAGAGAGAACTCGGTCCTCTTCAATGAAAAAAAAAGACACGTGTAATCAAAAGAAATGTATCGAGTGCCTTTGCAATTTTAGAGACCTAGATGAGAGATATAGGAGCCTATCTGCAAATGTCCGATTAAAGTGTTTGGTAATAATAAGAAAGAGTTGTCAGGGACCTAGAAATAAATGACTGACCCGAGGGCCTATCTGCAAATAACCATGGTTAAAGTGGTTGACAGAAATGTACAAGAGTTGTCAGGGACCTAGTCATATATATGAATAATCCAGGGTCTCAACGGAAAAAAAAGACACGTGTAATCAAAAGAGATGTATCGAGTGTCTTTGCAATTTTAGAGACCTAGATGAGAGATCTAGGAGCCTATCTGCAAATGTCCTGTTAAAATGTTTGGCAATAATAAGAAAGAGTTGTCAGGGACCTAGGAATAAATGACTGACCCGAGGGCCTATCTGCAAATAACCATGGTTAAAGTGGTTGGCAGGAATGTACAAGAGTGGTCAGGGACCTAGTTATAAATATGAATGATCCGGGGTCCTATCTGCAAATAACCAGAGGGGGGAGTGGTTAGAGTTGTCAGGGACCTAGTCATAAATATGAATGACCCGAGGTCCTATTTGCAAATAACCAGAGGGGGGAGTGGTTATAGTTGTCAGGGACCTAGTCATAAATATGAATGATCTGGGGTCCTATCTGCAAATAACTAGAGGGGGGAGTGGTTAGAGTTGTTAGTGACCTAGTCATAAATATGAATGATATAAGGTCCTATATGCAAATAACCAAAGGGGAGAGTGGTTATAGTTGTCAGGGACCTAGTCATAAATATGAATGATCCGGGGTCTTATCTGCAAATAACCAGAGGGGGGGTTGGAGGGTTGGATCGTTGTCTTATTCGGAGGCCATTCTTTTAATAGGACTCTTAATATCTGCAAATAACCAGAGGGGGGGGAGTGGTTAGAGTTGTCAGGGACCTAGTCATAAATATGAATGATCCGAGGTCCTATGCAAATAACCAGAGGGGGGAGTGGTTATAGTTGTCAGGGACCTAGTCATAAATATGAATGATCCGGGGTCCTATCTGCAAATAACCAGAGGGGGGGTTGGAGGGTTGAAACGTTGTCTTATTCGGATGAATAATCTGAGGTCCTATCTGCAAATAACCAGAAGGGGGAGTGGTTATAGTTGTCAGGGACCTAGTCATAAATATGAATGATTCGGGTTCTATCTACAAATAACCAGAGGGGGGGTTGGAGGGTTGGATCATTGTCTTATTCGGAGGCCATTCTTTTAATAGGACTCTTAGTATCTGCAAATAACCAGAGGGGGGGAGTGGTTAGAGTTGTCATGGACCTAGTCATAAATATGAATGATCCGAGGTCCTATCTGCAAATAACCAAAGGAGGGAGTGGTTATAGTTGTCAGGGACCTAGTCATAAATATGAATGATCCGATGTCCTATCTGCAATAACCAGAGGGGGGGTTGGAGGGTTGGATCGTTGTCTTATTCGGATGCCATTCTTTTAGTAGGACTCTTAGTATATATAGATATGTGATTATATTATTATATATACAATTTTTTGTATGGTTGAGAAGCATACCCCCACATGAGCGATCTTGACCGTACAAACAACCTAATCACGTGATTGATTGATCCCAATGGCCAGAGCCCATTGTTTGCCTTGTTATAATGTACCAGGGAACGATATTCCCGTGTATACCTTTTGGTTATAGGCGTCCAAACTTGGACACCACATGTGTTTGTTATGAGCTAGTTTGACAAGGGAACGAGATTTTGAAGACAAGTTATTTTAATTTTAAGCCTAGTTTGATAAATTAATAAATATTTAAGATAAATTAATCTAATTTATGAGAATAAAAAGACCATTATTTTTATTCAATATTTACATATAGTAATGCATTTTATCATCCCTTTTTTGTTGTATTTTTATCATTAACTTTGCATTTGGATCACATGATGTAAAATATGGAATAACTTCAAAAAAAATTTAAAAATATCAAGTCTACTTTTTTTTTATTAAAGGAACATTAATATTGTTGGTTTTGGTTTTACGAAGTTTTTTGTTTTTATTTTTTTGGGAAAAGCAATCATAAATGTTGTCCATGTTTTATAAAATGATATTAAAAATGGAGATAAAGTCCATTCCACCTTTGACCTAGAACGAAATATCTCTACTTTTTCTCTCAAAATACGGACAATTGTCAATGTTTTATTTTTTTTCTTATGCCATATGGGATAACATGTGATTTAACTTAATTATTTTTTTATCCAACCCTTTATCCCAATGCTAAACGAGGCCTAAGAGATAAAGTTCATCAATTTTGTTTATATTTATATTTATCAAAATTGAGATAAAAAGTGAAAATAAATGTTATCCTAACCTTTAAGTGGAACAAAATATCCTCATTTTCATTTTAAAATCGAAACAACTGTCCACAGTTTATCCAATTATTTTTTATATCAAGCAGGGATAAACTGTATTCCCACTCACTTATCCCAATAATTACCTCTTATCTCAACATTTATCCAAGTGTCAAACCAGCCCTAAGATCTAGTTGTAAAGGGATAAATATTTAGAATAAATTAGCCTAATTTATGATGATACAAATATCATTATTTTTATCTATAATTACATTTCGTAATGCATTTTTTTATTCCCATTTTTTTGTGTTCTTATCCTTAACTTTGTATTTGGATCACATTATGTAAAATATGTAATAACTTCAAAATAAAATTTAAAAATATTAAATTTACCCTTTCTATTAAATGGACAATAATATTGTTAGTTTTTGTTTTATGAAGTTGTTGGTTTTTGTTTTTTCTAAGGGCAGTAATAAATGTTGTCCATGTTTTACAGAATGAGATTATAAAATGGGGATAAAGTCTATTCTATCTTTTACCTATAACAAAATATCCCAACTTTTTTCTTAAAATACGGACAATTGTTAATGTTTTATCCATTTTTTTCATATGCCATATGGGATAACATGTTATTTAACCCAACTATTTCCTTATCTCAATGTCAAACTAGGCCTAAGTGTCTATTTGCACCTCTATTTTACCTCGCACACTCTTATCTTTCTACACTCAACTCAAAAAAGTTGGCTTTTTTAAACACCCATAGTGAGATCCATTTATGTAAGAGGAGGAGAAGGAGGGTGAGGCTGGGGCTGGGGCTGGAGGGCGGGGCCGAGTGCGGAAGCGCCTCCGAGAAGATGCATCGACAATACATAGCATTCGCAGAGGTCTGAGATGGCGGAGAAACAAAAATTTTATTTAAATATTGACAAATCCCTAAGTCGTTTAAACATTGATCAACACCATCATTGCACTGTTTAGAGTTACATAATCTTATAATATCAACAAATCTTATAAATCAACAAATCTTACAAAATTAAAATCGATGGCTTCAAAGGCTTCAAAAAACATATATATGAAGACACAACTTCATAATGCTTAGCATGTCTAGAGATTACAAAAATATCTCAACAGCACAAACCTAACTAGTTAGGTTGCATGGATCGATCACTAGATTCACTACAATGGCCCTAAGCATAAACCTTTTGAGCAAGCGTCTTCCAACCGTTTCTTGACATAAAAAATTTCCAAACCCCATCCAGTTGCTTCATCAAGAAAATATGAAACCTGAAACAGGGGGGAAAATCTAATACTCTTATGCAAATTTTTTGCATAAACATCAAATGGTCTCAAATTAGTTTAAGCAACGAATAATTTTGCATGAATGGACACATTATCTATAAATTCACATATGCTTGACACCTCATATGCCTACCATTTCAAAAAATATTGGTTTAATTTAATATTTTGTTTTATCAACATCAACACATTAAATGTCTACAGATTCACATATGCTCAACACCACATATGTTTACCCTTTCAAAAAATATTGATTTAATATTATGTTTTATCAACATCATATGTGTTAAAGAATTCGAATATGGTAGACATCATGCGTGTTTAACCCTCCACAGCCTACGAGTTAATCTATTCCCATCGACAACCTATCTGTGTAGACTTTTCCATATTTGTTGATAGTATTAGTGTCTACGTCTCCAGTCAATAGGAGGTGTGCATACTACCTAAATATAAATGGATCTTTTTATCATAATCCAATTAACAAGGGTGTGCATGTTAAAACGAGAGTATAATTAGACGGATGCGATTGCTAAATCAGAATGGCTTGATTGATTGAGTTGTTTCACATACAGTGCATTTGATTTTGGGGTGATTCTATGTGCTCCTCTCAAAAATATTTGCACGCCCTCTTAAATTGATGGTTAAAAGATTCATTTCTATTTAGACGATCGCAACCCCCCTCAAATTTATAAGCCACATCTCATTTTCTTCAAAAAGTTTCATTTCATTTGCACCCCCCTCCTCATATACAAATATTTGAACCCCTTCAGTGTCCCCCGCACATGAGGAAAGACAAGTAGGATGAGTTGAACTTGACTGACGATGAGTAGGGAAGGCACATTCTGACGAAGTATAGGTGGTGAGACATAATCGACAAACGACGATTATTAAGTTAACGAGAACATGTTAATGGATCAACAAACTGCACCTTTTTTTAAAGGTTTTGTACGCATCGACACCAAACCTATTTCCATATAACTCATACGTTGACATGAACTATGTAGAACATGTGTAATACATGTTGTTCTAACCTTGCATGCGTCGGTGTCAAATGATTGACTATGTCTCGATTGCATAGTTGTTAACCCCTTGGTAAATCGCCGACAATACTATCGTTGATAGATATGGAGAAAGGTAACTTGACTTTCCGAAATATATTGACAAAATATGTGTCGATCATTTGTGAGTGTTGTGACAATTGTAAACCATTTTATAACCATTTCAAGCATTTATTTCAAACCACTTTGTAAACCATTTCAAGTCATTCATTCAAATTATTTCAACATTTTATGAGGTGTCAACGGAAAGGTTCTTGGAGGATGACAACGGAGAGGATGCCTATGATATTTTGGAAGAGGTATCCACATAGAGATCTTTGCTGTAGATTTGGGATGGGAGAGGAATAAAAACTCTATATAAGTTTTGGAGGGGATGCAAACAAAAGCCAATAAGTGCTTATCTATTAGCGGCTTATAAATTAAATATTTTAATTTTATTAGGTGTATATAGAGGTAGGGGTGCAAATGTTTTTGAGAGGGGATAAATAGAGCCACCCTTGATTTGTTTTTTTATCTATTTCACTTGCCATGTTAGTATGTTACAAGCAGTCCTTTTTTTTTAATATCAATTCCAGTTAAAGTCCTCTTCTTCCTCCTAATAAAACCTTTTGCCCCAAATTAAATGTCTTACACCTAAGCCATGAGATGGACAACGCATATCTCAGGTGTGGACATCATACGATGTCCCCTGGATCCATGCTGCATGTCTGACTTGGATCCTTCTCACCTCATTTCATGGATTCTTGGATTTCCTGGATAGGAAAAAAACCTAGTGACCCCTTTCATCATAGCTTGATCAACTACCCTGTGCTTAATGGCTTGATCAAAACACACCCGGGAGACCATCTGGGTATTTGTCATTCTTAATGATCTATAATGCTCATACTCCTTCAATGTGGAAATCTCTTGGAAGTGGAGATTCTTTATTGCCTTAGCTTTCAAGCCTCGAGGAATTTTTCTCAGATGGGGATATTATCCCCCTTCCCTTGCAAATGCTCCTGCAGTCTACTCCTTGTATGCACCATGTTTACAAGAATTCTTGAATGAATATAAAGTAGAAAAAGAATGGAGATGGTTTATCGTATCAAAATCTCACGGACAATGCCACTATTGAGATAATAAATTTTGGATGGTGCCATAGAGAAGACCACAGATGATGAGAGATCATCGGAAGAGATGTATATTGGAGCATGTTAGTCCAAATATTAAGATTATTGTAAAAATTTATGACAAAACAATAACAGAGAGAACACATTTATTTATATTGGTTCACTAGTGATAGTTAGAAGAGGGGCTTGTGGTACTCTGTTACTTCTTGCCTAAAGTAATTTTTAAGCATGTGTTCACCACCTTGGCATTGGCGGTAAAATCCTTACCGCACCATTAAAATATAAAATTTTAAAATATAGAGGTAATGGACCACCCAATAATGACTCGTTAACCCTCACACATGAAATATATTAATATATACTCCCTATCAATGCTCCACGGAAAATATGTCAGTCATCAGATTTTTTGGGTTGGTTATTAAAATTTAAAATCTAGGCAAGAGTCAGTTGACCCTAATTATGCATGTCAATTAGATGGATACGGATCAGATAATCTCATATTCGTATCCATATCCGAACTAGATATCTAAAAAAAAATATGTATCCGATATCCGACAGATATATATCTATATCCGATTAAAAAATCCAGAAAATTATTCGAAATATCCAAAATTTCAAAATGAATATGGAATGATCAAAATATCAAAAGATCTAATATGTAAGAATAAAAATCATATATCTAATATTTGTTGTGCCGATGGAACAACTGCCTCAATATGTGTTCCATCTAATGCACCAATACAAATTTTGAAGTACGGCATAAATTTTGCATTGATTCGAATATGTTCAGGGGTTTCATCAAAGGATGGGGGCACAATACTTTTTTTTGTATATTCATGCATAACATTGAATACAATATTAAAATGTGAACTGCACGTTTCACTTAATCATTGAAACCACTCCCGCATTGATCTTACTCATTCATTTTGGCCAAGGGTAATGAGAAACAATGCCATTGCTTCCTCAATGACCACATATCAAGTATCCTCCAAAAGATTCTTCCTCCTAAATTCTTCACAAAAATTTACAAATACGGGCGGTTCCATATGTAACATGACATGTGAACACTCCCAATGGCCTTCCAGTAGTTCTTGTACCCTATGAAACCCTCTATGTAGAGAAGTGTGCATTGTCTCCTTACATAGATAAAGGCTTTGATATACTATATGATCAGCCGTGATAGTTGCAAGTTCATCAAATTCTTCGTCAGAATCACTTGATCCACCCTATTAAATTTAAATAATCCACATAATCACATAAAATAGTCACATGAATATGATTTAATAAAATTTAAAATAAAAATGTCACACAATGTCATTTAATATAATAACATAAATACCATCATTTTAAACACAAATATGAATAAAAAACTAAATTACTTGATCAATTATATTCAACAAAGTCAAACATAAAACTTGATAAAACTTAATATTGAATTCACATAAATACATAAATAAAGAAGCAATGCTAGAAATAAAACACAGTTCTAAAACAACTATTTATGGAGTTTCTCTACGATTCTCTTCATATTCTGTTTGCAACTATATTAACCTCATCTTTGGATCGATGTCTACAAACAACTCACGAAGTGTTGGGTTCACTAATATTGAAAGAGATCATGCATGCAATTGACCATCCAATTCCAAGCCTGGAATTTCCTTCAACATTTGACAAATATTACGAATAGAAGGTATGTTCTTGCTTTAGTCTGAAGATTCAGTTTCACTCCTTGTTATATCCTCGCTTCTCTTGTTCCTTGTCTTTGCCCTATTTTGCACATGTTCTAAGTGAGTATCAAACTGAGATGATAGTTGTGCTTGAATAGATCGCTTTTTTTTAATTACGTAATGGTTCATAAGGGCCTAGCATACGGTTTTTACGAGGGACTTCACTATCATTATCCACGTCTAATGGTTCGTCATTCTCTTTATCCATCACATTTTGCACAAAAGAAGTATGATTAAGAGTTGAATAATCTTCAATTCCAATACTCTCTTTAATTTCAAGATGTACCAAAGGTGGCGACGACTGAGTTAAATTAATTGCATCTTGGAAAAATTGGGGAAGAATGATTGACAAAACATTCACCCATTCCAATCGTTCCTGCAAAAAGTTTATGAATAAGGTCTTCATGCTCAAGTCTCTGCATAATAAATTTATCTATTATTTTAATATAAAAATTACCTTATAAAATTTTATAATATATTACCTCAATATATTCCTTCCACCACTCCTCAGTTTCATCGACCGTGTTCCTCATTTGATCCCATCCCAATCTAGTAGTATTATTATTAATACCATCCATGCTTTATATTGTGCCTTTAGTTTATCCCAGTGATTTTTTATTGATTTTTTTCTAATACTTGATCTGAATTCTTGTTCATGTCTAATAATACACTAGCCCATACTGCTCTTGACAAAGAATGACCCTATTTCTTGTTGAGATCCACTTGGGTGGCACATGACCTTATGAATTTTTCATTGGTTTGTGAATTCCATGTGACCTTTTGTTTTGAATAAATTTTTTCTTTCCCTTTATTCATGTTAAAAGATCTGCATATAATATGAAAAAAATTTCTAAAAAATATGCTACCACATCATTTTTTGATGATCTTATAATAATTTTTTATTTATGACATAAGAATTAAAATATTCAATATGCATCATAATCATAAAAACAATTTTAATATATAAAATTCAAGCACAAGCTTCTTCACTTCACCGCCTACCCACACAAACATGAATGTATTATTTTAAACAATTAAAATTTTACAAGTGTCCATTCTCCACATAACAAAAATACCAAAGATAACATTATCTTTATATACCCAATATTATAGAAACATGGATCAAAATCAAAATAGCATGATCAATTTAAAAGGGATATAATATAACATTATCAATTTTTAATTTTAAAATGAAAACATATAATAAAAATCTTATAAAAAGACTGGGATAAAAATTGCACCTTGTTTATATGTTGCTCTATATAACTCTTAAAATCCCCATAAAGCTCGTTGGATCAATTCTAATACTGTTGAAGAAATACTAAAACCGATCTCGTAAATTTGGGAACATCTAAATTCATGAGAATGATGAATTGAAATAAATATTATATATATATATATAGTCGAGTGATTGGGTGCGGCGGAACGTGTGGATGCGACGTGGACCGTCCGATTTGCATCCGACGGTGATGCACCCGATCGAGTGCATCGTCGGATGCGAATCGAATGCATCACCCCTCTATATATATATATATATATATATATATATATATATGCCGACGATTAGGTGCGGTGTGCGGTCGGTGCGGTGCGCGACGTGGGTCGTCCGATCGCGGGTCCATCGCATCCAACGGTCGACGTAATCGCACCCGACCGTCCGATGCGATGAACCCGTGATCGACGGCCCGTGATCGCGCACCGCACCGACCGCACACCGCACGTAATCGACTCCCTATATATATATATATATATATATATATATATATATATATATGGTCGCGATTACGTGCGGTATGCGGTCGGTGCGGTTTACGACGTGGACCGTCCGATCGCGGGTCCATCGCATCCAACGGTCGACGTGAATCGCACCCGACCGTCCGATGCGATGGACCCGTGATCGACGGCCCGTGATCGCACACCGCACCGACCGTAAACCGCACGTAATCGGCTCCCTATATATATATATATATATAACCGATTAGGTGCGGCGAACGGTGGGTGCGGCGTCGATCACAGATCCATCGCATCGGACGGTTGGGTGTGATTCATGTCGACCGTCGGATGCGATAGACCCGTGATCGAACGGCCCACGTTGCGGCCACACCCGCCGTTCGCCGCACCTAAGCGTCAGGTGCGGCGAACGGCGGGTGTGGCCGCAACGTGGGCCGTTCGATCACGGGTCTATCGCATCCGACGGTCGATGTGAATCGCATCCGACCGTCCAATGCGATGGACCCGTGATATATATATATATATATATATATATATATATATATATATATATATATATATATATATATATATATATATATAGGTAACCGATTAGGTGCGGCGGAACAGCGGTGCGGCAGCGATCACGGGCCGTCGATCACAGGTCCATCGTATCGGACGGTCGGGTGCGATTCACATCGACCGTCGGATGCGATGGACCCGCGATCGAACGACCCACGTCACGGCCGCACCGCCGTTCCGCCGCACCCAATCACTCTACTATATATATATATATATATATATATATATATATATATATATATATACATATATATATGCCGACGATTAGGTGCGGTGTGCGGTCGGTGCGGTGCGCGACGTGGGTCGTCCGATCGCGGGTCCATCGCATCCAACGGTCGACGTGAATCGCACCCGACCGTCCGATGCGATGAACCCGTGATCGACGGCCCGTGATCGCGCACCGCACCGACCGCACACCGCACGTAATCGACTCCCTATATATATATATATATATCTATATATATATATCGTGAAAAGGAACGGGCCGTCGACACGGGTCCAGGGACGGTCGGGTGCGAACGGACCGTTGGATGTACCTTGATGCACGACCGCACCGACCGCATATTATCATTTATATATATATATATATATATATATATATATATATATATAAAAAGGAAACAAGGGGGGTTATAATATTATAAGATTGGAGATCCCAACATGCCCATGCATTAATAACGTGCGTCGACGGTCAATGATAAACGAGAGCAGTATCTCAACTACTCTGTGATATTTTTAAAATATTAATATGTGAAGAGTTTTTTATATATAGTTACTCGATCAAATTCACATAGTAAAAAAAATTTAATAATTTATAACGAAAGAGATAAGAGAAAATTTGTTATTAATAATAATTAAAAATGATTTTTTGGGAATTTAAAAATTTTTATAAATGTATTTTTGTGAAAAACTTAATTTTTTTAAACTTCTACAGAAGTGAAGAAACTTCTTACATAGAGTTATTTTCTCCTTCTGAAAAGAGGAGTTATCGAGATTCCAAATGCGATTACTTCTCCTTCTGCAGAAGGAGAAGTCGTTCAGAAATATTTATGAGCAGTTGCCAAATATTACCTTAACCCTTTGATTGAAATTAATACGTAACTCGTTCACACATTTATCTCTTTTTTTATTTTTGAAAATCCCTCACTTATTGGCGAGTGGAATAGACATGTTCGAGTGTGTTTGTGTACAAAGTAAAGGGAAAATGAAAGAAAGTGAATGAATTTGGGTTAAAGGAAAAATAGTGGATAAATAAATTTTTTTTCCTTTGATCAACTTTCAAGATGTTTGTGCATGTGGTGGAAAAAGTTTCTATCACTTTTTCTTAATTTCTCATCTATAGGGAAAAGAAAAGTTTTTCTCATTTTTTCAAATAAGACAAAATAGGAGAAAGAAAATTATGAAATTTTTTTTCTTTTTCTTCTTTGACACAAATGTTAGCTTTTTGAGTAGTCAAATGAAGTTTTTTTACTTTCTCTTAATTTCCTTCACTTTTCATCATCCACAAACACACCCGTAATTATAGAGAAAAACCAATGCGGTTGACCCTTGTACCCCCTATCGTGACTTTAAGGCCCTGGGTGACAAGTCGCACGACTTTCCCAGCCCTAATTCAAAAAACGAAGCCCTAAATCGACTTATCTGTGCCGAGGAAGAGAAAAAAAATGTCGCATTTCGGAAGATCGGGTCCTCCAGACATCAGAGACACCTTCTCTCTCCTCGTCCTCAATATCACCTTCAGTACAGATTCACTCTCACTTGTGTCGTCGATTCATTTTCTTGTCTTTCGTTTTCTTTTATTCGTTGATCGTATATTTAAATAGGAACTACTGCGGACGATCTGTTCCCTCTGTTCGACAAGTACGGCAAAGTCGTCGACATATTCATCCCCAGGGACCGGAGGTTTGACATCGCATGGTTATTTGTTGTTAGTGTTTTCTAGGGGTGTTAGGATTTCTCTTAAACTTTGGTTGTTTATTTGCTATGATTGATGAATTGCAGGACGGGAGACTCTCGTGGGTTTGCTTTCGTGCGTTACAAGTATGCCGAGGAGGCACAAAGAGCAGTTGAAAAGCTTGATGGTTTGGTCTCACCTCTTGTTTTCATATCTTCTATTTCTGTTTTGTTTTTTCTTTTGTGATTGTTTGTGCTGTTTGTTTCATTCGTACAGGGAGAAATGTTGATGGTCGGGATATCATGGTTCAGTTTGCAAAATATGGGCCGAATGCAGAGCCCATGTATGTTGTCAGCCTTCATTGCGGATTTTCTTGTGCTCTTTTTGGGGTTTTGATGTTGCTTATTGTGATTGATTCTGATATTTGATTATACTACATGATGCTTTGTTGAATTCATCAATTTTGAGGTGCCGAACTATGTTTTTGATCCTGATTGGCTTTATGGCTATTATTCTGAATGCAATTTATGTACTTATTCTTTATTTGCAAGTATCAATATTTGATGGCCCCCTCTCATTCAATAAAAAATTGGGTGATGTTTGTTTCTTGATTTGTTGAGATATTGGTATAGTTAGATATATTTCCCCCTTTTTATTTTAGGTAGTGAATGAAAACCAGGGCATGGTCTGCTTTCCTCGGACAGCCTGCAATTCTTTTGTTCAGCATTGTTGCATGGATTATATGTGAACCCTTTTTCTATGTTTGTGTCTCGCTGTGCATTTGATCTTGTGATAATTACTCACCATTTTCTATCTGCAGTCAGAAAGGGAGAGTAGTAGAGACATTTCCAAAGACCAAAGGGAGACCCGGGAGCCGAAGCCCCAGAAGGTGAGATCAATTAAAGGATTTTTTTGTTGTTCGATTCTTTGTTTTGCTTGTTCTTGTGTCACACAGTGATAACATCTGTTACTGGGATCTCATTGAATATTGGGTTTGCTATGCATGTTCCTGTCATGGATGCCCTGCGTCTTTTCACATGTTTCTGTTTCTCGTTCATATCAGAGGCTTGGTTTGTTCATGCATGACCCGTTTGGGGTGTGACATAAGGTTATTCGCCCTTGATAACTTTACTGGGATAGATAACAATCCATGCTGAATAGGTAAATTTTTGTTTGGTTGTCTTTTCTATTATTCTCATTGGGAAACGTAAAATTTATCTTTTTGTTGTTTGGTTCACCTTGAATAAAGTAAAGATAAGTGGTAGATAAGAGATAGATAAGAGTTTATGACTTTTTTAATGACAATTATACCCCTGCATAAATTATTTGTGTTTAGGAATAAGTCTGAGAGATGTGTGTGTGATATGATAGATGTGATAGTTTTTGAAATGTGTGCAGAGAGTGTTAGATAAGATAAATTTTTTAAAATGACAGATAAGATTATTTTTATTCATTGGTATAAGTCCTGATAAGCAATTCTAGTCTTTTCTGAGAATAGTTATTAGGCTTTATCTTAGCTTATCCAGACATAACTATCAAGGTTTATTCTTGTCAAACAAACAGCTGTTTAGGGGCTATTCTACTGTATTCTCCTCTATCCAACGTTTATTCTCCACCCCAAACGGGGGGGGGGGGGGGGTAAATATTAAAGCCCGTGCAGTGTATTTTCAACTGGGACTTATACAGTATTTCTATCTTTGCTAGAAGATTCTAGATTTTCTTTTTCTTTATTTTATTTGATTCTTTTCTTCTCAATGTCAATTAGCCTTTCTCCTGGTAAAACTTTATGCCTATATGGGAAAATTGTATTATCTATATTTAACAGTCCATGCATTAGCAACTAAAATCATTCAAATAATTCATGGTTGTCGGGTGAATGCATGGAAATGCTTCTTTTAGGAAAACAATTCATGTAAATAAAGTTATTCTTCATATTATCATGTCTAAATACTTCAATTTGTTTAACTAAATATATGAAGCTATTGGAGAATCCTTTTTTTATTTGGATATTTTTCCTTTCATTTACATTGCTTGAGATTGAGAGGGTAATATACATGTTCAGGTAACATAAGTTGATATAAGTATGGATGGCAATGGGGCATGTTGAGATGGGTCTGGTGATTTGGTCAATCCCAATACCAACCCGGTACCAAAATCCCATCCTAAATCGGTTCTAAACCCATGGCGGTTTTGTTTCATCCCAAAGCTGTCCCAACGGGCTTTTAAGAAACCCAAACCCATCCTGTCCTGGTTAGATGGGGTTAAGAATCCCAATTTTCAAACCTTTTCTGATTTCTTTTTATTCTTTTTTAGCTTATAAACTAAATAATTTCTTTACTCATTACATGTTATGTAATATTACATAATTAGTGCTTAGGTATTTTTATCAATTGGATTAATAATAATAATATATGATAGGGTTAGTTTTATTTATTTATCATATTAATTTTAAATGATATAAATGACTTAAATGGGGTAAATGGGACGGGGCAGGATTTGCACTTGAATCCCGAACCCCTTCCCATATCTTCATCGGGTTGGAACATATCAAGTTTGGGTTCAACATTTTGCGGATCAAACCCATCCCAATATGGTCGGGGTAGGGCGGGTTTCCCATTTATCTCATCGCATTGCCATCCTTAGATGTATCATAAAATAAAAAAAACTATTTATATTTGTCAGTCTCAAATTAGAGCATATTTTACCATTTAAATGGAATGGGATATCTTCATGCAGTTGGTTTGAATGCATGACACTATCAATATTGTTCTCTCTGGAAAGGTTTAATTTTGAATTTTCTTCTCTCGTTAGTAAAAAGCTGCTACTGTTTTTTATGTGATTAATGTAATAAGAAATTATTATTTGTTTTCCATATGTAAAGAGGATATTGTAATATCATGTTTTCTTTCAAATGTTTGTTGGACAGCTATTTTTTCATACTAATGTCCATTTTTATTAATTTAAATGCAGTGCTACTTTTTATGGTGTTTATCTGATGCTTTTATGAATCCCTAGTTTTCCTTGAATGACCTGAGAGTTTTGCATTCTCAGGAACCGAGATGATTATCGAGAAAGGGCCTCCAGCAGGAGGAGCCGTAGTAGAAGTCGTGATAGATATGACAGGCATGATCGTGACAGATATCGTGGGAGAGAGAGGGATTATCGGCATCGAAGTGGGAGTCACAGCTTGAGCCCTGATTATAGCAGAGGCCATGGGAGGAGCAGGTATGATGAGGACCGTAGGAGGAGCCGGAGCCGGAGCCGTTCTTTGGGAAGGTATTTTGTATTTTCTGTTGGTTTTGTATTCCTTCTGCTCTTCACCTTATTCTATGGTTCACCTTATTGGGTATGTTTATTATAATTTTATGTTGGCAGTGCATCCCCCCGTCGACGCAGCCTCAGCCCAAGGAGGAGCCCATCCCCATGTATGTCAAAGTCCCCGGACGAAAGTCCTGGTAAACGACGTGAGCGTTCACCAGTTTCTAAAAGCATTTCACCAAGAGGGCGACGTGCGGATTCTCGTAGTCCACCCCCCTGCAACTCAGATGGGGTATGCTTTTCATCTAACCATAAATTTTGAATAATTGTGGTGCAATCAATTTTTTGTTTTTTGATGACAAGATATCATCATGACATTTATTTTCATGCTATTCTGGTTTCAGGATTGATGCTGCTACTGAGATTTTGTGTTTGACTGTGTGCATCTGTCTAGGACAAAGGGTGTCAAGGATTATGCATTCTGTTTTGAACAAATGAGCACTAGTTTTTTTGGGAGTTTGGAACTGTCTGGAGGTTGACACTCTCTGTTCGAACTTAAATTTGTTATTGTGCTTTGTTATCTCTGTTCTGTTTCAGGCAATCATTTGACTTTCTAATGATGAGTGGTTTGGCTTGAAGGCGTTGTTCATTGATGGAAAAATGTTGTTGCAACCACGCACCTGCATAAACAGCCCAGTGGAGCTATGTCTGAAGGTTTTTCATTTAAATCTGCTCTACCATGTTCATATATTATTAGACTAGGTAAATTTCCATAACAAATTTTGGATAAGCTTGCTTATGATTTATGAATGATTATTGTATTCACAGAAAACTTAAATAAGCTTCATATTTTTTGTTCTCATATGGACTGAGATGCTGGGGTTTCTGATTTGTTGGCTGATACATTGGATTTTGATGACACCTGCGTTTGTGATATGAAAGACTTTTCGGGTTGTGACAGTAGCAGAGATAGAGCACCATAGAGACTGATAGTACCTGCGGTTATGATGATAGATTCTGGGTACGTGACAATAGCAGTAATAGAGTTCTGTAGCTGTGAAGGGCTGAAGATGGGATGGGCTAGTGGATGTTTACCATGACATCAAAGGTCTGGTCATGTTTGGTATAAGTGTTGCTGCTTTGGTTTGGTTTTTCCTGTTGATGGAAGACGACCCTCATTCTGCTGACCTATCCACACAGACTTGAGGTTGGGAAGAAATTAACTAACATATGCTTTTCTTTTCAGTAGGGTTTTGGTTAGACTGGCCTTTTGTTGGTAAAACAGGAAATGATAAGAGTTTTGACTAATGTTTCCTCGTGTACCGGAACGTGGTAGCTTGTGGGTTCGTGACTGTAGCTGTGAAGGGATAAAGATGTTAAAGCTTTGTGATATATCGTTGATGGTTGCATGTACCCGTTGCTGCCCTTTGTAGCTGCAGAGCACTGACTCTTGCTGGCAAATGATAACTGGTATGTTTGGTTGAATTCTACTATGTCCAATGCGGTCATTGGAGTGCCAATTTCATACAGTTCTCGGGTTTCCTGTTACATGGTGAGCTGTTTATTATCTATATTTTCTTATTGATGAAATATACAACACTTTTACTTCTAATATATTATCTGTATTTTTGGAGTTCTGGAGATGGAATTAAGATTAGATTAGCAGCATTGATGATTTAATTAGCCATATTTTCTGGGATTCAAGTTTTGTTAATCTATATTCTTGAGCTGCATTCATATTGAAACTGCCATACATTTACAAGCTAGCATTCCTGGGGCATTAAGCCATAACTTGTCATAGAATCTTTATTGAATTTGAATTCCTGGGCGATGTTGGAAAATAAGTGCCATGATATTTGTGGTTCCTGTACCGGGTCACTGAGTGTATCGCAAAACATACGGACAACTGGCTCATTAGGATATCTCTTGTGACTCATACTTTCAGCCTTGTTCAGGAGAATGCCTAATTTTATATTTTCACTCTTTATGGGGAGATAAATGGATTGGTTTTGTTATAAAGCATTATGCAAATCCATATTCATGAGTGATCTGACTGAGTTTTCTATGTGAACTTGTGAAGAGTCTTGACAGTTGACAACATAGCTGCAGTGACATATCCAGCCCCCTGTTTGGTTTGTGGATAGCTTATTTATGCAAAGAATAGTTATATAGTGATATATATGATATTTATATAAATAGATAATTGTTTGCTGTACTTTTCCCTCGTGTTAAATCTCCACCTTTTGTGCTTATCATAATAATATAATTACAGTTTTAGATGGATAAATATGAATAAACTATATTTATCT
Organism: Acorus calamus; assembly: GCA_030737845.1. NCBI lineage: Eukaryota > Viridiplantae > Streptophyta > Magnoliopsida > Acorales > Acoraceae > Acorus > Acorus calamus. Next base: position 24,890,441 of record CM060869.1, on the reverse strand, counting down.
TGCCAGGTATAGCTATCAACGTTTATTTTGCTTCAGGGATTAATGATTACAGTTTATCCATCATTAACAAGCATGTTTTGCTTTGAGAAGCCTATTCTTCCTTTGTGCACCTTATTCACAAAACAAGTGGGGGCTAGAGGTTCCAAATACTACCCTTTTTGCACCTTTTTTTGCCTTTTTTCTTGATTAAATTAATTTGCTCTTTTTTAAATTTCTGGTTTAAATTAATTTGCACCTTTTTCTTATTCTATGTATATTTTGATGGCTGAATTAATTGAGAATGTCTGAATACGATGTACATTCCATATTGAACGAACGGTCTGTAGTTTTTGGGACCTAGAACTATCTTGAGGTTGACATTTCTTTGTTTGATCTTGATTTTTTATTGTGCATCTTTTTAGACTTTTGTGCATTGTTGTTCTTATACTGTTTTCTACCTTTGAGGCAGTTATCATCTAGTTGGACCGTTTGATATTTTATTGATGAGTGGTTTGGCGTGAAGGGGGTGTTCGTTCTTTCTTTGTCTGTTTGTTTGTTTGTTTGTGTTTTGACAAAAGGTTGGACCAATTATTTATCAAGATAATGCCCTATACAAAAGGAGACATGGGTTCTCTGAAAAAAGATAAGGAAAAAGAAAGAAAGAAAAGAAGTCACCCAAAATGGATGATCCATACATGAAGTAACCCTAAACCCTACACCCCATATCATGTGGTTAGCGACTCCACTCCTAGGAGACCGAGGCATGAAGGAAATGCTCATGAATGGACGAATATGTTGTTGCAACCACAACACCTGCATAAACTGCTCAGTGGAAGTGTGTCTTAAAAGGTTTTTCATTCAGATCTGCTTTTCCATGCTCACTTTTTTTTTTTTTTTTGGAATTTGGATAAAGCCTGCTTATGACTGATTATTATATTTACAGAAAACTTAAATTTTTTATTTTTGTTCTATTATGGACTGAGATGATGTGGGGCGTTTTGAATTGGTGCACGGTGCATTGGGTTTTAATAACCCCTCTGCTCATGTCGAAAAATTCTTGGGTTGTGACAGTAGCAGTGATAAGAGGACCATAGATATGGAGGACTTGATAGTGTCTACAGATTCTGGGAACATGACAGTAGCAGTGACAGTGATAGGGGTCCATAGCTGTGAAGGGCTGAAGATGGGAAGGGCTAGTGGATGTTTACTTATAAAATCAAAGGTCTGGTCGAGTTTGGTACAAGTGTTGCGGCCCAGGTTTGGTCATTCCTGCTGATGGAAGATGAACCTCGTTCTGCTGACCCACCCACAGTGCTTTGAGGTTGGGATGAAATAAAGCCTGGTCGAGTTTGGTATAAGTGGTGCCGCCCTGAATTGGTCTTTCCTGCTAATGAAAGATGAACCCTGTTATGCTGACCCACCCACAGTGCCTTGACGTTGGGAAGTACTTAACTAATACATTATTACTTTTTAAAACAGTAAATTACTATGGTTTTAATTATGTTTCCTCGTGTCATGCTATGTGGTAGCTTGTGGGTTCGTGACTTGTAACTGTGAAGGGATAAAGATGGTAAAGCTAGGTGATATATCCTTGATGGTTGTGTGTAGCCGTGTACCTGTTGCTGTCATTTGTAGCTGCAGAGAACTGGTCGAGTTTGATGTTGATGCTTGCTTGAATTATAACTTGTATTTTGGTGGAATGCTACTATGTCCAATGGGGCCATTGTTGTGCCAATTTCACATGCCTCTTGGGGCCGAGTTTTCATGTTATAGTTGACTGTGTCTTCTATATTTCATTTTTCATGAAATGCATTCTATTATCACTTCTAATTAATTTTCTTCTCCATTCACATGAATGTTGTGCAACTTCTATTATCACTTCTATGTGATTGCACTTATGATTTTTTTACCCTTTGTCTAAAAATAGACTGAAGCCAGTTGATCTAGTAGTTAACTACTTGAGACTGTTGGGATGCATATTATTAGAAAGAATTTTTAGTAGGTAATGTCAAAAGTCAAAAGTTTTTCCCTGTTGTTTTGTGTAAAATGGCTTTATAATCAGTAAATGTATTTGAGGAGTCAAGAATGGAATGAAAAGTGGATAAGCAGAGCATTGATGATTTATTGACCACATTTTCTGGAATTCAAGTTTTCAGTAACCTATACCATTGTGGCTTGAGCTGCATCATATGGTCGATAATTTGCCATAGAAACTGTCATACTTTTTCTGGAAGTGTGGGTTCTCAAGTACTACCTTTTTTTTGCTCATTGTTTTGGAATATTTCTGGTTAATGTAATCTGCTCTCCCTTTTTGTTATTTCTGGTTTAGATTGATTTGCTCCCTTTTCTTATAAGTGTACTGAATCAATAGAATGATTTAGTCTGTCAGAGGCAGATAATTAATAGAATACCTTGGTCCCATCTGAAAGCCATATTATGCGTAGTGGCACTAGAAAATAGTATGGATATATATTATATGTATGCACCCCGAAAAAATATTAAGTTGCCTCTGTGGCATTCTTTCAGGTTTTGCTTTGGCTTCACTTAGATCATTTGACTCAGTGTGGAAGGCACAGTACAATGCAAATGTGCTACTTTAGGCCTCATTGTTGTTACTGGAGACAGCTTAAGTAAATCTAGTTCTAGTTTTCTTGAGAAGTGAATGCATTGTTTGATACGGGTTGAGAGTTTTTCCTATGAAAGATTGGGCCAGAGCAAGTCAACCCGTTATGCAGGTTGCAGATTTATTTTGTACTTGGGAGTTATATCTCCTGTCTTCCTGAGAACTCTTAAATTAGTTTACCTGAGAACGCTTAATCAGTTTTGCCTTTTCTGGTGGTCTGGCTGATCTATTGAATTTAGTGCCGATATGAAGCTACAATTCAGATAAGGAAACTCAGTCCATTTTATCTTCAAATCATATACCATATACCCAATCCAATGAGTTATTTGTTTTATTTTTTATAAAAAATGAATTATATAATACAATTTATAAAAAAAATATGAAAATTTTTACCTCGTTAAAATGAGTGAAGAAGTCTAACAAGATATATGAGACTGTAAAATTAATTGAGTGTAACAACTCTCTTCCGATAAATATGAAATAAGCAAGTGGAGGAATGAGGAAGGCAACACCAAGTGGGTAGAGGTGTAGCTTAGACTGGTTTTATAGCAACCCGAAGTTTTCATATTTAAATAAAATTATAATTTTTTTTTAATGTGAATGATAAAATTTGAATTATATAGTTTATTTTTATCTAGAATTTTTCACTTCAATCGTTTCCATATCATTATTCATTAAATAAAAATATTCGTTATTTTTATCTTTTTATTTTTGTTGGATAATTGACTTTTATAAAATTTTAATTGTTTAAGATAATATATTTTTCAAGTTTAACCTGTGCCCAACCTGAAACCAACTCGAATCAAACCCGAACCCGAACAAAATATGATGGGTTGATTTCGGGTTGAACTTTTTAAATTTTATGGTTTAGGTTTGAATTAGATTTCTCTAAGGTTGGGTTTGGGTTGAACTCCAACTGGACCCGATCCACCTGAATTGCACTCCTAGAAGTGGGTTCTAAGTTAAATGAAATTAATCAAACTGCTCATTGTTATATCCATGTCATTTTGGATCCCTAATCACGACTATCAACATTATTACGTAATATAATATCTCAAATCATGCGTAATTGAAAATTTTTCAGTGTTTATTGATGGATTCATAGTTAATTTGATTGAAACCCTTTACTTCTCATGAACTCACATCCTTTACACTCACCTCCCTTTACATGAGGTCATGAGCCTTCACTATTGAACTGTAGTGCTCGTATTGTTGGCAATGAATGAGAAAGATTATTGTATGAGTCAATTTTTGTATACGTCAATCTAAGATCGAAGAACGACTAAAGCATGAATGTTTTTCACATCTTTGGTCACTAAATCACCCAAATTGTTGTAACATTGGCCTATTGGTTCTGAAATCACCTTACACCAAAGTGTTTTTAAAGTAAGTGAACTTTGCGAAAATGTTTTAGTGGACCAAAATTTAGTTTTAAAATGTTTTATAAACAATTTTGAAATGAAATTATACTAATGTTTTTGAAACATAATATATTGATCTTGATATTGCTCACTTGATTGGTTCAATTGAATCATACTTATTTAAAGCAGTTTAACTATTGTTCTACAGCTAACTACGTGGCATGGATATGCTATCCAAACGTTCTGGCAGTTAATGTCACATCATCAAGATATTTGAAAACGTTTGGATTTCATAGAACATAAATAAAAAATGGGTTAAAGACATCTAAGTCCCTATAAACATGGAAAAATTCATATAAGTTCTTATTAGAATTGGGACAGACGTACGGGTCCCTAAAAACTCACAAAAACCTAATAATCATCCTTAAGTTAAATTTTTATCCAAACATAACGGAATATTCTCAAAATATTTTATCATATATAATTGCATATACAATGAAGTCCCTATAAACAGTCATAAAGATAAATTAGTCCCTACAAAATATAAAATTACCCCTAAAAGACTTTTACATTAAATTGTGTACATATTGCAGTCCCTATAAACAATCATAAAGATAAATTAGTCCCTGCAAAAGATAAAATTGTCTCTGAAAGATTTTTACATTTAATTGGATAGACATTACAGTTCTTATAAACAATTGTAAAGACAAACTGACCTTTGTAAAAGATAAAAATATATCTGAAGGATTTTTATATTTAATTGTAAAAATCTTTTATGGGCATTTTGGTCATTTACAAGAACCAAATTCTTTTTTTGCGATTGTTTATAAGGACTGTACTGTCTATCCAATTAAATGTAAAGTCTTTCAGAGGCAATTTTGTCTTTTGCATGGACTAATTTGTTTTTTTATTGTTTATAGGGACTGCAATGTATACACAATTTAATATAAAAGTCTTTCAAGGGCAATTTTATCATTTGCAGGGACTTCTTTGTCTTTATGACTGTTTATAGGGACTTCAATGTCTACACAATTATATGTGATGGAATATTCCATTAAGTTTGGATAAAAAATTAACTCAGGGATGATTATTGGATTTTTATGAGTTTTCATAGACTCATACGTCTGTCCCAATTTTAGTAGGGACTTATATAGATTTTCCCATGTTTGTAGGGACTTAGATGACTTTAACCCATAAAAAAATGGTCAATACATTTGAAAAAAAGCAAAAAATCTGGACTTAGATCTTGAAATTCATAATATAAAATTCAAAATCCACGATTAATGAGATATTCATAGATGACTGATTTTTGGAATGTTGTTTTAATCTAAAAATCAGATCTCGACGTTCCATCCCTCACAAACTCAGATGAACACAACCACTATGATTACTCAACTACTATGAACGTACGGTTCATTTTGTGCCGAGAATATCTTAAAAAAGTAAAAACAATGTACCCGGTGCCTTAACATGCACATTACATTGAAGTTTACTAAGCAAAAAATAAAATAAAAATGCACATCACATTCCCTTAACATGCATATTACATGTCAAAAACTTTCAAAATTTCCACTTGCAAATACCATAATCATGAATCAACTGCAGTTATATTCCCCTGTTTTCCCAGTCAAAAACACCAGCAGATGCGAATAAACCCCCCCCCCCCCCCCCCCCCCCCCCCGACTTCCTCAAAACACAATCCATTTCCCTCTCGTGCTATTCATTTCATCATGCCGCCAAGAGCCAACCCACTCGTCCGGGGAAGGGTGATCGGGGATGTCCTTGACGACTTCGTTCCAACTGTCAATATGATGGTCGAGTACAATAAGATGGTCTCCAACGGCCGCACGTTCTCACCTTCTTTGGTGTCCTATAGGCCAGATGTTTTGGTTGAGGGAAGTGCCAAGGATTACTTTACATTGGTAAGCCTCAATTGCATGCTTCTTGTCCATCACCTATACGTTATTTGTCACAATTCCTTTTTGTTATGAAGTCTAGTTCATATATAATTATTTATTTATTTATTAATTTGCAACTCATTATCATGTATCTTCTATGGAATTAAATTGAAGGTCATGACTGATCCTGATTCTCCTGGCCAAGGTGAACATTTGCACTGGTGAGTATATTTGTTTGTAGGCCTGTTATGAAATTTTTAACTTCCTTTTTCTTGTCATCTGATTTAGAAAACCTATGCATGTTTGTGAACTTGGTTATTTTACTTGCTGATATAACTAATTCAATATCGATCAAAATATGTTGTGTAGGATGGTGACCAACATCCCAAGCATATCTGTGGTTTTACCGAGTGAGTCTCCTTTAAACCTCCCTTCTTTCTCACCAATCAAATCATTAATTTTTTTTACGTGGCTTGACATGCATCAGGGGAGGAACTGGTGCCGTATGAGGCGCCAAACCCAACCGACGGCGGCACTCATAGGTTCGTGTTCGTTCTCTTCAGTCAGAAGGGTCAAATGGTGCAGGAGGTTTCTTCTACTTCCAGAGATGGGTTCAGCACAAGAAGATTCGCAGCTGCGAACGAATTGGGTGACCCTGTCGCTGCCGTGTATTTCATATGCGAGGAGGAGGAGGAGAAGAAGAAGAAGAAGGCTTTTAACCAGTGTTGTATGCAGTGATGAACTATATATTCATCACGAATTCTTCATTCGACCTCTTTTTATCTCTCTTCAGGAACGTAGACAAAATTGGTGCATTATTGTCAATGTTTTTAAAGATTTTCTTTTTTTAGTTTTTACCGAGCAATAAAATAAAATAAAATGTTTTTTTTGTTTGAGGGCAAAGAATGACACTAGATCTCTCTATATGTGTGTATTTTTTTAACGTTTTTTAACGCATTAAAACAATGTTTCGCCCATCACGGATCGCTTCACCAAACGTGGAGTTACCCAATGCTGAGCCAAACAGATCCAAACAAAGCCCATGTTTTATTGGAAAATTGGGAATGAAGTAAATGAAAAGAATGTGGAATAATGATAAAATAAGTGTTTAGAAGATTGAAATAAATGATAATTTATATGTCATAATTAATTATATGATATAATTATTCTTGCTATCCTATGAAATTAAGTTATTCTAGTTTATTCAACCCATTTGAATATGTGAGCCCCACTGTTAAATCAACTGTCATAATCTCTCATAAAACAAAAGGTCCATAGGTCTAATCATTTTTTTCACATTTATCTTATCTACACATTATTCACATTTTATCCACAATTTATTCATGATCAACCAAACAATAAAAACTTTATTATTACATTTCTCAACGAGAATAATTAAAAACACAATAAAACAAATAATCACTTATTCATTATCTATATTAAAATAGTCATAAATCTCAAAATAACTTAATTCTCTATCCAAATGGGAGCTAATTGAATAAATATTTTTATAGCTAATCGGTAGTAGTTCTACCAATACACATCTAATTTTCTTTTGTTGGAAAGCTTACGGAACGAGGATCACTACCAAACACTTAACATCCAAAATTTGGATTCCAACACTCGTCTAAATTTAGTATTAGTATAAACATGGTCTAAATAAATTCAGTCATTACAATTTGGGTGATTATAAACTAAGTAACTAACTCAACGTAAGCGCAAGATAAGAAGAAAATCGCTGTCATCATTTTGCATCTCCTAGAATCCATAAGTAAAAAGAAGATAAAAAAGAAATTTCTTTTTTAATTTCAGAAGATTTGTGTGGTGAGCCACAATTATTAACAGAATCTAAACTAATTATATAAAATTAATTTTAAAAATTATATTAACAAATTTATTCCAATGTAAACTAGACACCTTTCTAACCAATAAATCTAAAATATGAAACAAATCCTATAAAATTATAAAGATCCTAAAATTCAAAATTCAACCCCAACTAATCAACTCAGATTATTAGGGGCAATTTGTTCTACAACAATCTCTTCTATAAAAAAAAAACCATAAATGCTTTACAACTTGAAATTTTCAATTATTTTGGAAAAAGCATGCAGTAGAGATATCAAGCTCGTGGCTTCGCAGATTGATATAGAACAGTTCACATAAATTTACCTACACCGTGCATCAACAATCAAGCTATACATTATACAAAGGCTGATCACTTGACATTGTCAGTCTTAGTTACTGAACCAGCCTCCTCTTCAACAACAAACCTTCTCCAAAACCAGTGCCCCGCCCATACCTCCTCCATCCTCTGAAGGGGCACCCCCTTCGTCTCTGGCAAGAACAACACAACGAACACTGTCATGACAATGTTCCACCCCGCGTAGAACAAGAAAGTCCCGTACTTGAACGCGCAGAGCATCGCCAGGAATGTCTGGGTGAGCACGAACGTGATACCAAGGTTCACTGCGACATTCACGCTCTGCCCCGCAGACCTCACTTCCACCGGCATCACCTCGCTCGGCACCAACCAGCTGAGCGGACCCCATGACCAGCCAAACCCTGCCGCGTACAAACACATCAGCACCAGCATCCCCACCGAGTATCCCCTCGACAGCGTTGCTTCCCCATCGGTGCCTATCTTTGCCGCAAGAATCCATGCCACACCCACCTTAACATAACAGAGTTACAAACAAGTATGCTTATAAGTCTCTGGATTAAAAATTATCCACATTAATGAATTCAGTCAACTTTTAGGTTCCATTTGAAACGAATTGATCAAAATGATTTTGTTTTTACAAAAACAATTTTAATTTTTTTTTTTTAGAAAGATAGATATTGTTACGGAGATTTCATTTTTGATTTCATAGTACAACTCAAAAGTGGATGTGAAAGAATACAAAAGAAGCAAGAAAACAAAATAAAAGCAAGAAGAATGCAAAGAGATCGAAAGGAATACCAGTGCAGCCTCCTCATAGTTAGAAGAGTTATCTAACCGAGAAGGAGACATTGTATAACCCTCGACCTTCAATTCTCTAACATGAGTTGCTCGTCAATGATCTTAACACCTCAGCAGGGGCCATCTCACCCCCATTCGGGCAATTTATATAATAGAAATGCCACAGTTATCTCTAAAAAAAAGAACAATTTATGGTTATATATGTGATTGTCGATGTGTTTTATTTGTACATAAACCAAGTATTTTTTATGAAAAAACTAATTGTACTTTTAAGTAAAATCTATGTTTGAGAATTGATTATACACCTGACCTTAACACATTTTATATATTTTTATTTCCAAAATATCTCCACACCACCCAGGAAATAGGAAACATTGATGTGAACATGTGATGCACCTTATCTACTTATTGACTACAAATATTTAATAGCATTAATCGGTGAAATTTTCACATATACCTGGCAGACGATCATTTGGATGCCACCCTGGATGAAAAGGACCTTTCGGCCGTAGCGGTCAACGACGAAGGTGGAGACGAGGATCGACACGAGATTGACGGACCCGAGCACGACCGCTGCCATCAGAGCCGGGTCGCTGCCGAATCCGACGGTCCTGAAGAGCACGGGCGCGTAGAACGCGATGACATTGATCCCCGTCATCTGTTGAAAGAAAGGCAAAGCGACCGCCACCACCAGGTGCGGCCTGTGCCTCCTCTCCCACACCAGCCTCCTAAACTGCCCTGACGAACTTTCCTGGTCCTTCGCGGCCTCTATCGAGCGGACCAACTCGTCGAGCTCCTCGTCCACGTGCGTTTCCGACCCCCGGACCCGGCACAGGGCGGCACGGGCCTGGGGAAGGCGGCCGCGGGAGGCGAGGCTGGCCGGCGTGTCGGGGACGGAGAGTGCCCCAGCGGCTATGGCAGCGGCGGGAGCACCGGCGAGGCCGAGGGAGAGCCTCCAGCCCGAGGAGAGGCGGGAGCGGGAGACGGCGTAGTTGGTGAGGTTGGCGGCGACGACGCCGATGGCGATGAAGAACTGGAAGCCCGTGTTGAGCGCGCCACGCCACCTTGCGGGGGCCATCTCAGAGAGGTAGACGGGGGTCGCCTGATTGGTGAAGCCGACGCCGAAGCCAAGAAGGATGCGGCCGAGGATCAGCATCTCGACGTTGACAGCGGCTGCGTTGATGGCGGATCCGATGAAGAAGGTGGCGGCACCGATGAGCATGACGGCCTGGCGTCCGAGAGCGCGTGTGACACTGCTCGCGATGAGGGAGGAGACGAGGCCGGCGATGTAGAGAGAGGAGGTGAAGGAGGTGAGGATTTCGCTATTGTAGACGCAGTACTCGTTCTGCGATGAGTCCTTCATCTTTCTCAGTACAGACGGGAAGAACCTCCCTAAGAATGACGCCATCGTTGTCACTCCACCTAAACCAAGAAATCCAATTTAATCGGCTTTGATGTCTATAATTTAGGGGGACAAACAGAATTAAAGGAGTGGGAAGAGAAAACTAGCCTGAAATTCCAATGTCGTAGCCGAATATCAGGCCCCCAGACGCCGCCACAATACAGGTTATTATGACGGACGCCGTGAGTTTCCCACCGAAGTCTTTTACAGGGCCACCGTCGACCATGAGTCCTCCTCCGGCCATTATTCTCTGCGTTTAATTAACAAAACCTGGAGTACTACTGGGATTTTTTATGAGGGTGTGATGAGCTTTCGTGGAACCCAAGATGAAGTGGAACTAGTTATTGGAGGTGCTGGGGGAATATGTTTTGTACAAGTAATGAAGAAGAAGAAGAAGATTAGTAAGTGAAGAGTGGGGCATAGAGCCAACTACAATGAGCGTTGAAGACCGGTAGGTTGTACCACATGCATCACTGTTTAATTGTTAGGAAAATGATGCAGGATATACCTTGTTTAGCTATATCTTAGGACTAGATTGACAAAGAGTTAAGATTTTAAAGATAAGTTGTCCTAATTTTAGGAGATAAAAAATCTATCAATTTTGTTCATATTTATATTTGTCAAAACTGGGATAAAAAGTGGAATAAATGCTATCTCAGTTTGTAGGTGAAATAAAATATCCTTATTTTCATTTTAAAATTGAGACAACTGTCCACAATTTATCTCGATTATTTTTTATACCGAACGGAGATAAACTATCATTCTCCTCACTTATCCTCATAATTGCCCTTTATCCAATACTTATTCCCTTGTTAAACCAGCCCTTAAAACTTGAATGACTCAATTTGTTTATCGTATGTTATATTTGTGTCATTTCAAAGTCTAGAAAGTGGACGTTGTTATATTTTTTTGGTGTTTATTCCCCCTGTTGAATGATTTATTTGTGTTTTCTTTGGTTTAATACCTGCCTTAGCATAATTGAGAATTTTCATTTTTTCAAAAATTTTCTAGTTCCGATCGGTATTCAGATTTTCATAGGTAGTGGAATAATCTATGAATATTTATGAGCTCTTTTGATGTGAAGAGTCACTCGTAGGTGAGCTTAAAAAGTCTCACCTCCCCCATTGCTTGGTGCCCTTGTTAGCTTAAACACTATACAACCCTTTTTTTTGTCCTTATCTTACTCAAATTTAATTTTCTACCACTCATTCTCTCTCTTTGTTGTGTGTCTCGGCCGGTCTTTGTTGAGAGGGTTTGGTGAGTGTGTTTGTGAGATTTTAGTGGATCTTTGTTTGAAGAATGGCTGTTTAGATATCACAACCAAAAAAATTGACTATTGGCGACGGCCCAGATCCACTATTAGCGACAGCGATGGTCCGTCCGAATTTGCGCGACGGCTGTTTTGGCGATCGAGTTATCTCACCCCAAAATAAGGAAACGGTTCCCCAAACTTCTATTAATCCCCAAATGCCGTCGATACCCGAACGCCATCGATCCACGTACTTTGCCGATCGCGGAATGCCATCCATCCACCCACGCTGCTGACCGCCAAACACCGTCGATCCCCCGTGTCACCGATCCCCGAACACTGCCGATCCTTCTATGTTGCCGATCCACCTAAGCCGTTGATCTCCGAAGGCCGCTGACCCCCATACGCATCCTATTGACATTTATTTAATTAACTTGGAAGGGATGATGATGTCTTAAAGACTGGCATAAGATGGGATTCATCTAGCAAGATTCAATGAAGAAAAATGATTATTGGAGGAAGCTGTTGTCCTTCCTTTGTGGATGCTGGCAGTGGCGAAATCGGATTTCTAATGTGACTTATATAAATATTTTTTAAAATTATATCATTATGTTTTTTTATTTCAATAGTATAGATTAAAAATATGTATAAAATGAAATAAATACATTCATATAAAATATATTACTGAATAATTATAAAAAATAATTATCATATTTTAAAATGATATGCCATATTTCGAATTGATAATTAATAAAAAAATGTCAAAACATAAATCTAATAAGCAATACATACCTTTAAATTTGATTTCGATGATATTTCATATTCTGAAAATGTTAAATGATTTGACTATTTTAGATATTTACACAAATATTTTCAACTTTAAATAAATTAGTAACAATGATAATAAGGTAACATGAAAAATTATATACCTTCAAAGTATTGATGAAAGAGATGAGAGGATTACAGATTGTAGATTCTCAATTGTGATACATTTAATGGAACAAAAAGTAAAAATTATTTAGAGATGAAGATTGATATTAGGAACAATTGAGATATAAAAAAAAAGAAAAAAAGAAATTAAAAATTTTATTTTTTTTAAGATGGGCACCTAGGTGAAGCCGCTGAGAAGTGAAATCCATGCCTGGTTGTTTGTGGAATATGGATAAAAGGAGGCTTGGGGGTAAATGAAAAGGTAGAGTTAAAAATGACTTTTGTGTTATGTAGAGGGGGGAGGGTTACTTAAAAGAAGAGGTGAGTGCACACCATACACATGGATGGTCCAGATGGATAGTAGATGGTTGTTTTAATTTTATTTTATTTTTATTTTATTTAGTTGTGAGTGATTGCTGTTTAGGGAATTTCATATGTAGATAAGACCTATGATTTATGGACCATAATTAAAATTAACTTACCACAAAAAATTAAAAGGACCTAGAAAAAAATTAAAAAGACATGAAAATAAATTAAAAAAATCCAGGGGAGCACATGCCCCCCTGGTCCTATGGTGGCTCCGCCACTGGATGTTGGAGTATTTTGAGATAATTCCTTATTTGATGCCTGACAATGAATTGTATTTTGTCCTAAAGGGAGTTTACAAGGAATGATATTAAATTGGTTGTGATTTGAACTGTTTAAAATTCATGGAGATTGTAGAAAATTATTTTGATCGTAGTTTATTGGTATGCATTCATTTTGATTATTGTTGTGTATACATTCATTCTGATTTTTAGTTTATTGGTATCCGATAATCTAAGATCCTCAGGAGGTATTTTTTAATTAGTGCATCTGATCTAAAATTCATCGGATTATTGTGATTTCCCTTGATTATGGATTGAATTATTTTCCTATGACTTCCTGGGGTATGCAATTGATCTTTTTGATAGTCCTAACATTGGCAAACTGTTGAAAAAGTGGCATGAATCAATATTGGTGGCATTCAATATGACTCTTGAATTCTATAATATATTCCTATATTGCCTTAAGAAGTTCAACTGAAATTTGCATTAATGCTTTTATTATTTGCAGTTGTATAATTAGATTTACTAAGAGTTGGCTAAGTTCTTATTTTCATTCATGTTTAACAGAATTTCATTTCCAAACGTTTCTTCGTCAAACAACAAATGTTACTCGTGCTTCTAAAGGATACACCTTCTAACCATTGTGGTATGCCACCATCTTATTGAATATCTTTAAATTTTTGCAAGGTTTGGATGAAAAATATGTGGGCATGAATAAAATTATTCGAAAGTCAGTCTAACTGACCCTCAATGTGATTGACATGAACATGTGCAACTTCTTTGCTATTTGCATTCTTGTAAGTAGTTAGTGTTGAGCCATGTATCACCTTAGTAATATTTTTTGAAGTAAAGCTATAAAAATCGTTTAAGCCAATGAGAAAAAAAAATCTTAAGTGAAAGTCACCCAAGCCATTGAGAGTCCTATAGAGTGGGTGTTAAAACTGTTAAAGTTTTGAGGGTCCAAGCTGTTAAATTTTGCGAGGTTCTGGATGAAAAATATGTGGGCATGAATAAAACTCTTCGAAAGTCAGTCTAACTCACCCTCAATGTGATTGACATGAACATGTGCAACTTCTTTGCTATTTGCTTTCTTGTAATTTTTTTGGGTGTGGTTTGCTTTTTATAATTGATGTAAGACCCAACAAGTGTGGGGGGGCTAAGGAATGAGTGTTGAGCCCATGTAACACCTTAGTAATATTTTTTGAAGTAAAGCTATTAAAATCACCTAAGCCAATGAGAAAAAAAAATCTTAAGTGAAAGTCAATCAAGTCATTGAGAGTCCTATAGAGTGGTACGTCCATGGTCTAGCGTTTTTGGTCGGTGATTCTTTTCAACCTCTGTATGAAATATTGTAAATCTTTAGTGATGGCTTGGATGCCTTGAGAATCATTTATGCATCATCAATACGAGATATAAAAATACATAAGTTGGTTATTAGATATCAAATTAGCTTATGCATATATTGAGGTGTCTTTACATTTTTATATTTTTTAATTGTTGGATGGGAATTGAGCTTGTATGTTTTATCGATATTGAAGTTTTATCACCAGGTATCTAGATCATTTCTTGTTGCTACTTGTTAATACACAAGATATTTCGTTTCATTAGCACATGCTAATGCAATTGCTTGCTATCACAAAGTGTAATTTCTTTTGTTAGGCATGAAACATGGTCTCAGGAAAGTGGTCAAGAAAATTAACACGCAAGGTGCTTGTTTGTTTGCAGGTATGTGATCTTCTTCAATGCATGCAATTATCTCATATGCGTTCATTTGGAACCTTTATTCTATTTAACTTCTATCTTTATGTAAAAGGTCCTTGGCAAAATAGAAAGGGAAATCAAAATGTATATTAGCTTCAGATAGATTGCATTAAGTTTATTCTCTCTTTTTATGTTCTCCTCTGTTATGCTTCCTAATTATATCTTGGTCATGAAATTGTAGGTCTAAATCTGAAATTGATCATGTTTAGATTTATAAAAAATTACTCTTTGTTTATGTTCTTTTTGTCCTTACTATACTTTGAACTTTCAGTTCCTTCATAACCAAAGTAGTAGTTGTGTTCCTTCAAACCAACTTTTAACTTTTAGTTCCTTCAAACCAAAAAATATCGTAGAGAAGTAGTAGTACTTTTGTTCCATGACCGTGTGGTAACTCAAAATCCTCATACACTAACCCTACTTTTGAATTTATTTTTTAATACGATACTGATGGTGGGAAAAAGCTTTGATAGAATAAAAGTGTCTGGTTCTGACTATTTCTGTCAAATTTTCATTTACTGGCAAAGCATTAGATCAGTAGAAAATGTTAACCCACTTTTGTAAAACCTATAAGTAGTTACATTAATGTTTGATGGGTTCTTCATGCTTATAGTAATATGTCATCATTTATTCATTTCATATCATTTTTTATGGGATACTATTATAGGTTTTATATAATATATACATCTTAGAGTTTAATCTATATATATTTTTGTGTGTGTGCAGGATGTTTAGTATTTTGCTTCAGAGCATATAAAGACACCTCTTGATGAATCCTTTAAAGACAAAACAAAAAAAATCAAAATCAAGTTATGGTTTAATAATTTTGACAAGAAAGTCACATCATCGTCGGAATCTTTTTCACATGAGTTAGTCAAATGTCTCTATGTTCACATTTTTAGATGCAGAAAGGAAGAATATTAGTTGTAAATGAAAATATCATGTTGTTGGAGATTATTTTTATATTAATGTTTATTTTAATTTTTGTAAATTTTCTATATGAAATTATCTTCAATATGTGTTTGTATGAGTTGAATGAGAATAAATGGATGTTGTATTTATTTGAATGTTTTAATTATAATAAATTTATAGATTCCCATAAAAAAAGGAAATGTAGTTGCTAAATTGTCAATGGCGACGGATGTAGACCGTCACTAAAAGATCAGTTGTGTGGCCTTAGGACATCAATAGCGACGGCTATGATACGTGCCTAATCCATCACTAGCAACGGTCTATAGCCGTCGCCTAACTGGTCAATGGTCCCATGACTTTTGCCGACACCCCTATCCGTCCCATGACTTTTGCCGACACCCCCAATGAGGACGGCCCTGACAAATGTCCATCGCTAATACCTTTTAGCGACGGATTTAGTCCGTTGCAGAAAGTCAAATTTCTTATTGTGTATGTAGTGTGACGTGTATGTTTGTATTATGTTATTCACTCTTCCTAACCCTTCCTCCCTCTCTCTTTTGCCCTCCTTTGTGTGGACCAGAAATGGTTAGATTGAGAAAGAGATGATTATGGTGATGGGAGGTTTGGATGGTGCTTAGAGAGGTAAGGCAAATATCTGTCTTCATTGTGGAACTAGTATCTAGAGGCATATTCAGAGGTTTAAGTCTCATGTTCCATGATCATGTGTATGTTTAGATTCTATATATGAAATTTGGTGTTATAATATTATCTGTATTAGAAGCTATATGCTGATTTGTAAGAACTGTCCAGATTCGTGTGGGAAGTGACCAATTTATGAAATTATTTTATTTCGGATATTTAGAGGCTTAATCAGATTTCAATATCTTGATGGATTATGAACCCAACATGTACATGAATGTATGTGATTTATTTCAAAATGTTTTGATGTGTATTTGATGCTGTGGTGATCAAAGTTTAAGGATGTTTGCAATAGATGTGCCAGTTTTGGCAAGTTTGAGTTTTTATGTTATTATGCATGCTATGAGCTATATGTGGAGTTGGTATCTTCATGTAATAGGCTTGTATATGTCTCAGGATTTATCATATTTGATTTGAGCACCATTGGTTGTAGGATTTAGAAGTTATTGAATCTCTCGCCAGTTTGTGCTGTCGTGGGAGTGCATCGTGTTCTTCCCACCTCTGTCCTGCTCATTATCCCACATCAAGTCCTCGTGGATAGGGCGAGTGGTAATCCGGGTGTTGGTGAGTGGCTCGACCTAGGCAATAGGGATAAATATAGCATGCTTGATAGGCACTGTAGGATATTTTATGCATTGTAGTGGTATTATAAAAATCATATTTAGTCTGTATCACTAGCATATCAAGATACATGTGTTATGCAGGATTAAATATCATATTGTAGGGATTGTTTGCACATACTTATTGCTATGTTCATTCAAGTTAGTTATAACTCTTGCCTCTACTTGCTCTTTACACCATGTACCATGTGCATCATGCATAGTAAGTTGGGGCATACCTAATAATTTTTACACCATGTTTGCGTGATTAGTGGGTACTTAATAACTATATCAGTTGTGGCCTAATTATCTTATGTTCCTTGTAATAATTTAAAAACCCTGTCTATCTGGGATAGACGTGTGTATGACCCGCTTTCAACGTCATACTTGACATTAATAAGTGTGGATAAGAAACTGCATTCCCCACGTCCTCATGATCCACCTGTTGGAAAATTTTGGTGGATTCCAAGTAACTAGGTATTGAGTACCAATACATTGGTGGATTCCAAGTAACTAGGTATTGAGTACCAATACATTGATCAATGGGATCACTTGTGAGTGTAGAGTGTATTACCTCGACATTATCGTGCGTTGAAGCTACCCTATGAGGTGCCGCCCTCCCCGTGATTGGTACCATCTTGGGCAGGCTGCCAGGGAGAGGGCTACCTGTGACAATGCTACCGGATGACGCGGAGTGATTGTGGAGTATTGTTTGCAACTTATTGTGTATTTGTTTAAGTGTTGGCTATGTATTATCTTTATTGTGTGGTGGTTGACCATTCACTGAGCTTGTAGCTTATCCCTCGCATTTTTTTTGTTTCTCCAGCGGAGACAGAGCAGGTCATGAAGGTGGAGCTCCCGTGAGGTGTTCTTTCGCAGCCAGTGTTATGTCCGTCTTTTGAGTTAACGAGAAAGGTCGTCAGCAGTCCTATCATTTCTATATGTATTTCTTTTTGGGTGCTTGGACACATGTTGTATGTATTCTCTTTTAACTAGACTCGGCTCACATAAGACAGTGATTGCGTATCCTCTGTCTGTAATGATATTTTTGGTTACAGACTTGTTCATATAATGCTTCTGTTTCTTAGCTTAGTATATGTTTTGCAAATCTTTGTATGTGGATATCTTGTTGGCCTCTTGTATGATATTCTGATATTGCTATCATTATTACAAACTGGGGACAGTCACTCTGGAGCGTAACATATGTGATTGTAGGAAGATATTATACTTCGAGAAAATGCAATTGAATGACATAGTAATGCATGAGGATGATTTTAAAGGATTCTTCCCTGGCATGTATATTTTACCTATTTCTATTTTCTATCATCATCTTATATAGGTATGACATATTATATTTTATATTAAAGTTGATGACTTGAATTAAAGTGAAACTGCGATGTGTATGTGTGAGGTCACATGAAAATTTATTATTGATTCTCAAGGGATCAATTCCAAATTGGAAGATTCTTGTTGGAGTAGTATGTTTAAAACTATCATGAACAGTCCATATGCATCCAAGTTATATGATTCCCTGAGCAGTGACCCTAATAGAAAAGATGGTTTTCAAATTTGTTTTATGATATGTAATACATATTAGTTCATATCTATTCTATCCTTGGATATAATTGATCTCTTTGTCGCACCAGTGATCCATGTGTTAATTAATTTATTTTCTAACTTTGCGTATGGGTGCAACTAGAGAAAAGACAATTGGACAAATGAAAAGATCGCCCGATGAAGATGTGATGACACGTTAGTGATTAAATGTATGTTTTATATTTGTGGTTCATTTATGAAAGGTTATCTATTCGTGACATTCTTGTTTGGATGTAGTTATTCTCACCATCTTGATTATTAATCCCACCATTCAAAATTAAAAATATCTAATTTTTCTTTTTTTATAAAATGGCATTGATCTCACCACCAATAAAATAGTATTAATATCAATCGACATGCGTTATGTCGAGAGGTTCTTCTTTCGGTCGACTATTTCCCTGTCAAAGATGTTTTTTTGACTGCATAAAAATCCTTCCCAGTTCGACAGAGCATCTGTCAACCAGAGCCAAAACAATCGACATCCATTCTATCGAATATGTGTGTCTTTTTTACTACTTAAATATGTTATGTTCGACAATGATGATGTCATAGATGCCACCCACAGTCAATAGGCTCCCGGTCGGAAAAAAACATCATACACGACATTGCATGTCCATTCAAAACTACCAACACAACCACTAATATCTGGATTTTGTTCCACAATAAGAGTTCCAATAAAAAATTTGATCAACTAAAATATAAATGACAAGACATATATATATATATATCAAGTCATACCCAATGATCAAAATTTCCACGGCTCCTCTTGCTTTCCTTCTTCTAATTCTAACAATCAACCAAAAATCCAGGTACAAACTACAAACCCCTATTAGCACATTCTCCAACAGGAAACAACAAGAAACATATAAAGAAAGAGAGGATGAAATCAATAACATTCACCCCACCAATCTTACTTCTTCTTTATTTTGCCTCTTCTTCCCTTCTTATGTTCTATCTGCAGTAGATTTTCTATTTTTATGAAACTCTAAGCTTCCCTAATTGATGACACCACATTCAGCAAATAATAGGTGGAAGGCATTGGTAAGAATTGGCTAAATTACCCCCTCATCACCAAACCATGTGCAAATAACTAACAGGTGGAAGGTATGGATAGGAATTGACTTACACCTAGAATTACAAAGCATTGACACCTCTGTCATCATCAGTTAGTTGTCAGGTTGACTGATGCTCACTTGGAATTAGGCCCAGTTCAATTGTATCTCTCTCGAAGCAGGCATGATACGGGCGAAACTAAGTTTTTATTAATTTTTTTCATATTTGATGGTAGCTAATAAGTTTCATATTAAAATGAAACTAAGATTTATCAATTAGGATTTGATATTATTGTTAAATAGGTCTTGTAAAAAATAAATATAACCTATATAAAGAGATAAAAATAACAAAAAAATATTTCAAAAGAATAATTAAAAATACACATTTCTCACATAATACCACAACTATAATATTTAAAAATTATTGAATTTGAAAATTTGATCATGAAAATAAAAAGAACAATATATTAATAGAGTTAAAGGAGCATTCACCCATCCTTCCATTCCCTTTTGTTCTTCAGCAATGGGTGGTGACGGTGCGATGTTTATTTTCCTCCATGGTTTTTTTCGATTGGTTACATGGGTGGACCAGGTTGTGAAATCATTCCTTATTATTTTTTGTTCTCTTCATCAATAGAAAAAAAAAGGTTGCCATATTAAAAAAAGAGAAAAGGAAGATACGTGAACATTTTAGGTAGAATTTAATGTCATATTAAAAGGATTTCTAAACAAACATAGGCTTAATGCCATATTAAGAAAGTTTTTTGAAAAATCTAGGCTGGGCTGTAGCCTGACCCAGTTTACTATTAGATCTGCCCTTGGAGGCAGACCCTGAAAATGAATGGTTAATGTATCTCCAGGCTGACAGAGGAGACCGGATCCGATCAGGACCAAACTCGATCAGTTCAGTCAGTACCGAACTGTACCACGTGCAAATCGAACTGCATCACTTATAAATCGAACTGCACAACCAATTATTAGGTATATTTTTTACTCTCTTATTGGATTCAATCAGCTATTGGAGAAAATATGAATTTCTAAGTATCATCAGTATCCAATAAGAGAGTAAAATATATACCCAACAATTGATTGTGCAGTTCAATTTATAGATGATGTAGTTCGATTTGAATGTGATGTAGTTCGATACTGACCGAACTGACCGAGATCCGACACTGACTGAATCCGGTCCCTTGACAGAGGTTGTTATGGAGATCGGCAAAGCCCTGCATGTCAACCTTAATATAGAATATGTTGAAATCCATATTTCCAACTTTTTTTTTTCACCACACAATAGTAGTGCATTCATGAACAATATCAAACAGTGCATGGTAGTGCATACTATTACTACTACTACTAATGCCATAAGAACAATTGAAGTGCAATTAATATTTTTTCATGTCATAAATAAGATGGATTTTACTTATAACTTCTTATAATTTAAGGGAATATCAGTTCATCAACAATCCTAGATTGCCCTTACCAAAAAAATAAATAAAAATCTAGTGAAGGGGTATGCTCACTCCAACCAATAGAGGTGCGTGGGGCTCCTCCTTTCAATGGTGATATGATTTTCCAAAGATCGAACCTACACTCAGGAACCTATTGACACCGATATGGTGTAGGCCAAATGAACTCCGATGCTCAAGTTAAGAGGGATTTTTTTTTAATGTATCAGTAGTGTGGTTGAAGATTGTGTTCTTCCCTCTTGCCCCTATTTATTGGAGAAAATAACAAAACTCACATAAGTTCCTCTGATTTGGCGGGATATTCCATGTGAGGGAAGATTATTCAGGGTGCGGTATTGGACAATCTGTTACAAAATGTGACAACATGGCGTTATATTAGGCAGGTCACGCGGAATTTTGTTAGTCTATTTGTTGGGCCAAGCACGCACCTTGGTAGTTGTCCTGGATAAAATCGGCCCTAACCCCCTACAGGTTGCAGCCGTGTTCAAGTCGGTGTCTGACTGTTTTGCTTGGAGAAATGCGCTCGTGGCACTGTCCTCAGGGATCAAATTTTTTACTAGCCTTTGGGCTCCTCACGTCGTGATTTATCTGATCTTTGTCCCCTTCTCAGAAGCGAGCTATTATCCTTACGAAACGGGTCTGGTTGTCAAGTGTTGAACCGGATCAGAAAACCCGTTTCCCCGCTTGTAAGGGACACATGTCAAGTAAATAATTTGAGTGAAAATTTTCCTCAACACCTAAATTGCCGTGATAATAAAATATATTATTAATTAAAGTGTTGATATATTTGTTTGTGGTAACATTGTATTCATAAAACATATTTATATTGTTCTTCTTAATAATAATAGATTTATGTTTTCTCAAAAAAAAATAAAAATAGATTTATGAAATGTTATAGGGCAGCAATACTCCCACCACCTTTTTTGCTTAGGGCACCACCTTTTGAAGCTCACCATCTTTAATTTTTTTCACTTATCAAGTGCACCACCTTATATAAACACCCTATGAGAAACACCCTTCTCACCACCCACCATATTTCATCACATCGATTCTCTCTCTTCCCTCTCTTTCCTCTCTTTTTTCTTCGATCTAGCCTCTCAAATACCTCTTCGACACATCCCATACGTTGCCCTCATTAGGACGCAAATAATTGGTCGTCGTGAAGATGCTCCCCATCTCTCTAGTCCGTTTTTGACGTTGTCAACTCTCTTCGATAGGATTTTGACCCGATCGATCAATGTAATCTATCTAGACCAATCATGTCTATCATGTTTCATGAGGAAACTTGATCCACAAAGTCAAACACAGTAGACTCGTTACAGAAGTCCCAATTTTTTTCTATTTTTTTCTTCTGTTCCCATCGACAGAAAGGTGTCTATGATATATAAATACATAGACATATCATGTGTCTAACCTATTCCAGAATCAGATGAAGGACTTTTCTGTTCCCATCAACTTGAGTATTGTCTAGAAAATTTAAAAACTTAAACACTACATGTGTATAACCCATTCAGAACCTGGATTGATTTTTCTGTTTCCATAAACAGAAATATTGTCTATAATATTTAAAAACTTAGACACTACATATGTCTAGTCTAACCCATTCCAGAATCTATGGATTAATTTTTTTATTTCCATAGACATAAGTATTGTCTAGAATATTAAAAATCATATACACTCCATATGTCTAACCCATTCCAGAACTTATGGATTGATTTTTTAACCCATTGTCTATGTTATATAAATATATGGACATATTGTGTGTTTAACCTATTCCAGAACCAAATGGAGGATTTTTCTGTTCCTATCGACAGAATTGTTGTCTAGGTAACTTAGGAACACAAACACTGCATGTGTTGCCCAATGTCTAGGATTGATAATGTTGTAGACACTTCATGTGTCTAATACTATCTAGAAAGATGGTGCCCTTAATTATCATAAGGATTTGAATGTCTCGGGGTGATGCCTAAAGTAGCTTAGATGATGGCAATATCGCTGCCAATGTTATATCATGTGCTAAACACACTCACATATATCTATTGACACGTTAACAAGTATTATATTATCGGGAAAAAAAGCTATATTAGCATCGACTCAAGTCCCGTCAGTCAAAGAAGGTTTTCATTACAAGGGCCAGACTCTAGAACGCTAGCCTTGCTCTCTCTCTTTCATTTCTTCGCCAACTTACTTGTTCGATCACCCCGTCGATCGAGTTGTTGTTCTTGAGAGATTGAGAGAGAAGGGGTGAGAGAGAGGGGGCTCTATTGATCGGGCAATGGCGAGCGGGGACAGGATTGATTACGTGTTCAAAGTGGTGCTGATCGGTGACTCTGCGGTGGGAAAGTCTCAGATTCTCTCCCGTTTCGCCAGGGATGAGTTCAGCCTCGACTCCAAGGCCACCATCGGCGTCGAATTCCAGACTCGGACGGTCCTGATCGAGCACAAGAGCGTCAAAGCCCAGATCTGGGACACCGCCGGCCAAGAGAGGTTCTACCTCCCCCCCATCCCCCTCTATTTCTGCCATTTTTTTTTCAAAATAAAACTAGCATATGATCCTCTTCAATGTAAGATTTAAATTGATGTGTTGCTTACGTGCTTATATGACTCGGCTGATTCCCTCCACGCATTAGCCGTTCATGGGCCTGCCGACGTTTTTGACTGTTTCGCAAAAATATCGTTTGATTTGTTGGGCAAAATGGTAGTGGATTATTAGATGGTTTTGACCGTTTCTTTTATTTATTTATTTGCTTGGATCCCCATCTAGAACTACATTGACTTGTTGGGTGTCTATGGATCCTTTGATATTAATGTCTTTGTATTGTGTTTGTGAGGGATGGTTTTGTCTTTTGGAAGTTAGATAATTATTCAACAATATTTAATCATTCAACATGAGGGACTTTGATACTGCTGACCCGATCAACCTTCAGGAAAGGACTACGCTCTTCTGCTGACCTGATCAATCTTCTGATTCCTAGTTTTTGTTTTCCTATGTTTTTGTGAACAGGTAATTATATCCTTTGTATTTATCAGATTTTACGTTCTATTTTACACACAATCCATAGTATTGCTTTATCAACCAATAAGCTAGATTGCTAGAATCAGGTATTTCCACTGATACTCTGAAAATGCCTCTTAACATAACTGAACCATCACCATATTCAACATTTAAGTTAAACCTTGCTATTCAACATAAGATCCATACTTGTTAATCTAGCATGTTAGAGGGTGCAACTTGAGCGGAAGCCAATTATGACACAACCCAACCTGAGCCCAAAAAATCCCAAGTCAAAACCAAATTCTTAACCAGTGAACCAACCCAAATTCATTTTGTGTTTTTTAACAAACCTAAAATTGAACTGAATTAAACATTGAGCTTTGACATTTATTTGGGTTGGGGGGGGGGGGGGGGGGGGGGTTGTGGTTCTTTTGACATCTATAATGATAAATCAACATTATTTTTTGGTGGTTTTATGTTGTTTTCCCTAAATCTAACTGATAAAACCTTTTCCAATTGACAATCTTTGATGCAATTTGGGACACACTTTAGAAAGAAGTGACACAACATATGCGCATGTGCTATGGTCGTCAACAGCATAGCTTGTTATATGATCCATCACCCATCCTAGCTCAGTTACCATGCCTATTAAAAGAATTTTTTTATTTCCTTGACTTCGTAGATGGAGAAGGCATAAGGTCTTTATGTTCTTTTTCCTGCTTTAGATTGTGGGTATCAGGCTATCAGCCACTTTCTTTGTCCATGAATTTCAATTGAGGTATTGGAGATTATACTTCCTACAATCAGATGTACTTTAGCTTTAGGTTTCCCCTTGACACCTCAGATATGGAAATGGGAAAAGCAGAGGGGGATAACCTGATCGACATTTTTGTTCTGCCAAGGTGTACATGCTGCTATAGTAACTTTTGATGGCCTACTGAAGTTCCGTTCCTAATAATTGGCTTTCTCTTGTTAATAAAATCATAGAGCTGTGTAAACTTCCATGTCATTT
Source organism: Acorus calamus (assembly GCA_030737845.1). Lineage (NCBI taxonomy): Eukaryota > Viridiplantae > Streptophyta > Magnoliopsida > Acorales > Acoraceae > Acorus > Acorus calamus. The sequence continues at coordinate 24,865,364 of CM060869.1, read as the reverse complement.
TCCAGCCCTGCCAATTTACAACAGCAGCTGTCAAATGGGCTCTTAATAATAGAAAGGTACTATTCTTTCTTCAAAATGCACACACAAAAAGCAGGAGTGTGCCCAGGATTTTTATCTGATGGCAGACAATTACCCCCCCTCTAGCAACATGTTAAGATTTCCGGATAAGTATACTACAGTGTAGGTTATTGTAATTCCCATGAACTTAATCTATGTTTATATCTGGAAATTTAAAAAGGTTAGTCTTATTACATGAATCACTTTTACCTTTGGTTGTTCTTTATCATAATCTTTACATCTATTTTAGATACCAAATTTACCCCTAAACAGATTTAATGCAGTCCTTATAAAATATACATTTCAAAAACATCAAAGTATGCAGGACTGACCTAACATTATTTAAGGATTTTATAAAACTATTTGATCACGTATATCTGTGCTTAGCAGGATATGGGTTTTGCAAAGTTGAAACATTTAAATTCTTTTTTCTAAAAGTGGGGGCAGCTTCCCCCTCCGGGTATATGCTGGAGCCGCTACTACACCAATGTATATCACACATCTTGCATGGGTATTGATCTGTTGGTTGATTGTATAATTGATGCTGGTTAAATTGTCATTTTGCACTGTTTTTGGTTAATGAAACAGCTGTACATGACAGGCTTATAATGCACGCATACCAGGCAATTTACTGGCAAATCATACCCAGGTTAAAAATTATGAATCGTTGTAGATTTGTTACCTTTCTTAAAAAAAAAAAGTTACTGCCTGCAAAGATTCTCCACATTGTTGGTCAAGATCTCCTCATTATAACTTGAAACATATGATTTATTTCAATCAGTGCATGCAACATTGCATGATTTCTATAAACATTAGATACTCTTTGTTTTTTGTTTTTTTTTGAGAAAAGGTGAGTGTGCTACACTATTTCATTAGAAACAGGGGCATATGCCCAAAGCATACAAAAGGAACTACAACCCACATGATGGTAGAGGGTAGTGTAGAAGAGATTCTACCCAACCTCTCCCCTACTTCTCAAAGATAAATTTATCCCTTACATACAATATATTACTATCCCTTACACAAAACCGCAGTCCACAGTGGACCTCATCACCAATTTTCAAATGTTTTCCACATACACCCGTGTGCCCCGGAACAATAGGTGATTCTATACCCAAAGTGCTCAAACTACCGCTGGAACATAAAGCTGATATGTTTTTGCCTTCAGACTTTCTGTCCTTCTTTCTCTTGAGCTTCCTCCCCGTCCCTTCTAACGAGTTGAAATTGATCTCAATCCCCGTAGCTTCGTGAAGCCTCTCCCAAACTTGCTGGGCCACTGGGCAGCTCACTAGAAGATGAGAAGGGGTCTCCTCATCCTCATTGCAAATTGGACACGAAATGTCGACTTGAGGAGCCCACTTCGATCTGTTCACCCATGTAAGCAGTCTGTGCTGATAAGCCAGCCATATTAGGAATTTGACTTTAAGCGGAGCCCATGTACCCCACACTTATTTTGATTTCACGGCCTTCACCTCCCATCTTGTCCTGTTCCTCCTCCACCAGTCGTAACACCCACTCACTGTGAACCCTATCCTCACTCTAGGTCTCCACAGCACCTCATCAGATAGGCCCTTGTTGGTGGCTTTGATTGTCGTTAAAATCTCGTCTTCGCCAACAAAATATAAAACCCTTATTCTTGGTAGAAAGTGGAAGTAAGGGGTCGAATCCACAAGGAGGTTATTGAAGTAAACAAATAAAAGTAAAAAGGCATAAAAAAGATTTAAAAATAAGGATTTGAAGGTTGATATGAGAAAGCTAAAATAAAAATCTTAGGTTGGACAAATTATGAAATAGACCACCAAGGATTGGAAATCCACCCCACATGTATGTGATAAATCTTCCTTTTGCATTTAATGAAAACAAACTATTTTAAAAGCAGTTCACTTCTACTCGATTTAAAAATAGGGTTTATAAAGCATCAACTGTATCCCATCTAAGTAGAACGACGGAAGATCTAAAAATACCCATAATCAAAAGAAATCTGAATTGAAAAAACTATATAAAGATGAAGGACAAATCGGAAAACATCAATGCATAAAGAAAAGAATCAATCACTCAAACGCATGGGGTGGAATCCTCTCCTTGATGGAAGGATTTTCTAGCCTACCATGGTTGGTGAAATTCTGAAATAAAAATAAAATTTTATGAAAATAAAATAAAAAGATACTTTTATTGAAAACACAATAAAATATGTCTATAATATCAAAGAAACTAAAAACAAAAGCAAAAACTCAAAACAGAAAAAAAAGAACAAAAACTGAAAATAAATTCCTTCTTGGCTGAATGAAGAGATCCCTCCTTGGCTGAATGAAGAGATCTCCTTGGCTCTCTGTAGTGCACTTTTTATAGGGGTTTTGAGGGTTGAATTAGTTGTAAATGCTGATTTGCTTGAGTTGTTAATGCTGATTTGCAAAATATGTTGAAAATATATTTGCAAAATATGTTGGAGATCTTGTTGATTTGTTGAAGATGTTAAAGCTGATTTGATTGAAGATTGTGGATTAGATTTAGAAGGTTTGATGAATATTTGAATGCTAATTTCTTCTCCAATTTATTACATGTCAAATTTAGATCCTGAAAAATTTAAATACTGTCAAATTTAGATTTTTGAATTTTAAAATATGGCTCCATATGAAAAATATGATAATGCATATTAATTGTATAAATATTGTTAATTTGTACAAAATATGCTTTGAATATAAAGAATAGAAATTTCCTTAATATGCATGAATAAATGAATAATTACATAGAGAAATGTTCCAAAATAACTCTTAAAAGCATATGAAAATATGTTCTTTTGAATATCTAACAACCCTCAGTCAAATGCACCTCCTGCAGCTCCCTTAGGAAAGCCAACACCATGTCAATCTCTTCATTCTTGAGATGCCTTCTCATATGTAGGTTCCACCCTCCACCCTGCTCGTCGAAGACTCAGAAACTATCAATTGTGCCATCTTTAAGAAGAGAATTCTCAAAAAGCCCGTGAAATCTCATGTTAAGTGGATAATCTCCAAGCCAGACATGATGCCAAAATATCTCTTTCTCGTTGCCAACTTTCCACTTTATCACCTCCTTGAATTCCTCAGCCAGATCCAATATACCCCTCCAGGTTTTTGATAACCTCGGGTTGATGCGAGGGAATTGTCCCCCGCCAGGACCGCTGTCTCCATATCTGTCCCTAACTAGCGGCCTCCAAATCGGTGATCTTCCAACTAACCATCTCCATATCATTTACTTAGGAGGGCCTTGTTCATGTCTGCTAGGTCAAGGATCTCTCCCCCCCCCCCCCCCCCTCTCTCTTCCTGAAGTCACCTGCCATTGGACCAGATGAGGGTGAAATCTCCCCCCGCCCACACCATTCCTGAGAAACTTCTTCCTAATCCCTTCCAGCCTCTAAATGATTAGGAATCTTGAAGATCGAAAGAAAGAAAATAGGTAGATTGGAGAGCACGGTCTGCAACAACACCAAGCGCACCCACCCCAGCTAAGGATCCTGCACTTCCAACTCTCTAATCTTCTTTCAAAGTTCCTCACCAGAGGTTGTCATTCCGATTGAGTGAACTTCCCTAGATGCAGCGGTAGATGTACACGTCTGATCAGGAATTGTTAAGTTCTACATAGAAAGTGCCCTGCCAAAGCATTCAAATCTGGGTTGCTCAGATTAATTCCCAGCATCACACTCTTGTCGAAGTTTATCTGCGAATCTGATAAGAGCTCCAAACAATAGCAAATAAACCACACACCCTGTACCATCGACTCCTCAACCTCACAAAGAACCAAGGTATCATTTGCATACTGGACATGTGATAAGGACCGCACACATGTGGCGTCCCGCAGCCCTCTAATCCACCCATTCTCTTCTGCCAAGGTCATCGTCCTACTAAAACGTTAGTCACCACCATGAACAGTAATGGAGAGAGGTGTCTGCTTGGCTCAACCCTTGTTGATGTGGAAGTAGCCACACGGTTTGTCATCACCAGCACTGACGCCTAGGCTTTAAACATTAGATACTTAAAATAAGAATTTTTTAACTTCACAAGTCATGGTCAAATGTGGATCTTAACAGAAGGGTGTATATTAGTACAAGTCTTCCATAGGCACTTTCTTTGTCCAATATATGTCTACATGCTGTAATTTGTCTCCTTTTTTCCAGGGATAAGATTCAATCATTGTGTGTTATTATGATGAAAGATGATTTATTAACCTGGCTTCACCTTGAATGATGAACTAATAGAATCTGTATTCATCTGGAGAATGATCTAGTTAGGTTTGCTTTCTGGCTTTCTTTGTCATTTTTTTGGTAGAATTTTGCCTACTCGATTAATCTATCAGTCTGGGATTAGTGTCAACAAAAACTTTTCTCGTACTATTCAATGACAAGTATGTTGGACTTCTTCATGGTATAGCCCAACTGCCAATTCCATTTTATTGCCACTCAACATACATTATTAAATTTAAAACATGGGTGGTCATTTCCTCTAATATTATAACATGGTTTCGTTTGATCTGAGGCATATCCTTCTTCCTTTATGGGGAACATGTGGTTCCTGGAGGTTATCATAGGGATTGATTTTATGTTTGCAGTGTCCTCCTCCTGTTTACCTTTTCCTCTTTTTTATTAATTTTGTACGGACTCATCTGTTCAGGGGATTTATAATCAATTAGATTGCTCCAACATTCCTTTAAAAAAAAGGAAAAAGATGGCTTTTTTTTTTAAGTTGGTGCATTAAAAAAAAAAGAAGCTACATTATTGAAAGAAATTCGATATCAGTAAGATTCCTTGTGATATATGGAGTCTCATAAATAGTCTCAGACGTTGTGCCAATCCTTGTGATTTTTGGCCATTGACTAATGTCTTTGTTGAGAATGCTTGAACTTTGTTAAGCTAAAGTAAAAAAAAAGTTAAGCGTAAAGTTAAGCTAATATCCAGTGGAAATAACTTTATTCACACTGTATTATTTCCTTCATATGCTAAATACAAACAATTGAGGATTACTCAACTTAGACTGCAAATACATGTGCAGATTGTATAATTTTCATACCAATTTGGTGGAATATTTCTGCTCTTTATTTTACTGAGAATGCACCATTAAATTTATGTGACATCAGTGAATGTGATTTTATTTTATTTTTCCTGAAAAACCGATATGATATTCATGCCCATTGATATCACCATGGTTTAAAATTGCAGAAGCATGTGGAGAACTGTGTGTAAATGTGAGAATTCATGAATATCGTGATATCTGGATTTACCAAAATTAATTTCTTTGAGATATTGTAAATATTTATCACGTAAAAATTGACATATAAAATTATTTTTTAATTCTTATTACTGCATGTTGTATGAGATGCACCTCCCAAGTACTTAACGGTTACTTTATCAGTAGTTTATGTAATGAAAATTTCCCATTTTTATCATGATTTACGCTTTTGAAAAAAAAAACATCTAGAACAACATGGATCATGCTCTTTTTTTCTCCCTCACTGACAAGCTCTCAAACCGTTATTCAAGCAGGTACAGAGCTGTAACAAGTGCATATTATAGGGTAGTCCTTATCTAAAACGTGTGTGTGTGTTTTTTCATCATACTGACAAGCTCTCTAACTGTTATTCAAGCAGGTACAGAGCTGTAACAAGCGCGTATTATAGGGGGGCCCTTGGCGCAATGCTGGTTTATGACATCACCAAGCGACAAACCTTCGAACACATTCCACGATGGCTCGAAGAATTGCGAGGCCATGCTGACAAGAACCTAGTGATAATGTTGATAGGAAACAAGACTGATCTCGAGGATGATAGGGCAGTACCTATGGAGGATGCAAAGGAGTTTGCACAGAAGGAAGGATTGTTCTTTTTGGAGACCTCAGCTTTGCAGGCTGTCAATGTTGAGATGGCCTTCTTGACCGTGCTAACAGAGATCTTCAACATCATTAACAAGAAGAACCTCGCTGCAGATTCCAATGCAAACAATTCTGTTCCATCCCTAGAGGGCAAAAAGATTCTTATCCCTGGCCCTGCACAGATCATCCCTGCCAAGAAGGGCATGTGCTGCACTTGATCCTATTTTCCGAGTCTCCTTTTGTGACTTTGGCTGAGATTCGTTGAGAGATGTCTTTATATTATTATGCATGTATATCCCAATTGGTTTTTGTATCGGACTAGGTTGGAAGACTGAAGAATGGTTTGATTTTACATTACATTCAACTTGGGAAGATAATGGAGAAGTAGAGAGTGCCTTTTGATGCACTTGTTGTCCTTTTGGTGTTGAATGAAATCTTAAATCATTCAATATCTCATGCTTGAAGAATTTGGTTTGATATTTTGATATTTTGGTTAGTATTAATGCAACATTATAATGATGAATCATATTTATCAAATATGAAAATGTAGAGAATCATTCTTGCCGTCAACTTTTGCTTTTACCATCCCGTTTGGATTGAGAAATTGAGTTATTCTAGATAGATAATTATATCAGTATAGATAACAATTTTACAGTAATGAGAAATTTTCTGTTTGGTTGTGTTTTTTATTATTCTCATTGGAAAACGTAAGAATAAAGTTATTGAAAAAGAATAAAATATAAATAAAGTGTAAAAAAAATTGATTTGACATGTGAGCCCTTTGATGTATAAGAGGTGTTGATATGTGATTTGCTGTGATAAAGTGTAAAAAATTGATTTGATATGTGGGCCTATAAAAATAGAAAAAGTGAGTATAGCTTATTCTATAAGTTATTTAGAATTGTTATACTCTCTTATACTCGTTTAAACTGACTTAGTAATATCACGTTATACTCTGCAAACAAACAACACTTTTCCCTATCTATTCTTATACCACCCTTCTACCACTCTTATCCGGGCTTAACCCGTTACCCAAACGGGAGCTAAATGTATAACAAAAAAAAAACAAAATTCTACTTTAAATGTATATAACTAATTAAAGAGCCTACCTTTTACAAAATAAAATTGAAGTATATATCAAAATGATAATGTTACGTCCAATCTCAATTCTAGTTTACATGTGTTTTAAATTTTTTAAAAATAGTGCATCTCATCTAATAAGGTACATGCTTTTATAAAAAAAATGAAATATATGCTCTAATGAATTACATGGATTTTATTTATAGAAAATGTAAAAAAAATTCTTTCAAAACATGCATCTCGTTAATGTGAGCATATACATCGTTAATTTTCTATCGACACATAACACATATAAGATTGGAATTGGGGCAGGAAACGGATCTTAGTGTTGCTATATATATTAATGGAAAAAAGATATATTAGGCCATCTTCAACCCTTACTCAAACTTATACTCAAGTTTCACTTAAAATTTGAGTAAAAGCTTGATTTGATATAATATGTCTCCAACCATCATATTTTTTTTTACTCAAGTAAAAATAAAAAGTTAATTTTAGGGGATGGAAAAATATCTAATACAATTAAATTAAAAGTGAAGTTGAAGGGGAAAAAAATCACATTAGAAGAAAATATGGAGATAAATGAGAAAAAATAGATGTTAAAAATTTGAGTAAAGATTTGAGTCTCTATTTATTTGAGTAAATATTTAAGTAAAAGTTTAGTATGGGGGGTATGCATGAGTAAATGGTTGGAGATGATTTTGAGTGAATTTTTTTTTAAATTTAAGTTTTAGTAAAAATTTAGATATCGGATGAGAGATGCTCTTAGTATCGACTCGGAGTCCCGTCAGTCAAAAGCGAGGTTTTCCATTACAAAGACCCTGGAACGCTGGCCTTGCTCTCTCTTTTTCATTTCTTCGCCAACTTACTTGTTCGATCACCCCGTCGATCGAGTTGTTGTTCTTGAGAGATTGAGAGAGAAGGGGTGAGAGAGAGGGGGCTCTATTGATCGGGCAATGGCGAGCGGGGACAGGATTGATTACGTGTTCAAAGTGGTGCTGATCGGTGACTCTGCGGTGGGAAAGTCTCAGATTCTCTCCCGTTTCGCCAGGGATGAGTTCAGCCTCGACTCCAAGGCCACCATCGGCGTCGAATTCCAGACTCGGACGGTCCTGATCGAGCACAAGAGCGTCAAAGCCCAGATCTGGGACACCGCCGGCCAAGAGAGGTTCTACCTCCCCCCCATCCCCCTCTATTTCTGCCATTTTTTTTTCAAAATAAAACTAGCATATGATCCTCTTCAATGTAAGATTTAAATTGATGTGTTGCTTACGTGCTTATTTGACTCGGCTGATCCGCTCCACGCATTGCCGCTGACGTTTTTTCATGCGTGATTATTATTTTTTTGGCGAAAATATCGTTTGATTTGTTGGGCAAAACGGTTGTGGATGATTAGACGGTTTTGACTGTTTCTTTTATTTATTTATTTATTTGCTTGGATCCCCATCTAGAACTACATTGACTTGTTGGGTGTCTATGGATCCTTTGATATTAATGTCTTTGTATTGTGTTTGTGAGGGATTGATTTGTCCTTTGGAAGTTAGATAATTATTCAACAATATTTAATCATTCAACATGAGGGACTTGCATTCTGGGTGATAGATCACATACTGCATTTTAATGCACTGAAATTATGGATGCTAATATGCTTGGCTGTTCAACTTGGTTTAGTTCAGACCAAGCCAACTGATGTTATTTTGGGTTTAGGTTGAAGTTTAGTGGGGTCCGTTCAGGTTCAGTTTGAAGGTTTTCTAGACTGAATTGATTCAGTTCGGGATTGGGTTGATGTCTCGATGAATCATATTAAATGAACTCAAATCTATTTGGTCATTAATAGTTTTTTTTCCTATGTTTGTGTGAATAGGTAATTATATCCTCTGTAATTGTCGGATTTTACTTTCTATAATATGGGGCAAGAAATTGAAGAGGAGCAGGATCTGAAGTGGTGGCTGCTACAATTCCACTTAAAAAGATGTACTACAATCAGGAAAATCCTCACGATTTTAAGTCAAATTGATACTCTGAATCATCACCATATAAGCACATTCACTTATACCTTGCTATTCAACATAAGATCCATACATGTTGGATCTAGCATGTTTAGGGGTTGCAACTTGAGCGGAAGCCAATTATGACACGACCTTACCTGAGCCCAAAACAAACCCAAGTCAACACCAAATTCTTAACCAGTGAACCAACCCAAATTCATTTTATGTTTTTTAACAAACCTAAAATTGAACTGAATTGAACATTGAGCTTTGACATATAATGGTGATTCAACATTATTTTTTGGAGGTCTTATGTTGTTTTCCCTAAATCTAACTGATAAAACTTTTTCCAATTGACAATCTTTGATGCAGTTTGGGACACACTTTGGAAAGAAATGACACAACATATGTGCATGTGCTATGGTCGTCAACAGCATAGCTTATTATATGATCCATCACCCATCCTAGGCTCCTAGCTCAGTTACCATGCCTATTAAAAGAATTTTTTTTTGCTTTCCCATCAAATGAAATTAAATTGCAGTCACTTCTCTTTTTATGATTCTACTAGAATGAGTATTGTAACATGTCGACTTCATAGATGGAGAAGGCATAGGGTCTTTATGTTCTTTTTTCCTGCTTTAGATTGTGGGTATGAGGCTATCAGCCACTTTCTATGTCCATGAATTTCAATTGAGGTATTGGAGATTATACTTTTTCCTACAATCGTACATACTTTAGCTTTAGGTTTCCCCTTGACACCTCAAAAATGGAAATCGGAAAAGCAGAGGAGGCTGACCTGAACGCCATTTTTGTTCTGCCAAGGTGTATATGCTGCTATAGTAACTTTTGATTGCCTACTGAAGGTCCATTCCTAATAATTGGCCTTCTCGTGTTAGTAAAATCATAGAGCTGTGTGAACTTCCATGTCATTTTCCAGCCCTGCCAATTTACAACAGCAGCTGTCAAATGGGTTCTTAATGATAGGAAGGTACTATTCTTTCTTCAAAATGCACACACAAAAAGCAGTATTGTACCCAGGATCTTTATCTGGTGGCAGACAATTATGCCCCCTCTAGCAACATGTCTACAGTGTATGTTATTGTAATTCCCATGAATGCCCACTCTAGCAACATGTCTACAGTGTAGGTTATTGTAATTCCCATGAACAACTGCTGCTGCTGCTGCTGTTATTTGAAAGGATTTTATAAAACTATTTGATCACATATATCTGTGCTTGGCAGGATATGGCTGTTGCAAAGTTGAAACATTTAAATTCTTTTTTCTAAAAGTGGGGGCAGCTTCCCCCTCTGGGTACATGCTGGAGCCACTAATACACCAATGTACATCACACATCTTGCATCTTGCATGGATATTGATCTGTTGGTTGATTGTATAGATGCTGGTTAAATTGTCATTTTGCATTGTTTTCGTTTAAAGGAACAGCTTTACATGACAGGCTTATAATGCACGCATACCAGGCAATTCACTGGCAATTCATACCCAGGTTAAATTAATGAATCGTCGTAGATTTGTTTACCTTTCTTAATAAAAAAAAAGTTACTGCCTGCAAAGGTTCTCCACATTGTTGGTCAAGTTTTCCTCATTATAACTTAACACCATATGATTTGTTTCAATCAGTGCATGCAACATTGCATGATATCTATAAACATTAGATACTCTATTTATTTATTTTTTATTTTTTTTGAGAAAAGGTAGGCATGCTACAATATTTCATTAGAAACAGGGCCATATGCCCAAAGCATACAAAAGGAACTACGACCCTCATGATGGAAGAGGGTAGTGTAGAAGAGATTCTACCCAACCTCTCCCCTACTTCTCAAAGATAAATTTATCCCTTACATACAATATATTACTACCCCTTACACAAAACCACAGTCCACAATGGACCTCACCACCCATTTTCAAATGTTTTCCACGTATACCCATGTGCCCCAGAACAATAGGTGATTCTATACCCAAAGTGCTCAAAATACCGTCGGAACATAAAGCTGAGATGTTTTTGCCTTCAGACTTTCTATCCTTCTTCATCTTGAGCTTCCTCCCCGTCCCTTCTAACGAGTTGAAATTGATCTCAATCCCCGTAGCTTCGTGAAGCCTCTCCCAAACTTGCTGGGCCACTGGGTAGCTCACTAGAAGATGAGAAGGGGTCTCCTCATCCTCATTGCAAATTGGACATGAAATGTCGTCTTGAGGAGCCCACTTCAATCTTATCACCCTTGTAAGCAGTCTGTCCTGATATGCCGGCTATAGGAGGAATTTAACTTTAAGCGGATCCCGTGTACCCCACACTTATTTTGATTTCACGGCCTTCACCTCCCATCTTGTCCTGTCCCTCCTCTACCAGTCGTAACACCCACTCACTGTGAACTCCATCCTCAATCTAGGTCTCCACAGCACCTCATGAGATACGCCCTCAGTCAAATGCACCTCCTGCAGCTCCTTTAGGAGAGCCAAAACCATGTCAATCACTTCATCCATGAGATGCCTTCTCAAATGTAGGTTCCACCCTCCACCCTGCTTGTCGAATACCCAGAAACTATCAATCGTGCCATCTTTAAGAAGAGAAATCTCAAAAAGCCTGTAAAATCTCATGTTAAATGGACAATCTCCGAGCCAGGCGACATGCCAAAATAATCTCTCTTTCTCATTCCCAACCTTCCACTTTATCACATCCTTGAATTCCTAAGGCATATCCAATATATCCCTCCAGGTTTTTGATAACCTCGGGGTGATGCGAGGGAATTGTCCCCCACCAGGACCGCTGTCTCCATATCTGTCCCTTGCTAGCTGGCTCCAAATAGGTGATCTTCCAACTAACCTTCTCCATATCATTTACTTAGGAGGGCCTTGTTCATGTCTGCTAGGTCAAGGATCTCCCCCCCCCCCCCCCCCCCCCCCCCCCCCCCTCTCCTGAAGTCACCTGCCATTTGATCAGATGAGGGTGTATATATCCCCCCGCCCACACCATTCCTGAGAAACTTCTTCTAACCCCATCCAGCCTCTAAATGATTAGGAATCTTGAAGATCGAAAGAAAGAAAATAAATAGATTGGAGAGCATGGTCTGTAACAAAACCAAGCACCAACCCCAGTTTGGGATCCTGCTCTTCCAACCCTCTAATCTTCTTTCAAAGTTACTCACCAGAGGTTGTCACTCCGATGGAGTGAACTTCCCTAGATGCAGTGGTAGATGTAGGTGTCTGGTCAGGAATTGTTAAGTTCTACTCTACATAGAAAGCGCCCTGCCAAGGCATTCAAATCCGGGTTGCTCAGATTAATTCCCACCATCACACTCTTATTGAAGTTTATCTGCTCAAAACAATAGCAAATAAACCACACACCCTAAACCATCGATTCCTCAACCTCACAAAGAACCTAGGTATCATTCGCATACTGGACATGTGATAAGGACTGCACATATGTGACATCACTCAGCCCTCTAATCCACCCATTCATCATCCTACTAAAAGCGTTAGTCACCACCATGAACAGTAATGGAGAGGGGTGTCTGCTTGCCTCAACCCTTTGTTGATGTGGAAGTATCCACACGGTTTGCCATCACCAACACTGATGCCTAGGCTGTAAACATTAGATACTTGAAATAAGAATTTTTTAACTTTATAAGTCATGGTCAAATGCGGATCTTAATAGAAGGGTGCATATTAGTACGAGTCATCCATAGGCACTTTCTTTGTCCAATATATGTCTACATGCTGTAATTTGTCTACTTTTTTCCAGGGATAAGATTCAATCGCTGTGTGTTATTATGAGATGATTTATTAACCTGGTGAAAGCTTCACCATGAGTGATGAACTATTAGAATATTCATCTAGAGAATGATCCTAGTTAGGTTAGCTTTCTGGCTTTCTTTGTCATTTTTTTGGACGAGGTGAATTTGCCTACTCGATTATTCTATCAGTCTGAGATTAGTGTCAACAAAAACTTTTCTCTTACTATTCAATGACAAGTATATTGGACTTCTTCATGGTATAGCTCAACTGACGATTCCATAGCTCGAGTCATTATAAAAGTTGATTTTATTGCCACTCAACATACATTATTAAATCTTAAAACATGGGTGGTTATTTCCTCTAATATTAGAACATGGGTTCATTTGATCTGAGACATATCCTTCTTCCTTTATAGGGAACATGTGGTTCGTGGAGGTTATCTTAGGGATTGATTTTATGTTTGGAGTGTTCTCCTCCTGTTTACCTTTTCCTCCTTTTTATTAATTTTGTACGGAGTTCCCTCATCTGTTCAGGGGCTTTTTTCTAATCAATTAGATTGCTCCAACATTTCCTTTGAAAAAAAGAAAAAAGATGCTTTTTTTTTGAGAAGTAGGAGCAATTTAAAAAAACAAAAGCTACATTATTAAAGGAAATTCGATATCAGTAGATTTTTTGTGATATATGGAGTCTCATAAATAGTCTCAGACGTCGTGCCAATCCTTGTGATTTTTAGCCATTGACTAATGTCTTTGTTGAGGATGCTTCAACTTTGTTTTAATACATCACTGGAACTAAAGTTAAGCTAATATCCAGTGGAATAACTTTATTCTCACCGTATTATTTCCTTCATATGCTAAATACAACCAATTGAGGATTACTCAACTTAGACTGAAAATACATGTGCAGATTGTATAATTTTCACACCAATTTGGTGGAATATTTCTGCTCTTTATTTTACTGAGAATTCACCATTAAATGTATGTGACATCAGTGAATGTGATTTTATTTGTTTTTTTTTTTTCCTGAAAAACCAATATGATGTTCATGCCCATTGTTATCACCATGGTTTAAATTGCAGAAGCATGTGAAGAACTGTGTTTAAATGTGAGAATTCATGAATATCGTGATATCTGGATTTACCAAAATTAATTTCTTTGAGACATTGTAAATAATCATGTAAAAATTGACATATAAACTTATTTTTTAATTCTTATTACTGCATGTTGTATGAGATGCACCTCCAAGTACTTGACGGATCAATGCATATGTATATTTACTTTTTCAGTAGTTTATGTAATGAAAATTTCCCATTTTTATCATGATTTTACGCTTTTGATGCAAAAATAACAAAAAATAAAAAAACAAAAAATCTAAAACAACATGGATCATGCACTTTTTTCCCCTTACTGACAAGCTCTCAACCATTATTCAAGCAGGTACAGAGCTGTAACAAACGCATATTATAGGGTAGCCTTTATCTAAAACAACGTGTGTGTGTGTGTGTGTTTTCATACTGACAAGCTCTAACTGTTATTCAAGCAGGTACAGAGCTGTAACAAGCGCGTATTATAGGGGGGCCCTTGGCGCAATGCTGGTTTATGACATCACCAAGCGACAGACCTTTGAACACATCCCACGGTGGCTCGAAGAACTGCGAGGCCATGCTGACAAGAACCTAGTGATAATGCTGATAGGAAACAAGATTGATCTCGAGGATGGTAGGGCTGTACCTATGGAGGATGCAAAGGAGTTTGCACAGAAGGAAGGATTGTTCTTTTTGGAGACCTCAGCTTTGCAAGCTGTCAATGTTGAGATGGCCTTCTTGACTGTGCTGACAGAGATCTTCAACATCATTAACAAGAAGAACCTTGCTGCAGATTCCAATGCAAACAATTCTGTTCCATCCCTAGAGGGCAAAAAGATTCTCATCCCAGGCCCTGCACAGATCATCCCTGCCAAGAAGGGCATGTGCTGCACTTGATCCGATTTTCCAAGTCTCCTTTTGTGACTTTGGCTGAGATTCGTTGAGAGATGTCTTTATATTATTATGCATGTATATCCCAATTGGTTTTTAGTATCAGACTAGGTTGGAAGACTGAAGAACGGTTGGATTTTACATTACATTCAACTTGGGAAGATAATGGAAAAGTAGAGAGTGCCTTTTGCCTTTTGATGCGCTTATTGTCCTTTTGGTGTTAAAAGAAATCTTAATTCAATATTTATTGCTTAAAATTTTTGGCATAATATTTTGGTACAGTGTCTCATGCTTGAAGAATTTGGTTTGATATTTTGATATTTTGGTTAGTGTTCATGCAGAATGGTAGAGACAATCGTTCTTGTAGAATGTTCATACAGGCTTGGGGGAAACATATAGCAGGTGCTCGGGAGGTGAGCATCGGTGGTGGGTCACTATGCGCAAGGCCGGCCCTGAAGATAAGTGACCAGGCATATGCCTACGACCCCCACCCAGGGAGGGCCCAGCCCTCAAGAACCACACGTTTGGTGGAATAAAAAATTATGGACGATGATGAGATGTCCATTTTTCCCATGGTGAATTAGTTTTCTCAATTAATACACTTTTCTTTTAAAATTAAGTCTAAAATTTATTTCCTCAATTCTCTCCAACTATAATAACAACCCCTCTATGTATTTTTATTTCAAGAAGATCTCTATGCAACATCTCTGCCCCCACATATATCTCATTCTCTCTCTATCTCCAATTGGTTGTGTTCGAACTTTTAGACATTTTTATGATTTTTTATTCCACTATTTTTTTGTTGTTGATTTTAGACCTTTAATTTATTATAAACATCATGTATTATTTTGTAATATTTGTAGTTTTTATTAAAGTGATGTATAATATTAAACAAGTTAATTTTTTTTGTGAATATGCACGGGGCTCTATTTTAAATATTCGCATAGGGCCTAGTTAAAAATATAAATTCTCAGGACAAGCTTTGACTATGCGTGGAGGAGTCATATTGGGTCAGGGGTGGTTCCAGGCGGTGTGTCCTTAACTTTCATTTTGGATGGGTGGCCATTTGGTCGCCTTTTTCTTCTTTCCTCATGCTTATTATTTATTCGAACTTGTAATTACATTGTTGGATAATACAATCGTGGTATCATAGTCTACCTTGTATAAATTTTTTTTGACTTTAAATGTATACCCAATAAAAAAAGAAATCTACTTTAAATGTATATACTTAACTAATTAAAAGTACCTGCCCTTAAAAAAAAGAAAATGAAATATATATCAAAATAAATTGAGTACTAGCGGTGTTAAAACGTGTGTAACTAGTGGTGTTTTTTGTTGTACAAGGTTGTGGAAAATTTTGGTCAAGAAGCTTATAAAATTTATTGGATCCCAAAGATCCATGCTAATCCCTAAACCATGGAATGTTATGAACTTAAGAAATATTATGTTTGATTTAAGTTGGATAATAAAATTATTGTGTTCCTTTCCAAATACATTGTACTTGAGGGCGATATTACTTCGACCGGACTTTCCGGGGGCTCAAGCCAATCATCATAAGGCGATGCCCTTTTGAGGGTTCAAGCCACGGAGCAGACACGGGGCGATGCTAGTCGTGGTCCCATTCGGGTGGGCCCTTCAGGTTCAAGCCATATCATCCATCCCACTAGGGTGAAGTCACTCCAGTTTATCAATCCAAATCTGAAAATGCTTTTCAGCCAAATCACGCTTCAAGGACGACGCAATACTGACGGTTGCCAAAGCTATAAAGGGTGACGCCCCCATCCATTTCGTTAGGTTGGGGGTTCAGGCCAAACAAACATACTTACCCACTGTTGTCACTAGCCTTTTACGGTCCGCATTGATTAGAGGGCTCCAACTGAACCAACATACACGGTACTACCGGCAGTGTGGGTGCGGAAGACAGGGCGATAAAGTGTATCCTTTCGTTGGGACAACACGTGTGCTACAAATCATTCATGATGTCCCACGCGGACTAATCCACCAAACCACGAATAATAATAATAAAAAAAGATTGTTCTGGATTAATTAATGCCCATGCAAGCTCTGTTCACGTAACCCAAATCTATGAGATGCATGGATATGCGATACTCATACTGATATCGTCGTTTTGGGAATTTTATTTTTACACGACAATAAATAATGACCAACGGTCTAGATTTCACATGGTATGGACCAGATGTCCGGAGTATGATATAAAATAAGCAGTAGGATATTGAGTTTAGGTGTGGCCGGTTGGTAACTGAACAAGGTAGAACATCCACCTACCCACCCATGCGAATTAAATGACTCCACCCGCACATCGATATTCCCGAAGCCAAAAGTATCGTACGTACAGGAGCACAGTTGCTCCTGCTCCCACTCGAACCATATCCGCCGCGATTTTGCCAGACCTGCTCCAACATACGCGTTCTGCGACCGCACTGTCGGATCGCGGCACGTGTGCCGCCGCCGCGATCCGTTTGTTGCTCTAGTTTGTTGCTCTAGTGCCGCGATCCGTTTGTTGCTCTCGTCAGATATTCCATCCACACCGTCCCTTCATTCTCACGCCTCGAGATGCGTGCGATTACGATTCAGTAATGATAATAGATAACTAGGGGTACTATGTATGAATATAAAAACCCTATTCAAGCCATAATCCGAGCCGTTGAAAACTACAATCACCGTGTCCAGTTTGTAAGGGTTAAGTTTAGAACCTGTTTGCACGTCCTCGCGCATAGCGCGGCGGACGAGTTGCACGCCGTCCTCGTTTCTAACAACAAACCCTCCCCCCCCCCCCTTGTGGGGAGTTTAAAAGTTGGGTCCTGGTGCCCTGTTTGTACTTGTCCCATGTGGGCCTTGTTCACTAAAAAAAAAAAAAAAGTTTAGAACCTGCTTTGCAGCAGAGTTGGTGGGAATAGTATAGTGATACAAATTTAATTGTTTATATGATCGATTTATCAACATATCAATGGGTGATTTTACATACATCTGTTTAAATTACACCTAGAGTGACATGCTACTATTTTCTTCCTTAAGCCACTGTTTGGTTAGTTGAATAAGTGGATAATATGATGGAATAAAGTTTTACCAGAATCAATAGGAATAAACTGATATTGGTAATCTAGATCACCCCCCCCCCCCAAATTTTATTATTTTACCTACATGTGTCCACAAGTCAAATCATTTTTTCATATTTTATAAGTTTTTTATTTTTAATTTATTCATGTTCCACCAAACAATTAAAATTTTATTGTTACATTTCATAGTGAGAATGACAAAACACACAACCACACATAAATACATTGGAATTGCTAAGAAAGAGGTACACTAACTACATCCAAGTATATCTATTAGGTGGTATGAAACTATTAATAAGTGAACATTGGATATGTAAGATGGTGCAATGTGGAAAATTGACTGTTAAAATAGGAGTTGAATAAGATTATTAGTCTCCTTAAGATAGTAGAAACTAGAAACAGAATGTAAGGATTATATAAAATATGAAATTATAATTTATCATAGAAATTTGAATTCAAAATTAATACAACACAATAATAAGAAATTTTATAATATATATTATATTCAGATATGTTTTGAAACAATTCATATTTATATATCATAATCAAATATTTATTGAATAATTTTGAATTTTCAGATATAGCATCGGTGTCAATAAAAATAATTTTGGAATAGTTGGAAGGTTTACTGCGGTTTTCCATAGTAGATGGGAGATTTTTTTTGTTCCACACACGCTATGCATGCGTTCCCAACATGAACGTGACAAGGGCCCTGATGGGCAGGCAACATAGTCCCTGACAATTAAGGGAAAAGCTATTCTGACTATCCAACTTAATATTTTTCACTATCCAAAATTATCAAAATACCATTATTTATTTTATTTGTTTGTCTTCCTTTCCCACTACCCAGTTCGACAGTGCCCAGTCGAAATCTTCTTCACTGGACGACAGTGGTCCGTCGAACTGTTTAAACAAGTATCAACAGAGACCCAGTTAAAATCTGCCTCACAGGGACTGTGGCCGGTTAAAATCTGCTTCATAGAGACTGTGAAGGTAAAAATCTGTACCATGACACGTCTCATGATAAGGCAGAGCAGTGAAACATGGGCCGTCCGGCAGAAAGCTCATCATGCCCAGTCCATGAAAGATGACCTTACGATGACATCATCCGACAGGTCGACACGATTAGACTAAATGATCTAGTCGTACAATCGATCTTCCCGCAAATAAAAAGGAATTACCGTGAGTAGTCCAAGGCACGACCAGGCGACAGGTTCGGTCGTTCGACCTTGTTACTCAGAAACGAGTGATCTAAGGCACGACTAAGACGACAAGTCTGGTCGGGCGACCTTATCACTCAGGTGCGAAGTGATCTAAGGCATGACTAGACGACAGTCTAGTCGTACGACCTTATCACTCAGGTACGAATAATCTAAGGCACGACTAGACGATAGGTCTGGTCGAGCGACCTTATTATTCGTCGACATTACGCATGTCAAGAGGCCCCGAGCAGGACCATGAACGTACGTAACTACCACGACAACATTTAAAGCCCATTACTCACAGAACGTAGGTAATAAGGGCGACATGGTGAGTAAATGCAGGGAATGTTTTCCTAAAAAGTAGCCCACTACCAGTTAGTGGAAAAACGGTTACAAAATAACCAACTGAACTACGTGAGACTTGATCCCCCAGCGGGTACGTAGGCAGCCTATAAAAGAGGTTGCGCGACAGCACTCTTACGACATATAGAAAGTTGAGAAGTGATAATACAATCATTTGCAACAGCCAGGCACAGTCTCTCCCCCTCTACCACAAAATCATGTTTCCATATAATTCTACCACTAAAAATTCATTGGCCAAATCCTTTTTAAAGTTCCTAATCCTATAAAACACAAATTTAACTGCGAGGAAAAAATATCCTCCTCAGGGACGATAGAGGTCCGTCGATCTGTCTGAGTAAGTGTCGACAGAGACGTGTCGATCCCTTTAAAACAACACCTATCTTCTAAAAATAAATTACTTATTAAGTTATTTAAGTCCTTACAAAAAATAAAAATTCTATTTAAGTCATTTAAGTTCTTCTAGATATCATTCACCTATTTTGTCATTTAAATACAAGGTATAAAAATGGAAAAACAAATAGTCATATAAATGAAATAAACATTAAACATTCCATATACACAAGTGGAGTATCAAGAAACATTCAATATACTTTCGATATGAGACTCCACTTGTTTAGAAAAGAAAATAATGTTTCTTGTCTACATGAAATGTTTACTGTTTATTTGGTTTAAATAACTCTTTATTTGATATTTTTGTTTCTTATACTTAAATAAATATATATGTGAACAATTTTCAAAGACTTACAATGACTTAAATGACATTTTTATTTTTTGTAAGGATTTGAATGATTGTATACGTGATTGATTCTCAAAAGAAAGTTGTTGTTTTGAAGGGTTCGACACATTCATGTTGACACTTGTTCAGACAGATCGATAGATCTCTGTCGTCCTAGTGAAACATACTTCGACTAGACCTTTGTCGACACTTATTCAAACAGATCGACGGACTTCTGTCGTCTCAGAAAGAAGACATCAATTGGACGCTGTGAAACTGGATAGTGGAAAAGGGAGACAAAAAAATAAAATACATAATGACATTTTGATAATTTTAAATAATGGAAAGATTAAATTGGATAGTGGGCCTATCTTTACCCGACAATTAATTAATAGTGGTTCAAACTAAATAAATAATAGTGGGTCGTTTTTTGCGAGGAATAGAACCCACGTCTAGTCCTCACTTGTTTTTTTTATTTGTTGATGTGATTCTCCTTTTACTTTTAGACGCTGTAACTTTGATTTCATCAATGCAATCAGGATAGCAACTAGCCCTGTCAACGGGTCGGGTCCGGGTCGGGTCGGGGTGGACCCGGACCCGACCCGTGGCAAGACCCGACGGGTCCGGGTCCAATCTAGGACCCGGCGGGTCCGGGGAAATGTGGACCCGGACCCGGACCCGTCGGGTCCGGGTCGGGTCCGGGTCCGACCCGACCCGGATGGTTGGCAAAAAAAAAAAAAAGAGGAAAATCTCATATATTTGTTTGCTTTATCATTCTATTTGAAATTTTTTGTATAAAACATTATTATTAATGAGACTATGTTTGAACATAATCTTATACAATTCAAAAAAAAGTAAATGAATTATTAAACAATATCCAAAACAATAACCACTAACATAAAAAACATATTAACCTAAACAATAAAGATAACTAATTATACAAACATTCCAAACAATATTAACCTAAACAACATTCAAAACAATAAACATTAACATATTAACTAAAATAATAAACATAAATCATGCAACAAACTAATTAATTATACAAATTCAAAAGCTAATAAGTTAATTGTCCAAAACAAACCGATGACAATACATTACTAAGTTTATTACATATTAAACAATCAAATTCTTGCAAGTTGCAACATCAACACAACAAAAAAAAATGTTATGGCATTATGATTATGATTTATGAACTTATGGATACAAACATAAGTTAAGTAAGAAAAAAAATTATGTATCAACTAATACTAATAGTCTTATAATATATGAGCATATATTAATAAAACAATCGGGTCTCGGGTCCAACGGGTCGGGGCGGGGTGGACCCGGACCCGACCCGTTTGTTTGTTCGGGTCCGCCGGGTCGGGTCCAACTCGGGTCGGGTCCAAATCGGGTCGGGTATATTACACGTTTAATCGGGTCCGGGTCGGGTCGGGTCCGGGTCTGGACCCGACCCGTTGACAGGCCTAATAGCAACTGTTTACCAATAGCATGCATGCCTAACAACCCACTTGATTCCCCCCACCCGAACATTTCAGCTTTTTTAAGATATCTTGGCTGTTTTTGGATCTAGAGGTTAACGAGCAGTGATTGTTAAAATTCCGCATTTGAAACGTAGTGATTGAAAAACATTGTTTCTACAAATTTCACTAGGTTTTTAAGAGTATCTTCAATGGACATGTTAACTCATTAGTTAGTGTCAGATTTTTAAAAAATATGTAAAAATGGTGCTCCAGTGGAAGTGTTAAGAGCATGCTAAATGTGGACCCCACCTGTCATATGTTAAGGGAAGTGTTAAATTTGGCTAATGCTTTAGCCATCCAAATGTGGGCCCTACAATTTAAAATATTTAAAAAAATATTATTTTGTGTAGGTGGAGAGGTTTGAGTGGGTGGAGAGGTGGACCCACTATTATTTTAACTTGTTATTTAGCTAGTCCATTGGAGTAACAACAACCAACTAAATAAAGATGTAGTAAATGAGTGTCTAGTTGAGTGATAAAGTGTTGACATGGCACTCTAATATCTTAGTTAATTAACATGTCCATTAGAGATGTTCTAACAAAGAAAACGCACACAAGTGGATTTGGAAATAAAAAACGAAAAAAACGTGTATCTGTGTTTGAGAATTTTCAAATATACATTTAAAATTATTTAGCTTTTCAAATACCCAATGCATTTAAATGTGGTCCAAGTTTTCTCGAGGATCCAAATCCTCCACGCATCATGTAACACCTAATTAACACGTCTCATCACCATAATTTATGTTTCTGTTTTTTTGTTTTTCTTTAGAAAATGGTTTTCAGATGTATGGGGATATGTCCATAATACTAAGATCTTCATACAATTTGATAACTAACTATTTGTTGCATCTCTTTCATGCATGAATCGACTATTTTCAAAGCTCTATCATTAATTGGATTTTAATTAGTTTTAAAGTACCAAATTTCTAATCTGTTTCCTCATGCGGCATAAATTGCGACAAAATTCCTTAAAAAAAATTTGTAAGGGGAAAAGAACCTAGAGCTAGGTTGCCTTCAATTTGAAACCACAACCACCGTCCTTTGACAGGTTAGGTAATATTTCATGTCCATGACACGACAAAAACAAAGCTACAAAGTGAGAAAGGGAAGTTTGGCTAACCAGGCCACATCAACATCGCGTCTCACTAAAATATCCTTTTTGCATTTACAATTAACAATGATCACATGCGGAGAAGATAACCTTGTTATCGGAAAAAAAATTTATTTTTTTGCGGTAAACTTAATTCTAAAGCTACGTTAAACGATGATAGTAGATAGTAGTTTTAAAGATGAAAATTATTGTTGTAGGGCACATTTTTATGGCCTAAATCAGGGACTGTCATGTGTTACATATCAATCAAATTATGCCATGTGTCCTCGTCTCAACCAGCCACGTGTATTAAATCTTTCATTAGGTTCATGTCCACTGGATGGGATCATATCCCTGCTTTGAATCCCACCTGATCATGCAGGCCTTTCAGTCAGGAGCATTATCCCACCAAATCACGCACTGTTATGAACAAACCAGCTAAATAATTCCGTCGAATTTTACTGAATCATGTGGAACCCACCGACGATGGACGAATGATCTAGGTAGAGGAGGAGATCAAGCACGCTCTATTCGGGTCCGAGGGGAACAAGCCCCCGGGGCTGAACGGCTTCGGGATATGTTTTTATCAGAGCCACTGGGAGATTGTGCGTGAAAATGTCTTGAACATGTTCCAGGAATTCTACGAGGGCAGAGGTCAAGTGGGATGCATCAACTCTTTCATGTTCGTGCTCATCCCGAATAAAGAAGGGGCTTCTGCGTTAGGCGATTTCCACCCAATCTGCTTGATCAATAGCTGTTATATGTTGTTGTCCAAGGTTTTGGCTAACAGGGGTTCGTTGCTTAGGTGACTGCTTGTTCAAGGTGACGCAAACTGCGTTCATACAAGGTAGAGCTTTACAAGATAGCTTCATGGCGGTGCATGGATTGATTTCTGCCTTAACAAGGAGAAGCATATCGGGATCACCTTGAAAGTGGACTTCGCGAAAGCCTATGACTCTGTTGATTGGAAGTTCCTCTTTCATGTGTTGAGGCTCCACGGTTTCAAGGACAATTGAGTGAGTATTATTGAACAGTGCATAACTATGGTAAAAGCATCGGTGGTTATTAACGGCGAATTGCATGGGTATTTTTCAATCAATTAGGGTTTGAGACAGGGTGATCCTCTCTCCCCCTTTCTCTTTCTTGTGGTAGCAAACATTCTGAGTTGCATGTGTGGTGCAGCCGAGAGGGAGGGGTGGATGGCGGATGTGGAGGGGATTGCGGGGGGATCTCGTTTCCCCATCCTCCAATACACCAATAACACAATTCTAATCGGAGAAGCAGAGGAGGATAACCTTAGTAGTATTCGGTTTATCCTCAAATGTTGAGTTGCTGTCTGGATTGCACATCAACTTTCTCAAGAATTCTCTCATTCCCATTAATGTGGGAGCGATCCGGGCATTGGGTTTGGCGCGTATAATCGGTTGCCCCATCCAAGAGTTGTCATGTCGTCACCTCGGGCTTCCCTTGGTAAAGAATAAGCTGCTTGCGACAGATTATGAAATATTGGTGGAATGTTTTTGCGGAGGTAAAAATCTGCATTAGGACACGTATCATGATAAGGCAAGACGGGTCACCTGACATAAGGCCCACTAGGCCCAATCCATGAAAAATGACTTCAAGATGATGTCATATAGTGTGTTGACACGACTAGACTAAAGGATCTAGTCGGAGGTCGAACACCCCGTGAGAGGGTATCACCTCGAGTAGTCTAAGGCACGATCGGACGCCAGATTTGGTCCGACGACCTTATTACTCAAGGGCGAGTAGTCTAAGGCACGACCAGACACCAGGTCTGGTCGGGCGGCCTTACCACTCAGGAATGAGTAGTCTAAGGCATGACCAGATGCCAGGTCTGGTCGGTCGATCTTACTCCTCGCAGATGTACGCGAAAACATAACGCCTAGGCATACACACCAAGGGACACCGAGCAGACGCAGAAACGGTTAGAAGACCACAACCAGCAGAACATGGTTAATCAAGGGTCGACGTGGAGAGTAATTACGGGAAAAGTTTCCTTGGAAAAAAGGCCACTAACACTTAGTGGCAAAACAGTTACAATGTGACCAATGGAACTACATGAGACTCGATCCCTTCGGGGTACGTAGGCAGCCTATAAAAGGTCGTGTGCAAGCACTCTTACGGCATAGTTATTCATGACAGCCAGGCACAGTCTTTGTTGTTACAACCCAAAACCTATTTTGTATGCGATTCCTCTGGCGTGAGACTGATATGGATTCGCAGTGTCCGTACTAAGTCAAGTGGGAGTTCATTTGCCAAAGGAAAACGCAGAGGGGTCTAGGTATCCTGCATCTACATGACATGAACCATGCTTTACTATCCAAATGGCTGCGGCATTGGGCTGGGAATTCCACTTTGGCATGGTGAAGGTTATTCCAAGAACGATATGGGGTGATCGCAAATTAGGGGGGTTTGCTCCCGAGTCCCTCCTGATGGATGACCGCCATTGCGAAGGGTATCTTAGGCCTTGGGGAGGAGCTCACCATATCCTTCTCCTGATCGATTGGTGGGGGGACGCAGGTTCGCTTTGGGAGAACATTTAGTGTGAGCCTTTTCTGTTTCGGATTGCCTTTCCACATGCGTTTCTTCTGGCCGCCATAAAGGAGGAGACCGTGAGCAACTTCTAGTGCACCCCCTCTGCATGCTACTCCTATGTGGAATGAATAGTTGGTCCTTACGACCCTGACTGAATTGTTGCAGGGATGATCCCCTCAGTGGGGGTGGTGGATTCCAGATCTTGGATGCCAAATGCAGGGGCTTGTTTCACGGTACACAACGCATACTTGTGGTGGCATTGGGAATTGGAACTAAACCTGGAGCTCATCTCTCACCTTTGAGGACTTTGGAGGCTTCCAATTCCTCACAAGATAAAGGGCTTCATGTGGGTAGCCCTTCAAGATCGGCTGATCACAAAAGTGTATCGAGCCAAATGGAGACCACTTGAGCAAGTTACCTGTGTTCTTTGCAATATGGACCAGAAATCACTGTGCATCTGTTGTGCCAATGTAGGTTCTCCCGTTAGGTATGGACGGATCTGGACATGTTTGTAGGGGCCACACAACAATTCTCGAATGTATAGAAATTGTGGAGCGCAAGGTATCAACTGTGCCACAATGCGGGACACGATGTTTCGAGTAAATTATTGCAGGCTATGGTGCCAGCCGTGACGGGCCATTTGGCTTGCACAAAACGCGGCCGTGTTCCGGGGACAGCATGCACACGTGGAAAATGTGCGTGAGGATGCAGAGGGTTATTTGTGGTGTTGGGGTCAGCATATTTCGGGACACGGGCCAACTGGGTTAGCGGGGATCTCCAAAACAGCATGGATTAGGTGGCCGCGAGTCTGATGTGGACGTCAAGTTTATGGGAGAGGCATAATTCTCTTCTGCGCGCATCTCGGGGCTTACTCGACGTTCACCCCCCCTTCTTTTTTTCCCTTCTCGCTGATGTCATTTGTTTTATCTTTGTTCTCCCTACTTTTGTTTTAACTTTAGACCTTGTACTACGACTTTGTTTAATACAATTGTGGTAGCATCGTTTGCCTTTGCCTCAATTTTTTTTTTAATATCATCAATCTAATGAAATTGTCCCCACAATTACTATCCAAGTTTATTAATTAGTTTCATAATTTTTACCAAGTACAGAAAGAGAAATAAAAAGACTTAATTTTTGTTACAAGCCGAGGATCTTGAGAACTAATAGATTTAGAGAATAATCACTCAAACATAAAGAAAGACACAATAATTTATGTGGTTTAGAAAACCTTGCATACATTTCATTTTGCTTTTCTTCGATGGAAGTTTCATTTTCCCAAAATGTATCCTAATTTTTTGTCTAATTCTTCTTCTGATGATCGATTCAACCTCTGTTAAAAAAGATAGACCTTAGTTCTATTTCATATCTTCAACAAGTTTAGTAATGAGTATAGCGTACATCATAGATCAATCTACTATATTCAAGAGATTTTTACAATTGTCACACTAAAAAATAAAAACCCTACACTCTAACAAAATATGAGTCCTCAAATTAAAGGTAGAAATGTCAATACACAAATGCACTCATGTCTCACTCTACACATATAATCAAGCTCCATAATATAACAATTTTATCCTCTGTCCAAACGATCAAATTGTGAATCGTCATTTTCATTCATATTGTTTTTTCTTTTTTGGTACAATTTTAATTTATATTGTTACCTATCAAAGGATAATTATTCCATACCCACATGTTCTACTTATACTGAAAACAAATTGAAGGTGGAATGAATAATTGATACAGTACAATGGGGGGCCCTGCTTTATTCACCGGAACCACTCCCATCGCTTTTATATAAGGCCTCTCCACCCACCTCTCTCTCCGTCCAACTCTTTATAATTCCCCAATAGTTGTGACCTTGTGATTAAAAAAATGGCTAGAAATATGAGCATAACATTGTGTGCAGTGCTTCTCCTGTGCTGTGTCCTTCGAAGCTCCGCAACGGTCTACACTGTTGGTGACGACTCTGGTTGGTCGGCCGGTGTCAACTACGATGACTGGTCGAGCGGCAAGAGCTTCCGGGTCGGTGATAGCCTCGGTGGGTACTACAATTATCTATGATTTTTGTTAATCTTGTTATACATGCATGTAAGTGATATACTTCTTTTATATGATTAAATACGTTGTGTTGGAGTATCATACCACTTCGCTTTTAAATAAACTTATCAGCAAAACTTAAAAAGACTGGTACTACAATCAATCCAGTTTTAGTCTTGTTTTTCATTCTAGAAACATATAATTTTATTTGGCAGGTACATGGTGCTCATGCATCTTTATTTAGAAGGTTTTGCATTTAATTCCAGTAATGAGACTACAATTAATACTGTTTGGAAAAATTTCAACTTGAAAATGTTCTCAAACATTATGGCGATTATACCAGATGTGGAGTTGTTCGGGGTGGAGTTGAGTAGAAATCTTTTCTACTAGGCTTCGGAACGTGGGGTTTTTTTTTCCCTTGTTTTGATGGACCGTTTCTTCTTTGTTTTGTAATATCATTTGTTTCATCCTTTTGTTTTCTATTTTTCTCATCTCTGATCCAACATTGTTTGTTTTGAATATTTGGGTATGTCCATATTCTAGAAAAACAAAAGAAACATTTGAGGAGTCCTGGTATTAATCAAAATCTTAAAAAAATATTTTCATTTGGTTAAAATTTTATTAAATTATTTTATTTTTCCATTCTCAAGGATTTTAACTTGACTGAGGCCATAGCATTCTATAAACATTTATCTTGATATTTATTTGTACACTTGAATATAGATGAGAGAAACAGAGCACAAACATAAACAATTACATTTTGAAAGTTTTTCATCGGTTCGATAGAGAGTACAACTATTATATTAATAACTTCAAGACCAACAATCTCTCTTGAATGATCATGATTTCGTTTATTTTACATTTCTATGAGATTTGACTTGACAACTAATTAGAATATGATTGACATTGCAACCATTCTCTGTTATACCAGTGTTCAGCTATGGTGCGGGGGTGCACACGCTGTCCGAGGTGAGCGCGGCCGACTACAGCAGCTGCTCCACGAGCAACTCGATCAACACCGACAGTAGCGGATCGACGACCATCACCCTGAAGAGTCCGGGGACTCGGTACTTCATATGTAGCGTGCCTGGTCACTGCACCGGAGGCATGAAACTATCGGTCACTGTTGGGGCTAGTAGCTCCACTGGAGGGAGTAGTACTACTACGAGTCCTGGTGCCAGCTCTAGTGGAGGGAGTGGTACTTCTAGTCCTGCATCAGGCACCACCAGCCCTTCCACTACAACACCCAAAACCACAACAGGTTTGGGATCGTCATCATCCTCTCGTGTGGCTCCTGCATTGGCTGTTGTGGTTCTCATAGGGTCAGCCTTGTTTAGGTTGGCTGTCTAAGTCAGGGAAGAGTCGGTGCAGTAACCAATCTTTGTCTAGTGGGTGGTGTGTTTGTTTGTGTTTGTTGTGATGTGTTTGGTTAGCTTTGGAATGTGATGAGGAATTGGGATGGTTTGTACTGGACTTTTTCTGTGGTTAACTTTTTCTGTGGTTAATTGCTTTCATGTGGGGGGGCATTCTGGAATTAAAATGCGGGTCCTCGTACACATAAGAGGCGACTGACTAGTTGCCAGCTAGTTGACCAGGCTGGCTGGTTCTATCACAACTTTCGACATTCCCATGTGTCCATCGGTCCCCTCATAACATGAATGAGATCCACTGTGTGTTCTTGAGAAACTCTATGTTGATCAACCAATGAATACCACGTAGATGATTAAAAAGAAATTAAAGAGTGCATGCATTGTTTTTTTATATAATAAACAACATCACAAATGATTTTATTTTTATAGAATTATTTTTTTAATATCTATGTGATAGATTTTTATTGAATAATACAGAGTTTCTCTATGATTATTACACAGAGGATTTGAACCCCTCATAGCATAACAAAAAATTCATTCCTCAAAGAAATTTGAACACTAAATCGCAACCCCTCAATTGGGGTGAGGCATAACCAAAAAATAGGGGAAATAGAGGAGAGTAAGGAAAAAAAAGTTCTCTATAAAAGAGAAAGTCTTTAGCCATAAATGTTTTACCAAGGAAAATAATTTCTTTGGCAAGCTTATAAAATGATTTTACCAATGAAATATTCCTTGGTACAAGTCTTTTCAACTAAAAATGACCCATCACATAGGAATATTTTCCTCGGTAAACATGGTGATTTGTGAATACAAAAACCTGAATTCTTTTTATCTTGAATAATTATTTTAGGGTTAAAGTCATTTACATCTCTACAAACATGGACAATCACATATAAGTCTCTATTAAAATTGGGACACACGTACAAATTCTTAAAAACTTACAAAAATCACAATTATCATCCTTCAATGAAATTTTCATTAAAATTTAACGGGATATTCTCATAATAGTACACTCTTACCCCCCGTTTGTGTAACGGAATAAGGGAGTCTAATACCCCGTTTGGATACCGGATAAGCTCCGAATAACTCCGGATAACCCAGGATAATTTTTTTTTTATGTTTGGAAAGCCCCGATAACCCCGGATAAAATGTGCTAGAATAAACTGGTATAAAGTGGTATATGGATTCCAATCAACACCTAGAATAAAAGTTATCCTAGGTTATTCCACCCAAAGAATAAGTGGGCCCACTGTCAAATCAACTGTCATCACCTCTTATAAATCATCTGTCAAATCAACTATCATTACTTTTTACCTTTTATAAATTCTTATCCATACTTTATTCACATTTTACCCAAACAACAAAACATTTATTCTTACGAATCCCAACGAGAATAATTCAAAACACAACCAACACAAAATCAATTTATCCTTATTTATACACACTTATGCTCATAACAATATATACCTAAGAATAAATCATATTCTACATCCAAACGGGGGCTAAGGGTGGTATAAGGGTGGTATAAGAATGGATAAGAAAAATAGTTGTTTGTTTGAAGGGTATAACTTGGTATTACTAAGCCAGTTTAAACGAGTATAAGAGAGTATAACAATTCTAAGCAACCCCTAGGATAAGCTATACTCACCTTATCTATTCCCATGGGCCCACATGTCAAATCAACTTTTTACACCTCATCACATCAAATCACCTATCAACACCTCTTATACATCAAATGTCAAATCAACTTTTTTACACTTTATTTATATTTTATTCTTTATCAAACAAACAACTCAACCTTTATTCTTACGTTTTCCAATGAGAATAAAAAAATACAACCAAACAGAAAATCTTTTATTCTTGTAGATTTGTTATCTATACTGGCATAGTTATCTATCCAGAATAACTCAATTCCGCTATCCAAACGGGGACTTATATACTTGTGTAAACATTACAGTTCTTATAAACAAACATAAATACATATTAATTCATACAAAAGATCAAATTACATTTATAGAACTTTTATATTTTTTCATCTTCTACCTCGACATTGTTTGGATGAGTTAAAAAATTAGGGATAACTTAATTGTTTCATAATATTGGTTAGAGTTAACTAAAGTAGATTGAATTATGATCAAATTTTGTTGACGATAGGGATGTATATGGATTTTTGTGGGTTTTCAAGAATTTGTATGTCTACTCCAACTTTGATAAAGATTTATATGGGATCATCCAAGTTTATAATGATGTATGTCTTTAACTCATTGTTTTATCAATGGTTTTTTTGCATGTATACCATAAAAATATGATATTTATTTTTATACCGTTACAAATACCATATTTATCTTTATACCATTAACATTTTTTTTAATGTAAAAATGTGCCCCTCTTTTATCATTTTTAATCAAAATGAGCTTTAACTATAGTTAGTCTTTTAACCAAGAAATAAAAATAACAAAAATAACCTTAACATATAATATTTTTTGTCATAATGTAAATAATTAAACTAATAACCTAATTAATTTTATATTCTTTCTAAATCAATCGTGAGTAATTCAACTTTATCCCTTTTTGCATTTTCTTCCAATCAAGATTTTTTTAAAAAAATTGTTTTTTATAATATATATTATTAATTGTTCTTAAAATAATTTTATTTAATTTTTACTAATGTAAGTATTAATAATTATTATATATTTACTAATAAATAGTTTGTATGATTAATTTTAATATTTTTTTTTATTTTAGATGAAATTTATCATTTTCATGTTAAAATTAATATTTTTTAGTTTTATAAATATTTTATTTAGTAAGGCTAAATATGCAAAAAAGAAGAAGGATAATTTATTCTTTTCTCCAAGACTTTAACGGTCTCAATGAAAATTTGGATGTAAGTTAATTAGGATGGTAAATATGCGTAAGTTCTACATATTTCAATGGTATAAAAATAAATAGGTTATTTGAAGTGGTATAAAATTTAATAGCATGTTTTTGGATGGTATACATGCAAAAAACCATTTTATCAACTATATATTTCATTTAAATTATAACTCTTTTAGCTTGATTCTCACTAAAAAAAAACTTTCCTTGGTAAAAGTTTTTCAAATTGCAGTTGAATTCTTTCTTTTTAGCAAAGAAATATGTCCTTGGTAAAAATCTTTATTCTTACCTTTTACCTATTCCTTGGTACAAATATAAGGCATTTTTTTTCAAAATAATCACCCTTAATTACTTAATTATCAAAATAATCATACCTTTTAATTTTTTACCAAACTAGTCACCAGACTCGGTCAAAGGTGCCACGTAAGCATTTTTTTTTAATTCTCCCCATCTAAAATATCAACGGAGGTGGCGTTTTGATAATTTAAAAAAAAAAGCCAATGGGGTTATCATTTTTTAATAAACAAACAATAATACGCCAACCCCAGTGGCGTGTCACATTTTTTCAGGTAAAAACGTCACTGGGGTTAGCGTTTTCGTTCATTATATGACATTAGTTGTAAGGGGAGTTTTGATGCATTTTGCCATCTAAAATCAATGGAGAGGGAGAGAGAGATCAGCAGAAAAGAAGTGGGTATGAGTACTGTAGTCTCAAGCATTACCAAATAATGCTGACAACCAAGAATCGTAGCTTCGGTCTACATAAAAATAATGAGAGACAAATTCAAATACAAAATCTGTTTAAAAGAATCGGAAAACCAATGCAACCCACATAAAAAAATTTTCCAAATTTTGAAAAAGTACAGAAACCCATGAAAGACTGTATAAAACCGTATAAAAATTTAAAAAACACAAAACTTTGGTTTGAGTGTTCTATATCTCCCTCGGCCGCTCCTCCTCTTTTTCTATATCATAAGAGATTGAGAGAGTGGAAATAAAAACCTTGCGAGAGAGCAAAATATAAACGTTAGAGCTCACTAATGCATTTTCATAGAAGAACAGATACCAAAAAAAAGTGTTTTTAATGGGGGTTATATGGTGCTTATTATGGCTGGAGCAGCACAAAATGCAATTGTGAGTGGCGTTTTTAAGCTTTCAAAAATACTTAAGTCCCCGTTTGGATAGCGGGTTAAGCGAGAATAAGGGTGGTATAAGGATGATATAAGAATGGATAGGAGAAATAGTTGTTTGTTTACAGAGTATAACTTGGTATTACTAAGCCAATTTAAAAGAGTATAAGAGAGCATAACAATTCTAAATAACCCCTAGGATAAGTTATACCCAGTTTATATATTCTCATGGACCCACATGTCAAATCAACTTTTTACACCTTATCACATCAAATCACCTATCAACATCTCTTATACATCAAAGGGCTCACATGTCATATCAACATTTTACACTTTATTTATGCTTTATTCTTTATCAATCAAACTACTCAACATTTATTGTTACGTTTTTCAATGAGAATAAAAAAAATACAACCAAACATAAAATCTCTTATTCATGTATATTTGTTATCTATACTGACATAGTTATCTATCCAGAATAACTCAATTCTTCAATCTAAACGGGGCCTAAGTGTCAAAATGTCAATCCCAGTGACGTTTTCATGTGAAAAAATGTAATACGACATTGGAGTTAACGTATTATTGTCTCTTCCTTAGAAAACGACAATCCCATTAGCGTTTTCAAACAAAAATTATCAAAACGCCACTTCTGTTGACTAGATCTCGTGACTAGTTTGGTAAATGCATACAGGGCACCTTTAACTGGATCTCGTGACTAGTTTGGTAAATAATTAAAATGTGTGATTAGTTTGGTAATTAAATAATTAAGGGTGATTATTTAAAAAATGCCCAAATATAAAGTTGCACTTTTACCAATTGTATTTTTATGTCATGTATATTTTTAGCCACGAAATATATCGTCGGTAAAGATACTTTTTACCAAGAAAATAATTTTCATTAGTGATTATTTACCAAGGAAACTTGAGATTTCTTTGGTAAAAACATTTAGGGTCGCTTTTCTGCTATTATTTATCAATGAACCATTTCATTGGTAAAACGTTTTACCAATGAAATATTGATTTTTAGCAAGGAATATTTTCCTTGGCAAATGTCATATTTCTCAGTATTATTTTGTCTTGAGAAAATAAAACCCCCAGTACCTATGCCTACATAAGTTAAGAATAGATCTAATACTATTTGAAGGGGTGCTACAATTGCTTATCAGGGTTATCTATATCTATATATTAAAATATACTTTGGTATCATTTCAAAAAAATATTTCAACTAATATTCTCACACACATCCCAAAAGCATGTTATATCTATCATATCATACGACACACATCTCGAACACAAATAATTTATGCAGAGTTATAATTGTTATTTAAAATGTTCCTTATCCATACTATCCGTAAACACACTTGAGAGGCTTTTGAGATATCTAGTTATGATCATTTTAAAAAGAAGTGTGGGCGAAGTGGATAGCTTGAAAAAGAGAATCGGTCTCGACATTGGCGTAGTTTTTGTCAAAGATCTTCCGACGCTCAAGCCAAAAATCTTTCAGTTTTCTTGTCGAAGAAAGAAAGATTGACTTGAAAATAGAAAATAAACCTTGATTTTGGGGTGGATGTCTATTTATAAACAAATTTTGGCGTGCCAAGTAGTTGTTGGGGTTGGTGGTATAAAATGCAGATTGGGGGGTTAGGGTTGTGAGGATGAAGAGGGCCGTTAAGACCTTGAAAAGGTTGGATTTCTTCATCGTCTTCGGTTGTTCTTCTGAGAGAGCTTTGCAGTCATTTTTGGGGGAAAAATAAAGGGTTTGAGAAAGGAAAGGAAGAGGAGGAGAAGAAAGTGAGGAGGGTTTTGGTTTAGTGAGAAAGAGATAGCTCTCCTTTATAGCAGAGGAGGGTGATGGAGACCATGCTTTTCTTGTTTGATTTTTTTCATTTCTTTTTTCCATGATGAGTTTGAGTAAATAGAGTTGAGTGTATTAAAATAGTTCTTCACTGTTTTGATTTTTTAAATTTTTTTATTAGGGGGCATTTGAAACATAATATGAATTATTCTGCTTTTATGTGAAATCAAAATTGTACAAATATTTCAAATGTTTTAAATTTTAAATGATTAATTATAAGGAGATTAAGTTTTTAGTGATAAATGTTGGTTTGAGTCATGGGTGGGGTTGGATCATAAACAAAAAAATTACATAGTTTTCTGGGTCGAGTCAATCTGGCCCATAGGACCGGGTCGGCATGGATTTGCACCCAATCATTTTGATTATCGGGTCCTTCAAGTCGGGTCCATATTGCATCTTGGATTCTTCAGATAAGATATTTTACACTTTTATCGGGTTGAGCCGAGTCTACATCCGACCCACTCACATGCCTAATTTAAATGATTTTTTTTATATCAGAAGGGCCCTTTAAAAATCCATTTAGATATTCTTAATAGGTACACTCACAATCAACAAAAAAAAATTTTGATTGGTAATCAATTTGTATTGCAGTATGAAAAAAACTTTACAAAAGTGACATGGACTTTACAAAATGGAATGCATAGGGTGGAGTCTTAATACAAAGGAGGGAAGAACGATCCTAGTCGAGTTGCATCCCTTTGAATTAAGAAACCATCCTGGCATGCAGGAGATAGATCTGTCAAAGAAAAGGTTTTTAGTCCCTTTTACGTACAAAAGGAATGCCTGATTTGTCTTGATCAATGGCAATTTATAAAACAGTCCAGACATTAGAAGGAAAGAGAACCGTTTCTCCTCTGTCCGAGCGATGAGAGGCTAAGAGATCAGCTAGTGTTAATCTTCAACCAACCGGAGGGAGGTGGACACCAATGCACTTCTAACAAAGAAGATGGTCTTTGGGAAATAGAGGCACCAAAGAAAGAGTCTATATTGCATACTTCAGGCGACGAGGGGGAGAGGAGATTGATTGTTTTTAGTCTAACCTTAAGGGTATCTTTGATCATCTGGAGAACAACCAAAGCATGGCTATTCTGCCCCTTTGAAAACCCTGGCATTCCTTTCCAACCAGATGTGCCAAAAAATGATGGTGAGGAGGAGCTGCAATAAGGATTTCTGAATTGGAATAGTTGCAACTTGCCCCAGCCAACTTGGTAAGAATCAAGAGAATGGGGGGGGGGGGGGGGGGGGGGTGCCCTTGAATCCAAATACCTCTAGAAATGGGGCAATTGAGGAAGAGGTGGTTCACATCCACTATTCCAGAATGGCAGAGAGGGCAAGAGGGGTCCATAGTCAGACCTTTGGAATGTAAACGGAGACGAGTGGGGAGCTTGTTATGGAAGGCTTGCCAACCACAGACCGAGTGTCAAGGCGATTGGTTTGGTGACCAGATCCAAAAGGGCCAAAGAGGGCAAGTCCCAACCGACCTCTCTGCTTGCCAAGCCGATGATAGATTAAGACTACCTGATTTGCTTGGAGACCATATCAAGACTACCTGATCCAAAAAAATTAATTTGTTGTCACTCACTCTCCTCCTCTTCTTCCTTGTCTCCACCACCTCCGCTCCTCCTCCTCCATCCCTTGTGAAAGATCTATGCATTCGGTGACCCCTACACTGACACGGGCAACACCTGCTCCACCACCACCCCACCTTCTTCCACAAACCCACCAATAGGTACGCCAACAGCCGCCTAGTCCTCAACTTTCTCTCCTCCGCCCTCTCCCTCCCCTTCCTCTCCCACCCCCCCCCCCCTTCAAATCCAACACCACCAACACCTCCTCCCCTATTTCCCCTTCAGTGCCAACTTTGCCATTGCGGGGTCCAGCGCATGCAATCGACCATGGATTCTTCGTGAAGAACGATAGCCCCCAAGATGCTAAATGTGATAACACCTATATTTGGTGAGGGAAACTAAGCGATGGAGGAGACGACCGGTAGTGATGGAAAATCGAGCGGTGATGGAGACAATTGGCGGTGAGGGTTTCGTGGGGGAGACGAACGGGTGAGATAGAGGTTTTGGTGTGAGAGGGGCGTGCACATTGTTTGAATATGGAGTTAATATATGAGGGGCTTGTATATTAAAAGTGATCAAAATATATATAACTTATTTAGGCAGGGCTTATTTATAATTTAGAAGGGCTCAAATTGAACCACCCAATAGAGACAATGTCCTTCTTATTGTGGTGGTCTTGGTGGACCCAAAGATCCACATCAGGAGAATCGAACGGCTATGATAGGCCAATCCATTTTTTTTATTATTCGTAGTTGCCAAACTCCAAAAAGTTCTCTTTTTCGTCGATAAAAAGAAAAGTAAAAGACATATATTATCATACGTATAGTATCATATTCTGCGTAATCGTAAGAGGAATGTTCGAAAAGAAGACAGTTGACCGTGTGAAGAAAGCTTTTCATTGCCTCCTCTGCTTCGATTGATTTTTCCACTAGAGAGAGAGAGAGAGAGAGAGATGGATGCGGTTGTTCTGGAAGACATAATCAATCGGCTCCTGGAGGTGAGGGGAGGCCGGCCGGGGAAGCAGGTGCGGCTCTCTGAGGCGGAGATACGGCAGCTTTGCCTGCTCTCCAAGAACATCTTCATGCAGCAGCCGAACCTCCTTGAGCTCGAAGCTCCCATCAAAATCTGTGGTATTGTTTTCTGACTGTGTTTGATTCGATTGATGAATTGGGGTGGATGGATTGTAGTATTAATGATGGTTTGAGTGTTTGCTATATATATTGATTGTTTGATTACATTATGAGAATTCTTGTCTTGAGAATTAAATTAAATTGGGAGTAAGTTGGTTAAGGCACGATGATTTTTCTTCTTTGGGCCTCATTGAGTAAGTGCCTATGAACTGCCATAGTTCCGAGTCAGTTTATCCCAGAATTTTCTTTTATCTAACAGTCCTCTATTCAGTTGATTTACACCCTTTTGGTGACGTTGGCCGTAACTTCCTGTATTCCGAGTTAGTTGAGACCTCACGTTTATTTTTTTATTCATCAATTGCAATAAACTGAGATAACTTGTGTTGTGGTTATCTCCTAGCTGCTCGGAAGGGGGAAGTGGAGAATTGAAATTGAAATTGAACTGGCCATTTAGCTGAACTGGGGGCAAAGGGCTTATGGTTGCTAAATAGTAACAGTTTCCTGGGTGTGTGCCTTGGCACTTGACTGATGGTTGCAATGAAAGTAATCGATCTAGGGTGTTTTGGATCCCTTTTGTGTTACCTGGTTACACTTTCAGGGTTCCGGAAGGAAGGATGCCCAACTGTTAAATCCTTTGTAAGCATCCTTGGGTTTTGATGGAAGCGGTGGCCAAAGGTTGGACTTAGTCGTCTATGGTTGAACCTTGGGTCTGAGAGGAGGTGTCATTGGTCAGTGTTTGTCGAAGACCCATAACCATGTTGTATCACATAGGCTCCCTGACCATTGGCCCGGGGTTGGTGGGGACTAATGTCGGGATCACATATCAACCAATTCTTGAATGTGATGAGTTGGACATGAGTCAACTCTTTAGCTGTTAGTCTTCAGAGTTAAGTTAATTTAAGTAGATCGATGATGTTGTGTATGTCGATCTTCTCATTCTCTTATATCCCCTTGAATGGGTCTCTCATGGTGTGCGTTGTTCTCACAGGTGCCATTCTCCATGCTTCCATGGACCTTTGAATGGGTCACTGCCATGGTTTGTGTCATGCTCGTTTGTATCTATTTCTTCCTCTTCATTGATATCCTTGAATTGATCTTTTTTTTGGTGTGTTGTATGTCAAATCACCATTACATTTGTCCATGACATGCTCCTTTGGATGGATAGAGTTGTCATCGATGTACTGTCTCTCTCTACTACATGGTATTTCTACTCAGAGAGGTAATTGGCACTAACTCTCACCAGACCAGAGTCAAACTAAAGATCTCTACCAATATGCGGATAATATTCTTGGAGTGCATGTTGTATCTTCTTGTTATGGTACATGTATACTACATGAAGTATGGTTCAGGGAAATCAGTCTAATGTAAGAAGATCTTGATGTAAGGCCATATATACCCACTTCATGAGCAGACAGGGTCATTGCTTAGCCAAAGGAGATCTCGCGAGATTATCTATCATTATTAGATGAATAATATTCCAGGGTAGGTCTGTACCCTTGTCCCTTGTTATGGATGATGAAACAGACTAGAGAACTCGCAGTTTTGTTGCGAGAGGTCCTGAGTTAGGGGCATCAATTTTGCATTTGATGCTCAAGGATCAGAGGAAGTTGGTGCTATAATCATCGATGCCTGTCAATGTTTTCAACCACTTAACTCACCGCCCGAGTGATTGGCTCATATTTGTTTACTGTGCAGAGTCATCCTCCACTTCCCTTTCTAGTTCTTTAATTCTCAAATTTTTTTTAATCATTGTATAACATCTTTCTTTCTCTATTTGATCGTGAAAGGGATCATTGATCTCATCCAACACTATTAAGTCTAATGCTTGATACTAATTAATATTACAAATGTTTCCAAAGTGGTTGGACCTCCCTCGGGAATTGAACAAGAGAAGGAAAAGATAAATGAAAGAAAGAAGATAAGACTAAGACAGATAATCTACTAACAATATAAGCTCAAACAAATTGTATCTATCAACCAAAATCAAAGACAAATTATAAGGTGTTTTTCCTTCTACTCCCCTTTGTCTTTTATAGGCAGCAAAACAGAATATCATCCTAACAAACTATCTACTCTATCAACCCAATATAATCCTAGTGATCTAACCACTCTTAACAACCTAACACAGTATTTGACTAACCACTCAGTCAAAACAACCTATTCAAAAAAATATCCCCAAATCTCCAATTAATTGTAACTAAAGTTCAAAATTTGATCTGAAAAATAAAAATCAAACTAAATGTAGGGACTTAATCATCATTAAAAAAAAATCTGAACAGCAAAGGTTTCACAATTATTATCGATTAAACTTGCCTTTTTTTTACTCAGAATTGGAATTCTTTGATTGAGCCGACTTTTTTTTTGCATTTCTGGAAATAAATAAAATTGAGTTTTTTTAAAGATCCACAACATACAAACTGTAGTTGATTTGTGTGGTATTTCTGGTTATATTGTTTAAATGACGCAAAGCTGTGAGAAAAGCAGTAAGAAAAAGTCCTTTTTTGGGTTGGTAAGGCCACTGAAATTTCCCAGGTGCAAAATGTAACTAAACTTGCATCACTTGTGTATTACATTCATACCCAAATGGGCATGCCCATGCTGTGTACTGCTGATGGCAGTGGTGGTGAGATGAATCTCTCAAGTGCCATGTCACTTGGTTATCCAAACCTAATCCTGTTAGGACAAGCTGTCAGTGATAGAATATCCACCACCACACAATGTCAAAGTGTACACGTTGAAAATGCACATGAAGTATGATATACTTCTTTCTGGTGTACAAGGGGTTATGCACCAATGATTCAAGTAACTAGGAGGTTCTTCATCGCGTGTACATATTCCTCCAAAACTTTTTCTTCTTCTAATACTATTAAACTGGATGCCAATAGTATCATTCCTTACTGCACGCTCAATCATGAGGTTCATTATTTTGATTTCACGATCCAATTAATCATACACAATGCAATACTGGAATTTTGACTTCACAGTACATGTTAATCTATGATAGAATAAGTGTGTGATCTTTTTTCCTTGAATGTCTAATCTATCCAGAGTTATAGATAAAGCCGCAAGTCTCATGCTGGTACTTTTGCAAACATAGGGTAAGTTCCCAACTTAAGCACAGTTATCATTGATTACAGTTCCGTATAAAACACTTTTTCCCTCTAGGGACATAAACCTAGAAAAATATTCCTGATAATATGTCTGGTACAATCTACCCTAAGAAAAAAGCATATAACCTCCAATCTTACCAAGTTTCACAATAAAAACATTGAACTGTTTATGCAACACTGCAGGGAATCCATATGCGGTTAAATAATCTATTTAAGTGGGAAGGTTATTCAGATCAGTCATGTATGTTTGAATAGTTTAATGTTGACTGATTCTGGTATGCTCTGACTTCCATTATAAGAAAATCAAAGCTGATTTCAACCCACAACTCAGAAACATTAAAAGGAATACATGAATTTATCCTGCCATTTATTTTCTTTTATATCACATTTATTTTTTGATAACCATGTTCTTCACATAACTCTATGGCAGTTTCTGGAGCGTTAAATTTGTCACATGATGTTTTGTTTATAATTTAATAAAATATGCAGACTTCTCACTCGACAATATGATGAACCATAATCTTATTATAATAACTATTCAATCAAATTCTTCAACCTTCCCCTACTTAATATTAAAACAGTTAAGTGTCATAATTTTGGGGTTTCTGATTGATGGGTCACTCTTCTGCCATATATGCAGTCTTTTATGTTGGTTTTCTCTGAGAGGACAAGCAATTTCACATTTGAAAGGTTCTCCCAAAACCTTGTCTACTGAGCAGTATAAATATTATGCTGCAATGATATCTGACATAGGAAAAAAAAATGGAGTTAGTCATCTCTGGTGATTCGGTTGAAGTTATATTAAGTATTATGGCCATTGGTTGTTGGGGTTAGAGCTCCTAATTTTTTGGGTGAGGGTTGAAGCTCTTATTGGATACAACTGGGTTCACTTATGCAGTCTCTAGCATATTCTATGCTCTTTTATAGCAGAAAAAGTTAGCTTTATCATATGTATTCACCGACTTACAGAGGAGGGGATATGATCAATTATTTGTGCATCACATGTAATAGCACTCATTTGTGTAATAGTTTCATTTGTATTTATTTTATTTTTTTGTGAAAATGGTAGACAATAGCTACCCCGAATGTATTAACCAAAGAGACAATACAGAGGATGTGAGGAGCAAAACAAAAAGCACAAAAAGAAAAACAAAACAAGAAGAGCAGCAACTCTCGAATAGGAGAGGGTTCTGGTCTGCAGAGCAACCACCCCAAGGGAAAGCTTCCCCTCACATTGAAATTCTCATAACACCTTCGTTGAAATCGATCCTTTTTACTCCCCCTATGAGTCGCCCCCATTCACTGATGAGGCCTTTTAATGATTCCCATAAGTTTTCGTCAGAGTACCGCTGTCCATGGAACACCTTGCATTTCGTGTTGTCCAAATTGTCCACGCACTTGCGGGGATCATCATTCTGCCTATACAGGCCGCCATGCTATTTTCCATGTTCCTTGCCAGCTGCTTGGCTGCCCTCCACATCT
The DNA here is from genome assembly GCA_030737845.1 of Acorus calamus. NCBI lineage: Eukaryota > Viridiplantae > Streptophyta > Magnoliopsida > Acorales > Acoraceae > Acorus > Acorus calamus. The sequence continues at coordinate 24,823,591 of CM060869.1, read as the reverse complement.
CTGCGTTTGATTGAAAGCCGAGGTTCACATCTGCACACCTTCCCAATCTGCTCAACATCTGGGTTGCTGCCGAGCTTATACAGTCTTTACTCTATATTACCTTTCATTATTCAAAATGGCAAGAAATTATCAATAATATTTCAACATTCAATACTGTTACAGGATACCCTAGCAATTGATAAACATTTGATTGAATTTGCCGTTGAGGTAGAATAAATCTCACTAGTAATTTGGCATAGCACATCAGGCATACATAGGTATCTTTCATGATTTCATTGCTTCATTTCGGAAATGGACTCTGAAATGGATAAATGGTATAAGGCTCAGCCTTATAGTATAAATAAAAGAATGAATCAATTAGTCTCTAGTTAAATTATGAGCTGTATGTAAACTTCATATTTTATATAATACTCTGTTTTTCTAAATTCTCAGGTGACATTCATGGTCAGTATTCAGATTTATTGAGGCTTTTTGAATACGGTGGCTTCCCTCCAAAATCCAATTACCTGTTCTTGGGAGATTATGTGGATAGAGGCAAGCAAAGCTTGGAGACAATATGCCTTCTCCTTGCCTATAAAATTAAGTATCCAGAAAACTTTTTTCTATTAAGAGGAAACCACGAGTGTTCATCTATAAATCGGATCTATGGATTTTATGATGAATGCAAGCGGAGATTCAATGTGAGGCTATGGAAGGTTTTCACAGATTGTTTCAATTGCCTCCCTGTGGCAGCTGTCATCGATGGAAAGATTCTGTGTATGCATGGAGGGCTTTCTCCGGACTTGAATAATCTAGATCAAATACGAAATATAAAGCGGCCAACTGATGTACCAGACTCAGGGTTGCTCTGCGATCTTCTATGGTCTGATCCTAGTAATGATGTTCGAGGATGGGGGATGAATGACAGGGGGGTTTCTTTTACTTTTGGCCCAGACAAGGTTATGGAGTTCCTGCAAATGCACGATCTAGACCTCATTTGCCGTGCTCACCAGGTTATGAATGGTTGTGATGAAAGCTTATAATATTGTAGAGAAACTTTTTATATATCATGCTTTTAGAATTTTTTCTATGTATGCATGGATGGAGGTCTCAACATTCGTTTGGTGTGTATTCTTCTTTTGTAATTTCTTCCAAATTTAGGTTGTGGAGGATGGATATGAATTTTTTGCTGATAGGCAACTGGTAACAATATTTTCTGCGCCCAATTACTGTGGGGAATTTGACAATGCTGGAGCAATGATGAGCGTCGATAACACCCTGATGTGCTCTTTCCAAATTCTGAAGCCTGTAGAAAAGAAGGCAAAGTTTTCTTTTGGGAGTGCAACTACTGCTAAAACTGGGACACCACGAGGGCTCAAGGTAAATTCACACTTGCTACAGTAGCTACGTTATTATCTGATATGTTAACATAGGGATTTGTTTGATATACTATTTATGCATAGTGTTCAGATCTGTTTTATTCACTCAAATTTGATCCCTAATATTTTATGATTTCTGTAAATCTTTTGCTGCTTTGGTATTTTTGTCTTATTAAATGAACTGGCAACATCAGGGGTTTTAATTTTTAAATAATTCAGATTATGTTATAGTTCAGAGTTAATTTTTCATGTCCAAATTACTTAAATTCTTGTTCTATATACTGTTCAATGTGTCATTAACTCCAGTAATTTGAAAGTGATGTCAAGTATAATTTGTGCTAAATACTATAGCCCAGGGGACTATCTGATCCATGATCATTTTAATTTTTTTGAAAATAAATTTAGGTAGTACAAATAATAGAGGGGATGCCTTAGTTTACTAAGTGCTACAAGACAGAAATTATCTGTAAATAAGTAATATGAAAATGATTGGTATATTTGCTCGCAGTGTAATGTTTTCCCAGTGTAAACATTAAGATATTTACTATGCATAATGGTGCAAATTTGCATCAGATTTGGATTTATTAATTATGTTATTTTGAACATGTGACAGTGGTTGATATTTCCCAATTTTCAGCGGATCATGGTGCACAATTGTAAAATGTACAGTACATAGGAGGACTATTATCAAAATTCTGAATAGTTAGGAGGGAACTGAAATGGTCATGTGCTGTAGCCTTTGACAATCCTGATTTTGTATATTGTTCTCCAATGAGCTGTGAGAACATTACAATTTCTCATGTATAGATTGATTGAATATGGAAACAAGTGTTAGCTGCACATTCCTGTACATCCGAGAATTGCTGTGCATCAAGTGTTAGCTGCACCAGATTCCAATTTCATATAATTTTGCCAAAGATCTTATCTTAGGTAGCCTCAAATGACAACTTATCTGTGGTGTAAGGAGAAATAATGATTACCCCCGGATGAGGAACCAAGTCATTATTTCTCCTTCCACCAGAGATGAGCGTTGTCCATCTTATAAGAGTGCAGCCACTTTTCTTCAACTATTTATTATAATAAAAATAAGCCAAATATGGAGATCCATGTTAATGATATCTACTTGAAACTTAAAACATCCATATTTATGCAAACCGAACACCAAATTAATTAAAAGCAACTGGACTTGGAGTCACATTAATAAAAATAGCTGTGAAGTAGTTATTTTCCCGTTAAAACAATTGTTACAAAAAAATATTAGGTTTTGGGATGGTTGAGGATTTTGGTCCTTATTCTTCTTTCATGTGCTGCACCTGTGCCTGATATGAAAAATTTTCCCGGTTTTCAGACCTTTGCTTCTTGCCCATTTCATAAATCCATACTAGTGGATGACAATAAACCCAATTGTGTTTCTGGAATGAATATTTTTAAAGAAACTTTCTTCAGTTTCTCACTTTCTCTCAAGACAGATCCCTTTGTGTGTCATTGAGCTGTCATATTTGTCTAATGTTGACACATTTTAGCAGGCTTTCTTTGGTGAGAAAATCTGATGACGGAAGGCTTCAGTGGGGAACCGACTCAACTGACTCTGGAGGTACTTATCTAGGAATATGAAGACAATGATTTTTTTCATGAAGCCAGAAGCATTACTTGTGCTATCTGGAAAGCTAGAAGATTTCTCCATGTCCTTGACCAAGTTTGTAAAATTTAATAGGTATCCAAATAGTTAAGGAATTATGCGAATGACATCTCCTGGCAAGGGATCCTCCAAAGTGAGATTATATGACTGATCTTCCACTCGTAGATAACTGTAACTATGTATTGATATCCACTAGTACTCTGTATTGATATACAGAGATATGTCCAATGTTGATGGCATCTTCTATCAAAAGTTTTATTATCTTGTTTGAAATATATGGGTGTGTTTTTCTTTTCCTCTTGTTTTCTGGCCTCCAGTTTGGCTCTCAACAGATACTAAAGCATGATGCTCTACCCTAAGAAGGGAGGCCGGTTGCATCAGATATTGTAAACTTGACCAATTAAATTAGGAAAATGATACATACAGTTTCACATGTAGTTTTCACATGGTTATTATTCTTTTAAGGTGTGTAAATAATGTAATAAAGCATATATGTAGGGCCCATTTGGCTTGGGAAATTCCCACGATGCCACGTGTCATTGGTTCTGGTTCATCCGATATGAGGTCACAGGGATCTTATGGGGCAATGGAAGGAATGAATGAAAAGGTAAGTACTCAATACCTAGCTCCTGTCGAGAAAATGTTTATTACTGGCTTGTTCATCGGAGTATTTTGGTATGGACATTCCCCTCCACTTTCATGAAGGTGGTCATTTTGGGCGATTGTGGAGAGCAATAGTTCTGAATTGAAGGTGAATTGCTATCATCGATCAATCGACTATCTGATCGGCTATCCAAATATTTGTCCTGTTTTATAGAAATGAAGTTCATATTTCAATGACTCATAAAAGAAGTGACAATTTTATTTGTTTCGTTAAATAAGTTGCGCATACACATGTCAGGCTGTAGACGGGACTGTCTGACGGAGGCCATTAAATTATCACCAGAAGGTATCGACTATTGAAATGCCTACTTAATGAATATTGGAAGATCCTACAAGAGTACAAGTGAACGAAAAGAAGTTAAATACAATTTGTGTTAGATTTATGAACTTTGCTATACAGGCCCTAGCAAATAGGTCCCTCCCACAGGCCCTTTGACATGGACATGTTTGATTGGTTGTTTAGTCCACTTGTGCAAAAGAACAAAAATGTAAAGATATTATTATCTGTAATTAAACCCAACCCTTCATTTCGCGTTTTCACCTCGTTTTTCGTTTTTTTTCTCGACTAACTCCTTCCCTCTCACTCATTCAAACACATTCAGCCATTTCTAGGGTTTAGAAAAAAAAAAAAAATGAAAATCAGCCTTAAAAAAATCCTTTTTGTGAAACGTTGAAGAAATCGTCAATGAAACTTGAAGATTTGGTTTGAAAACGTATTATTTATTGTGGAGTTTTAAACTACAACGAAAAAAATGGATACGTATATGTTGTTTTTTGTTATTTTGAAACCATCTAGGTTGTTTTTGATGATCATATGATTAATTTTTCTTTTTTCTAGGTTTTTTTTTTCAAAACGATACATAATGTAACTAATTTTTTAACACAGAACTTAAATGTATGACTGCATTTTGGCTTTGTTTGTTTTGAAAATGTATTTAAAAAAAAAAATTATTGTAAACATATTTGAGTTACATGTTGTTCGTTCCTGGTCAATATTTGATATAGGCAAATGTAACTGTCAACAAATGTAACTAAGAATGACAATGCTATTTTTCCCTTCATACCACTGATGGTTACTGATCGTGACCATAGGCCATGTCGCACCCAATATATTATTTTTGTAGGGTCAAGGCATGTATATTAACATGTTTCTTTATTTCAGTTACATATATTTCCATTTTGGTTAATAGTTCATATGGGTGCTGTAAACATCTAATGAATGTAACTAACTTTGAATAGTTAATGGTATGCTATGAGGTTCATAAAATGTAACTAACTATAACTACTGTGTTGAGGTGATTGTATTTGTAACGTAAGAGATTGACATTAACTCTTCAGCAAATGTATATAACTATTAGAAAGTACTATCTTTGTTGAATTGTGTAATGATAATGTCACTTTGAGAATATAACTTGATTGGTAATGTCACTTTATCCTATACATTTACATAGTGTTGTATCTATGTACATCGTGATTTATATTTCATTCATCAATTTTTTTTTGTTCCTGTTATACAAAATGTATGTATCTTTTCAATGTAACTATTTTATGCGTTGATGAAAATTGTTTTTGTATTCATTCGTATGCAACCTATTCAAAATTGTAACTAATTATTATTCAGTGTAACTAACGATTGTTCATTATAATTGATTTAGTGTGTTTTACCTTAGTTTGACTGTTTTTATTAGTCCCACAATTGGTAACTATTTTATTTGCTGCAATTATATATTTTACATTTAAAATATATAATTCTGATACTATGTTTTTAAAATGTAACTGATTATATATTAATGTAATTTTAATGCTTATAGAGAACCGAATTTCTGAAGTGTTTTGACTGGATCAAGGAGGGCAACATCACGTCAGTGAAGGATTCTCTTCAACAACCAGATTTTAACATTTTGTATATTTGTTTGTCATCATTTGTTTTTGTGTTGTAGTTATATGTTATTTGATGTTATTGTTGTACTTAATGTAATTAATTTAAGTCCAATATAACTAATTTATGTTCAATGTTAGCCACTTAAAATTATTTGTTGTTGTTCCTATGCAGTAAATGTAACTAACTATTAGTCAATGTAACTAACTTACAGTGTATGAATATGTTGTATATGTGTATTCTATGATGTGTAATAAGTCATTCAGTATTAAAATGTTTTATAGTGGATGTATGTCTTAATGTGTATAAAATGAAATAACAATTGCTGCACGAAAAAAAGATAGAGAAACCAAAAGAAATGAGAGGAAAGAAATTAGAAAAAACATGAGTGATAATTATTTGAAGTTAACAAAAATTATTCCAACACTTGACACAACTGCTTCTGAACATTGCTGCTCAACATCAATAATGAAATCCTTCGCTGGACTGCCTTCAAATGAACATGTAACTGAGTCTACTATATTTCCTACAAATTCAAAAAAACATGAGTGATAATTAATTGAAGTTGATTAGGTAGTTACATTTGCAAATGTAACTTGAATTATAATACAAAATCCATATGATAAGTTAATTACATTCACATTTTAATGAAGCTAGTTACAAAAAAAAAAAAATACAACACATCAAAATAATAGTTAATTACTTTATTTGTAACACGGTGCATATGTAACTGAGATTCACATGCCAAACAACATATATGCCGTGCTAAAATTCGCATTTGGCAACCTAAAACAACCAAATTAACATTTAAAAAACAGAAGAAATAAAACGAAACAAATGAAAAACAAAATAATATAAAAAAAAATCACACCTAAAAATGACAAACATCTCATTGATGGCTAAACCGTATAATTTTTTTGTTCGAAAAGATTAGACGCTTAAAAAACTTACATGCGCTATCGGAAGATGCTGATGACCTATCAGTACATGCATTTTTTCCCTTAAGTGTGTGTATGGAATTCAAATTTATTTATTTATTTATTAATGATATCTAAGAACTGTAATGCAGTTTCTTCGTTCTTTATTGTAGATGTAGAACCGAATATTAGTGGTAGTGCATGTCTAAACAACATACGGCAGTCAAATTAGACACCAGGTCGTTAGGGATTTTAGAAAGAAAATGTAACATTTGTGGCAAGTGAGCTAGATTGAATATCCTATGTAGCACACAGTACACTCTTCCATGAATCCGATTAACCTTTACGCACAAAGAGATATAGGATCTATAAGCTCCAACGGTGAATCTGCTGATTCTTTACAAAGAATACTAGAACGATTGGCTTGTATAAATCTGCTATTCCACCATGAAATAAAAAAAACAAGAGAAAAATAAAGAAAACAACTCAAAATACTATAGTCTAATTTATTTTCGTGATTACAAAGTTTATTTATAGAATATGATAAATAAACTCTTTGAAGAGATTTCTAACCATATAACTCTTGAAATCCCACCTCTTGGTTGTCCTCCATAGATCCTATGAATGGTGGAGATATAAAATATATTTTACTCCAACAATTGAGAATGGAAATTATATCTCTACATTTTCTGTTTATCTTTACTGTGTGCATGCTTATATTGTTTGTGTATTTTACTTATCCAAGTATTTTTTAATAATTAATAATAGATTCCACTATCTTTTTTAGCATATCCTAACTCTCCCACGTTAGCAGGATAATCAATAGTGTACTGGATTTAATAGTGTACAAATAATGCATAGCAATGTACATGACATAACAATGTACAATGTACAAGATATAATGAATAACACTGTATGAGTTAAAAATATACAAATATTACATTGTTATCTATAGAGGGTATTTCACAGGGTAAGCCACAAAAAAAAGAGATTGAATGATCTAAAAAAATATAACCACTAACTTAGGAGTATTATTATATACTAAGCCCCATTTGGGTAACGACATTTGTTATTCTAAGATTGATAATTATTCCTGTATAAATAAGGAATAATTCTATTTTTACTTGGTTATTTTTTTAGTTATTCTAGTTGAAAACATAATAATGAAATTTTCGTTGTTTGATTAACCATAAATAAGTTGAGAAGAAAATGTGAATAATACGTGGATAATAATTTATAAAATGAAAAAAAATGATTTGACATGTGAGTCATCTGATTTATAAGATATACTAACATATGATTTGATATGAGAGCCATTTATTCCAGTGGAATAGATCGAGTGAAATAAAACAATTATAGCGGAGACCTAAATACCAATACTAACATATTTGACTTATTATAGCATAATTATATTCACCTATTACTTACAAACAAACATTTTTGGGGCTTATTCTCCCTTATTTCATCCTATACCCCATCTATTTCTCTACCCAAATAAAGCATAAAACAGTCCAGTGCAGAGTTGAAAAAAATACTTAGCAATTAATCCCCCTAAACCCACAAAATAAAATAAAATTTGAAATGGCAAAAAAAGGGATTCTAACACACCCACATGGGAAGGTTAGAGCCACCCCATGAAGGTAGAAACCCACCCCTCTATTTTTGTCTTTTCTACAATGGGCTTCATCTTTTCTACCATACAGGGAGAGGGAGAGAGAGAGAGGGGGGGGGGGGGGGGGGGGGCAAGAAGGAGGCGGAGGGCGGTGGAGGTGGCGGTGATGGGGAAGAAGCTGTGGAGGGGGAGGGAGAGAGGGTGCAGCGGTGGGCGGCCGCGGTAGATGCAGGGTTGACCCTGAGAATTGAATTTTATGAAGATGCCCTAGGTGAAATTTTAAAGTGGGGCCCCATGTTTTTTTTTAAATCTAGATTGTTTTAATTTTGCACATTATCAATATTACTAAATAGATGTACAATATCATATAATAATTTAAATTAAAACATTATACAATATTACATGTTGTTAGATTATATGTGTTATGTTATTACATACGTTGTGTATTACACGTGTGATCCATATGTACTAGCTTGTATATATAAAGGGTTTAAACTCTAAGTGCAATACAAGGATTCTCATTATTTCATTCTCTCATTCTAACACATGCATTTAATAAAATTAAAAAAATTAAATTTGAAAAATTGAAATGTTTATTGGATTATGGTTGGAGAGATTAAAGAAAAAAGAAATTTTAAAAAAATATCAAAACAGATTTAAAATATTTGTTGAGAGGAATTAATTAAAGTAATACATTTTATCATACATTTTATTAAAGTTCACTTAATAGATGATTCTTAAGGGTCCCTATTAGGTGAGGATCTAGACAATTATCTTGGTGACCTTGACTAGGGAGAGGCACCATCCGCCACCCTCTTCCTCTGATGTAATTCGATCTCTCTCTCTTTTCACCTCCCACTCTGCCCCGGCTTCTTTGCTTGCTTCTGGAACCTCATTCTTCTTTTTTGTCTTTTCCTGGAGTGATGTCTGACTTTAATTGCCCTCCACCCACACGTAGCATGTGTTTTACGTAGCCTAAGAAGCTGTAAGCATTCATTCCGTATGTATTTTCTGTGCAAAATGAGAATAAGAACTCAATAGAGACACGAGGATGGAAATTTGAATTTAGAGGTAAAAAAACAACAGTGGCATACTCTTTAAAAAAAAAAAAGTTCATCAGAACCTTCTGAAAGAACTACATGTTGGAGCATCATCTACCATTGTGACAAAGACATCACAGAGGATTACATCATTATTATAAACAAAAACATAACACATATATCCACTTGCTCATCTCCAGTTCTCCACAAACAGAGATGAGCTTATCAAAAACAGCAAACCATTTCTGATGAACACATTTAGTTATAAACAGAACACAAAAGATATTAAAGCTGAAACAAAAGCACAGATATCCTGGAATTAAGATCCAGATAACGGACCCCTGCTCTAATCAGTGACAGGGATAACCCTGACGGTAGGCATCTCCTCCTCCTGGTTTTCCCCCGACATCTCCTCTAGGGACTTCCCCTTGGGCTCCGGCACCAAGAACGTCATCAGCAACCCCAAGAAGTTCGTGGCAACCAGCACGAACAGCGAGTTCCTCACTCCTATCCCCGCGGGGTACCCTTTGTCTGTCAAGGCCTTGTCCTTGTTCTGTGCCGCGTACAGGAACCCGAACGCCCCAACGATCGCCCCAGCCTTCCCGGCTGCCGCCGATATTCCATGGCACGTAGACCTCAGCCTCGCCGGGAATATCTCCGCTGGCACCACGAAGGTGGTCGCGTTGGGCCCGAAGTTGGCGAAGAAGAAGGTCAGCCCGTACATGAAAATGAACCCAATGCGATTCTCCTTTTGCGTCCAGTGGTCGTAGGGGACTGCAAGTGCGATCATGAACACTGTCATGAAGGCGAAGCCCATGATTTGTATGGTGAACCTCCCGATGACGTCGATGAGGGCGACGGTGAACCAGTACCCTGGAACGGTCCCACAGAGGGCGATGAGCGTCTGGGCTCTGGAGATGCGGTAGACCTCCTCGATTGCGCTCATTGTCGTGGCCTTGGGGATCCACCCGATGGCGCTGAAGATGTCCTTCTGGAAGAGGTTCTGGCTATAAAAGGCAATGTCGAGCAGGAGCCAAGTGGACGTCGTCCCGAGCAGGTGGAGCCCATGCCTCCGCATGAACTCCCTGGAGAAGAGGCCAAACGTGTTTGCGGGGTTCGCGGTGAGGTTCTCCACCTTCTCCTGCTCTGCTTCGATGTCCATGTTCAATACCTTCCCCATGTCCGATGCAGCCTGCTTGGCGTTCTTTGCGACCAGGGCGGTGTATCGGGCGGTCTCTGGCATCTTCATCCGCCAGTAGAACGTAAGCGCGGCAGGGACCGCCCCAAACATCAGGATGATCCTCCAGATGTAGTCGGCCTCAGGGACTGTCGACGCGATTGGGTCCTGCGCGTAGGACGGGGAAGGATAGTGCTGCTTGAACCCCGCGGATACAATGATCCCGAGGATCCCCGCAGCGAGGATGCCGAACCCCTGCATGGCGAAGACGGCAGCGATGAAGGCCCCGCGGGTCTTCTTGTTGGCGTACTCGGACATTATGGTTGCGGAGAGAGGGTAGTCACCTCCGATGCCGAAGCCGAGCCAGAAGCGGAAGAAGCAGAGGGTGGCCATGACTCCATTTGCGGACTGTCCGAAGGAGAGCCCCGAAGCGACGGAGCTGCCGACCATCAGTATGAGAGTGAGACCATAGACACGCTTGCGACCCATCTTATCACCAAGCCACCCGAAGAACAGCTGACCCGCCAGGGTCCCACAGAGAGCGACGCCGTTGACGGCGGCAGCCACATTGGGGGGGAGCGTCCCAGGTTTGGTGTCCCCGTCAACATGGTAGTAGATACGGCCGAGGAGCTTGGCGACGATGGAGATGGAGAAAAGATCATAGGCGTCTGTGAAGAAGCCCATGCCGGCTATCACTATGGCCGTGAAGTGGTACAATTGCGTCTTCGCTACGTCGAGCGCGGTCAGTACTTGGAGCTGATCTCCGGCCATGGCGACGGTTGTTCGAATGCTGTGAATTACATGAAGAATTTAGAAAAAAAATAGAATTTCAAATGACGGGTACCATAGTCATAGAGATAATGAACTGTACACGATTATTTATCAAAGTCGTCTCAACAAGAATAACAAAGCATACCGAAAGATTATATATAAAATATTTTATTTTATATTTTGTACACTACAACAGATTAACAAACAGTTGAGAAAGAAATCCAATTCAGTCCAATTACTTCAAAAAGCTTAGTCATGCTAATAGGTATGATCATACCAAGAGATTTAAACACTAAACAGAGAAATCACACCAAATTATGATAAGTATCTAAGAGAATTGACATTCTATTGTTTCATGAGAAATTCAGACTTTTGAGGTAAAAAAATGCAAAAGTTAAAAAATTTAACAGAATCATGGCTTTTGGAAGATAAATTGGACTTCCCTGTTTGAAGTTCACAAGACAGAAGAAGTTGCAGAACAAGAGCATTAGAGAGTGAGAAAGCTCACCTGCGCTACCTCCAAAAGGTGGTGAAGTTGAATTGTGTGTGTACGGTCTGAGAGAGAGGCTCTTATATAACATCTGAATTCAAAAAGTCGTCGGGGACACACGATAGCATAACAGAATATGCACGAGGCATAAAGCATATGCTTTCATAGTCAAACGTACATCTCACATTATAAAATTTTTTGTGTTGCGTAATAGATAGAAATATCTAACTCATGTGCGGCTTTCCTTTATCACGAAAAGTCAAACCTTTGGGGCTGGAAATCAATTAATATTTTTGATGGAGTTTTCTAGTTTAAAATAAGAACGTGTGTTTAGGGTGGTTGGATATCTTTTGGATAATCCTGCTTTGTACTTTTATCCGAATTGCCAAATTTTTAACTGAAATCTTTTGTTGAGTTATAATTCGGACCCGGACTTTCTTTTATTACATGCATTATCAACATGTCCTATTTATGTTTTGTTCACATACATGCAGCACAGACCGAACCTTTCACGTGGGGATGGAACAAAAAAGAAAAAAGAAAACATAAAAGCTGCATATAAAACTGATTTTGCATAAAGAAGTTGTGGAGTCTCCACAGCTTTTGTTTATGAAAATTAAAACTTATGTTATAACATTTTTTTACATAAATATGTTTGCAGTTTTTTATTTCAATTTTTATGTTTGAAAATTGATTTGAAAAAAATAACTTTTTACAAACCTAAAAATTACTCAAATCTGTTCTAAACAAACCCTCAAACACGTGTACTGGGGCGGAACCGATATGAGCAACCAAACCACTAAAAAAAATCCCCGTGAAAAACCAATGCCACACGCCCCATCTGGTCATTTGCAATCAATTTGGAAATATCATTCATTCCCATATTACCGCCAACAACACAAATTTGTTAGTCCTCAAAGTTTGCATTTTTTTTTTTTTTGTTAATAATTTCATCGATTAAGGCAAGAAAGCGTCACTCTCTCATTGCGTCGACTAAATGGGCACTTTTCTCCTTCACACTAGGGCATAGATGAAAATTTTAATTTTTGAATTTTATTCTTGATTTTCATTTCTACTATTTTTTCTAATATTTCAGGAAAAGAATGATTACATAAATAATTTCTTTGAGAATTTGCTTCTGATCTTGTTAAGCAACCATTAACGATGAATATTTGTATTTTGACTTAATTGATTTTGTTTCTTATTTAAAATATGTGAAATATCAAATGTAAATTTTTATGTTATTAAGATTTTATACATACAATCAATGATAAATTTTGTATCCCATAATTAAGAATTTTACATGCAATCAATTGGGAACTTTATTTTGCATGGGGTTATACTTTTGTCTATCTAAGAATTTAGTGATTTTGTATAAAATAATCAAGATTTTATTTATAAGAATTTTATGATTTTATTTATTTTAAAATTTAACGATACAAGTATGGTTTGCCCCACTAGGGTGAAATCATGGCTTACGCCACTGTATATGTATGTATGAGTGTATAACTGAGTGTACATAACTATTTATATAGAATTTTCTAAAAATATACGTTTTAAACAAATATATCTTATTTAGCGTTATATATCATGTAAACTTGTGTATACGCATGATGAAATGCATAATTCACACGTATATGATTTGTATTTAAACAGGGTTGACTCTGAGATTGACAAAAAGAAATGGTGTCCTAGGTGAGCTTGTAAAAGGGGCCTAAATTCACTTAATTTATTTTATTTTTATTATTACAAAAAAATTAAATATTTTTTTTAATTTACTTGTTAGTTTTTAAAACAAGGCTTAATAAGAAGGAAGATAACAAACAAAGAGAAAATATGGATTAGTTTTTAAAATTTAAATAAACTAGTCCAAATACTAAGGACTAGTTTGACACGGGGATAAAGGGTTGGGATAAGGAAAAAATTGAGTTAAATCACTTGTTATCCCATATCACATTAAAAAAAAGGGATAAGTATGAATAATTGTCCACATTTTAAGATAAAAAATGGGGATAGTTTGTTTGGGTAAAAGGTTATACAGACTTTATCCCTATTTTTTATCCATATTTTGTAAAATTGGGATAACATTTATGACTACTCTTCAAAAAAAACCAAAAAAAGAAAGAATGCCCCATTAATAGGAAGGGTAAACCTGATATTTTTTTAAAAAATTTAAATTTATCTCATATTTGATCAAAATATAAGATTGATGATAAGAACACAAAAAAATGAAGATAATAAAAGCATTACTAAATGTAAATCTAAATAAAAATAATGGTTTTTTATTTACATAAATTATGCTAACTTATCCTAAAAATTTATCTATTTACCCAACTATGCCTAAAATAAAAAAATCCGAATGAGTAAAAGAAACGAAAAACAAATATACATAAAATGTAACCCAATACTGTTTTGCTCTTTGTGTATCGAATAATAATTAATATAAAATTAGCAAATGGATTTTATCCCAAGACGTTTTGATTTTTCTTTTGAATTATACAATATTTAGTTAACGAGGTACATTCTTCTATAAAAAAGAATGTACATACAGAGATACATATAGAATGCAAATTTTTAACATTTTGTAAATGGAGTATACTAAGATAGTCGATTATATATTGTATGAGTCGATTTCATATACTGTCTCAGTAACTGATGAGACCGAGTATAAATTGCAATCCCCATCATTTATTCAATTATACCCCGTTTGGATAGTGGGTTAAAGGAGTATAAGAGGGGTATAAGGGTGGTATAAGAATGGATAGGAAAAATGACTGTTTATTTGCAGAATATAACTTGGTATTACTAAGTCAGTTTAAACGAGTATAAGAGAATATAACAATTCTAGGTAACCCCTATGATAAGTTATACTCACTTTATCTATTATTAACTGGAATATTATTCAAATTGAAATTAGATGTCCTGATTTTGAAATGCACGAAATATATATATGGAAATAGGTGAAATTCATATGTTAGTTTTAACAAGATCATTGACTTATATCATGTAAAAAGTAAATGGCATAACTTTAGAGGCGTAAGGGCTATAATTGTAAAGTTGATGACAGTGGGAGATGACGTTCATCAACATCTAACATCAACATCTAACATCATTGTAAGCCAACTCGTGATTGTAATCGTGTACTTGTGACTCTTAATAAAATTATAGAGCGTCATATCAAATTTCTTTAAAAATTTCTCAGTTGACGTAACAGTGATCTCATAAAACGGATTGCCAAAGAAACGGAATTTTGCCCCTAGTATGTATTGATAGATAAAGCAGTACCACCTCTGATGAATGACATGTGTCCCTAATTAATTAAAAGCCTCCATTGATTAACTAACCATGGTTAACAAGAAAACAAAACCCCTAAATCATCTCATCCTTCTACATGTTGCCTGATATTTTCATTTCTTTTGAGGTCTACCCAAATTTTTTTTCGCATATATTTTTGTTTTAATCGTTTTGTTTCTTCGTCATCTTCTTCAACCTCTCACAAATTTTTTTTCACATCTCACCAATTTTTTTCACCTTCAACGTCTCCTTCTTCTACCTCTGCACAGACATGTATCTTCAGCATCTTTTTCACCTCTTCCGTATGATGTATAAGAGGTTTGAATTTGTAGCTTTTCTTGACTTGTAGATTTGGATTTTCAACATCTAAATTATAAAGAACTACCCAACAATTTTTTATTTATTTATAAAAATCTGGGCTGATAACTTTTTTTAGTTCAAAAACACAGAGGAGAAAAATGAAGATACAGACGGAATACCATTGAGAGCATCCCCAATGGACATGTTTACTCATTAGTTAGTGTCATATGTTTACAAAATATGTAAAAATGGTCCTCCAATGAAAGTGTTAAGAGAAAGCTAAATATGGACTCCATCTGTCATATGTTATCTTCCATGCTAATTTTAGCTAGTGCTTTAACCAGCCAAATGTGGGTCCCACCATTTAAAATATTCAAAAAAATATTATTTTAGGTGAGTGGAGAGATTTGAGTGGATGGAGATGTGGGCCGACTATTATCTTGACTAGTTATTTAGCTAGTCCATTGGAGCAACAATAACTAACTAAAAAAGAGTGTAGTAAATGTGAGTTTAGTAGAGGATTAAAGTGCTGACATGACACTTTAACATCTTATTCAGTTAGCATATCCATTGGAGATGTTCTGATCTGGGCTAAGTTAATCAATGGGGCTACTTCCTTTTCTTCTTTCTTTTGTTTTTTTTAATAAAAGGCCCCGGGGGAGGGGGGTTTCGGGTTTAACGGAGGGTTTGTGAGATTTTTCATCAGTTAAGTTCCGTAGGTCTTTCCAAAACACACTTTGACTTTCCAGTACATCCCAAACTCTATTTAAACTGAAATGTGAGCTACTGTTCTCTCTCTCAAAATTTTTTCAAAATGTAGACCTACCCAATTTTCTTCTATCTTAAATTTCTGCGATCCGGTACTCTTTCAATAACCGTAAAGACGGCATGGCCCTATGAGGACCGTTGAGTCTCATTGGCTTGAACCGTCTACATAGCGTGGCCCTTAGAGACATGATTTCAACCACCCCTTGTTCGTAGTGGAATTTGGATGTGGGGTTCTTCGAGCTTGGTTCTGATGTATCTCGCAACTGATCAAATCACTATCCGAAGAGCCGTTTCTGAGCCGCTCGACAGCTTCTCAGAAAGACAAGGTTGTTGTGATCACCGTTTGCTTTCTCAAAAAGCAGAAAAAGTTGGTGTGTCTATTCATCGTCTCGCTGGGGTATTGTAGGGATTCTCCTCTCTGAGCTACGGTCGGCCGTACATAGAGGTGAAAATGGAAAATCCTTAATGCTATACAAGAATTTGAAAGAGGGGATGCTAAAAGATGGGAGGGTATCGTGGAGATCGAAGGTGTTATCGAAAGAGTTCCGGATCGCATAAGTTTTAGAGAGGAGAAGATTGGGTAGGTCTACATTTTGGGATAATTTTGAGAGATAAAATTGGGGCTCACATTTCAGTTAAAATAGGGTTTGGGATGTATTGGGAAGATAAAGTATATTTTGGGAAGACCTACAGAACTTAACGAATGAAAAATCTCACAAACCCTTTGTTTAACATCACATGATCTCACATGGAACTTGACCCTGTGTGTCTAGATTTAACTGGTTCACACAAGAGATCCCTTTGGCTTTTTCACATGAGATCCGAACCCGGGTAATTCTCTCTCTCATAATTTCTGATCCTTCAAATAGAGAGGGAAAGAAAAGAAGATGCGGTGAAAATTGTAATAGAGGGAGAATAGAAAAATAACAGGAGAGGTGTTGTGGAAGCCACGATTCAAGGTCAATGGGATCTCTCATGGAATATTCTCTATGTTCACTTGATGGCAATGGGTCGGGTTAGAGTCGAGTTTTCCATAATTCAAACCCAATCCGTCTCTCCACTGTTAGACTTCATACCCGCACCATCCCACCTCGGGTTTTATAATTTGAAATTCATATCCACTTTATTATATTTTGGGTTTTACATCTTAAAATCCATATCCGCCCCACCTCACCTTGTTTAAAATAAGTTGGATTGCTCGATCACTATACTTAATATAATAAAAAAAACTATATAGCAAAATAAATTATTTTGACATGAATGCGGATTATATTCATAAAAAAAAATTCAATTTGAATGCTAAAATATCAAAATAGATAACATAAATAGTTCATAACATCCATTAAATATAATATTTGAAAGTTAATTGAAACATTTTTTAATACATAATATAAAATAGTTCAAATTACATATAAGACCAAATAAATAAAATTTTTGACTTATATATTGAAAGGAAAAAGGAAGGATAAAATATTATAAAACATCAAACATCTTTTATTTTTCTAGTGACAGACGATTGAATTTATAAAAATGTTTGAATTTTCTCCATGAAATGAAAGGATGTAAAGAATAAAAGAATTATGATTGTTGAATTTTAATTGTTAATTATATTTGGAATTAATTTTCATTTATAGTTCATAAATCTTAACGATCAAATATAGGTCTGGTTTTAAACATAAAACCCAAACTCAACTAATGTAATACATGGGTCGGGACGGGTTTGAAAAATATGGAGTCCAAACTCACCCCAATAGGGGCGGTTCAGATCAGGTTACCAATAAAGTCCACCACATTGTCATTCCTACATGGTTACGATTTGTTCTATTTAAGTTAGGAAAATGTGACTTGTCGTGTCTTTTTCTTCAATCTCAATTTATTTATTTTTTAAATATTATACATCATTTAATGGGTTATATATTTTTATTAGAAAATGAAAAATATACTACAATAAATTGAATAGATGCATTTATAGAAAATATTAAAAAAATTTAACAAAGGAAATACCTCATTGATGTATAAGTATATGATGCTAATAAAACATATGAGACTGGAATTTAGATGAGAAAAGAAACTGTGTATCTGAGCTATTTTACTTGAACTTTTTTTAAAGTAAAATGCAAATTCATGTCTCCATGTGTTTGAATTTTTTAAAAGTAGTATATCTCATCTAATTAAAATATATATTTTTATAAATAAAAAAAATTGAAGTATATAATCCAATTAATTAAATGGATACATTTATAAAAAATTGTCAAAATTTATTAATAAATATATATATATATATATACACACACGCGAGTGATTAGGTGCGGCGAACGGCAGGTGCGGCGACGACGTGGGCCGTTCGATCGCGGGTCCATCGCATCCAACGGTCGACGTGAATCGCACCCGACCGTCCGATGCGATGGACCCGTGATCAACGGCCCACAATCGACGCCGCACCCGCCGTTCGCCACACGTAATCATCCCTATATATATATATATATATATATATATATATATATATATATAATTACGTGCGGCGAACGGCAGGTGCGGCAGCGATCGTGGGCCGTCGATCACGGGTCCATCGCATCAGATGGTCGGGTGCGATTCACGTCGACCGTTAGATACGATTGATCCGCGATCGAACGGCCCACGTCGCGGCCGCATCTGCCGTTCGCCGCACGCAATCGCCGGCATATATATATATATATATATATATATATATATATATATATATATATATATATATATATGGTCGCGATTACGTGCGGTATGCGGTCGGTGCGGTTTACGACGTGGACCGTCCGATCGCGGGTCCATCGCATCCAACGGTCGACGTGAATCGCACCCGACCGTCCGATGTGATGGACCCGTGATCGACGGCCCGTGATCGCGCACCGCACCGACCGCAAACCGCACCTAATCGGCTCCCATATATGTATATATATATATATATATATATATATATATATATATATATATACACACACACATGCAGCACAGACCTGCTTTGTACTTTTATCCGAATTGCCAAAATTTTTAACTGAAATCTTTTGTTGAGTTATAATTCGGACCCGGACTTTCTTTTATTACATGCATTATCAACATGTCCTATTTATGTTTTGTTCACATACATGCAGCACAGACCGAACCTTTCACGTGGGGATGGAACAAAAAAAGAAAAAAGAAAACATAAAAGCTGCATATAAAACTGATTTTGCATAAAGAAGTTGTGGAGTCTCCACAGCTTTTGTTTATGAAAATTAAAACTTATGTTATAACATTTTTTTACATATGTTTGCAGTTTTTTATTTCAATTTTTATGTTTGAAAATTGATTTGAAAAAAATAACTTTTTGCAAATCTAAAAATTACTCAAATCTGTTCTAAACAAACCCTCAAACACGTGTACTGGGGCGGAACCGATATGAGCAACCAAACCACTAAAAAAAAATCCCCGTGAAAAACCAATGCCACACGCCCCATCTGGTCATTTGCAATCAATTTGGAAATATCATTCATTCCCATATTACCGCCAACAACACAAATTTGTTAGTCCTCAAAGTTTGCATTTTTTTTTTTTGTTAATAATTTCATCGATTAAGGCAAGAAAGCGTCACTCTCTCATTGCGTCGACTAAATGGGCACTTTTCTCCTTCACACTAGGGCATAGATGAAAATTTTAATTTTTGAATTTTATTCTTGATTTTCATTTCTACTATTTTTTCTAATATTTCAGGAAAAGAATGATTACATAAATAATTTCTTTGAGAATTTGCTTCTGATCTTGTTAAGCAACCATTAACGATGAATATTTGTATTTTGACTTAATTGATTTTGTTTCTTATTTAAAATATGTGAAATATCAAATGTAAATTTTTATGTTATTAAGATTTTATACATACAATCAATGATAAATTTTGTATCCCATAATTAAGAATTTTACATGCAATCAATTGGGAACTTTATTTTGCATGGGTTTTATACTTTTGTCTATCTAAGAATTTGGTGATTTTGTATAAAATAATCAAGATTTTATTTATAAAAATTTTATGATTTTATTTATTTTAAAATTTAACGATACAAGTATGGTTTGCCCCACTAGGGTGAAATCATGGCTTACGCCAATGTATATGTATGTATGAGTGTATAACTGAGTGTACATAACTATTTATATAGAATTTTCTAAAAATATACGTTTTAAACAAATATATCTTATTTAGCGTTATATATCATGTAAACTTGTGTATACGCATGATGAAATACATAATTCACACGTATATGATTTGTATTTAAACAGGGTTGACTCTGAGATTGACAAAAAGAAATGGTGTCCTAGGTGAGCTTGTAAAAGGGGCCTAAATTCACTTAATTTATTTTATTTTTATTATTACAAAAAAATTAAATATTTTTTTTAATTTACTTGTTAGTTTTTAAAACAAGGCTTAATAAGAAGGAAGATAACAAACAAAGAGAAAATATGGATTAGTTTTTAAAATTTAAATAAACTAGTCCAAATACTAAGGACTAGTTTGACACGGGGATAAAGGGTTGGGATAAGGAAAAAATTGAGTTAAATCACTTGTTATCCCATATCACATTAAAAAAAAGGGATAAGTATGAATAATTGTCCACATTTTAAGATAAAAAATGGGGATAGTTTATTTTGGGTAAAAGGTTATACAGACTTTATCCCTATTTTTTATCCATATTTTGTAAAATTGGAATAACATTTATGACTACTCTTAAAAAAAAACCTAAAAAAGAAAGAATGCCTCATTAATAGGAAGGGTAAACCTGATATTTTTTAAAAAAATTCAAAGTTATCTCATATTTGATCCAAATATAAGATTGATGATAAGAACACAAAAAAATGAAGATAATAAAAGCATTACCAAATGTAAATCTGAATAAAAATAATGGTTTTTTTATTTACATAAATTATGCTAATTTATCCTAAAAATTTATCTATTTACCCAACTATGCCTAAAATAAAAAAATCCGAATGAGTAAAAGAAACGAAAAACAAATATACATAAAATATAACCCAATACTGTTTTGCTCTTTGTGTATCGAATAATAATTAATATAAAATTAGCAAATGGATTTTATCCCAAGACGTTTTGATTTTTCTTTTGAATTATACAATACTTAGTTAACGAGGTACATTCTTCTATAAAAAAGAATGTACATACAGAGATACATATAGAATGCAAATTTTTAACATTTTGTAAATGGAGTATACTAAGATAGTCGATTATATATTGTATCAGTCGATTTCATATACTCTCTCAGTGACTGATGAGACCGAGTATAAATTGGTTGAGATCATGGGAATAGCAATCCCCATCATTTATTCAATTATACCCCGTTTGGATAGTGGGTTAAAGGAGTATAAGAGGGGTATAAGGGTGGTATAAGAATGGATAGGAAAAATGACTGTTTGTTTGCAAAATATAACTTGGTATTACTAAGCCAGTTTAAACGAGTATAAGAGAATATAACAATTCTAGGTAACCCCTATGATAAGTTATACTCACTTTATCTATTATTATGGCCCACATGTCAAATTAATTTTTTACACCTTATCACATCAAATCACCTATCATCAACTCTTATACATCAAAGGGCTCACATGTCAAATCAATTTTTTCACACTTTATTTATATTTTATTCTCTATCAATCAAACGACTTAATTTTTATTCTTACGTTTTCCAATGAGAATAAAAAAATACAACCAAAAAGATAATCTCTTATTCATGTAGATTTGTTATCTATACTGGCATAATTATTTATCCAGAATAACTCAATTTCTCTATCCAAACGGGGATTGAGGGTGTATTTGGACTAAAAATTGGCTCATTAACTGGAATATTATTCAAATTGAAATTAGATGGCCTGATTTTGAAATGCACGAAATATATATATGGAAATAGGTGAAATTCATATGTTAGTTTTAACAAGATCATTGACTTATATCATGTAAAAAGTAAATGGCATAACTTTAGAGGCGTAAGGGCTATAATTGTAAAGTTGATGACAGTGGGAGATGACGTTCATCAACATCTAACATCAACATCTAACATCATTGTAAGCCAACTCGTGATTGTAATCGTGTACTTGGTACTCTTAGGGTGCGTTTGATTGTGTGATTGTAAAACCGATTCTGTAGGAATCTGCAATTACAAACCTGATTCTGCAGGAAGCTCACTTTCTCAGCTTTTCAAAATCGCAACTTTTGGGCACTATTTGCCTGCAATCGCTGGGCTTAAAACTGCGATTACAAAACTGTATGGTTGCGCGATTACAAACGCAGCTTCCTATAATCGCAATCGCAGTGCAATCGCGCAATGAAACGCACCCTAATTAATAAAATTATAGAGCATGTCATATCAAATTTCTTTAAAAGTTTCTCAGTTGACGTAACAGTGATCTCATAAAACGGATTGCCAAAGAAACGGAATTTTGCCCCTAGTATGCATTGGTAGATAAAGCAATACCACCTCTGATGAATGACATGTGTCCCTAATTAATTAAAAGCCTCCATTGATTAACTAACCATGGTTAACAAGAAAACAAAACCCCTAAATCATCTCATCCTTCTGCATGTTGCCTGATATTTTCATTTCTTTTGAGGTCTACCCAAAAAAAATTTCGCATATATTTTTGTTTTAATCGTTTTGTTTCTTCGTCATCTTCTTCAACCTCTCACAAATTTTTTTTCACATCTCACCAATTTTTTTCACCTTCAACGTCTCCTTCTTCTACCTCTGCACAGACATGTATCTTCAGCATCTTTTTCACCTCTTCCGTATGATGTATAAGAGGTTTGAATTTGTAGCTTTTCTTGACTTGTAGATTTGGATTTTCAACATCTAAATTATAAAGAACTACCCAACAATTTTTTATTTATTTATAAAAATCTGGGCTGATAACTTTTTTTAGTTCAAAAACACAGAGGAGAAAAATGAAGAAACAGACGGAATACCATTGAGAGCATCCCCAATGGACATGTTAACTCATTAGTTGGTATCATATATTTACAAAATATGTAAAAATAGTCCTCCAATGAAAGTGTTAAAAGAATGCTAAATATGGACCTCATCTGTCATATGTTATCTTCCATGCTAATTTTAGCTAGTGCTTTAGCTAGCCAAATGTGGGTCCCACCATTTAAAATATTCAAAAAAATATTATTTTAGGTGAGTGGAGAGATTTGAGTGGATGGAGATGTGAGCCGACTATTATCTTGACTAGTTATTTAGCTATTCCATTGGAGCAACAATAACTAACTAAAAAAGTGTGTAGTAAATGTGAGTTTAGTAGAGGATTAAAGTGCTGACATGACACTTTAACATCTTATTTAGTTAGCATATCCATTGGATATGCTCTGATCTAGGCTAAGTTAATCAATGGGGCTACTTCCTTTTGTTTTTTTTAATAAAAGGCCCCTATTCAGACCCGGGGGAGGGGGGTTTCGGGTTTAACGGAGGGTTTGTGAGATTTTTCATCAGTTAAGTTCCGTAGGTCTTTCCAAAACACACTTTGACTTTCCAGTACATCCCAAACTCTATTTAAACTGAAATGTGAGCTACTGTTCTCTCTCTCAAAAATTTTTCAAAATGTAGACCTACCCAATTTTCTTCTATCTTAAATTTCTGCGATCCGGAACTCTTTCAATAACCGTAAAGACGGCATGGCCCTATGAGGACCGTTGAGTCTCATTGGCTTGAACCGTCTAGATGGCGTGGCCCTTAGGGACATGATTTCAACCACCCCTTGTTGGTAGTGGAATTTGGATGTGGGGTTCTTCGAACTTGGTTCTGATGTATCTCGCAATTGATCAAATCACTATCCGAAGAGCCGTTTTTGAGCCGCTCGACAGCTTCTCAGAAAGACAAGGTTGTTGTGATCACCGTTTGCTTTCTCAAAAAGCAGAAAGAGTTGGTGTGTCTATTCTTCGTCTCGCTGGGGTATTGTAGGGATTCTCCTCTCTGAGCTACGGTCGGCCGTACATAGAGGTGAAAATGGAAAATCCTTAATGCTACACAAGAATTTGAAAGAGGGGATGCTAAAAGATGGGAGGGCATTGTAACGCCCCCGTACCCATTATCCTCTATTAAGGCATGTGATACGGTGCGTCACGTCGACCACAATCTTTTTCAACTGAATTAGACTAACATAATAATTCAAAACACAAAAGTTTTTAAAACATAAACATAAACCAAATCCAGGATCTCAATAATTCATTCTCGACGAATGATTACACACGAGTACTTTATTTACTAATAACTAAACATTCCCTGGTTTTGCTGATAAAGCTAAGGACGTCCACTACATGCCAAGAAGAAGGCTTATTCAAGCACCTACGAATGCAACGGAATAAATGAGAACTAGATCGCCAACGCCCACCACGAACGACGATCACCAACGGCTACTCTGAAAGGTTGGGAAAAAGAGGGGTGAGCTACCACACGCTCAGTGAATGGATCTTAGCGTCCCAATAATAATAACATTAATAATAATAACAATATTAAAACCTTTAGAGTAAATTCCAAAATATCTGAACCAACAAAAATATAAATTTTCACAAATATCTCGATAAAATGGAATGCATTTCTTTAGAGAAAATAACCACCATCTCATACTATCTATATGATGCGCATGATACAACGAACACGCATGCCCGTATGGCACGCATCCAAAAGCGCTCCAAAACTAGAGCTTGATCACGCAGACCAATCGTCACGCAGACGGTGTCACGCAGACACGGTCCTACTGGACTGAGTCACGCAGACCCTCGTCACGCAGACGATGTCACGCAGACGAATGATATGCATGCAAGATGATCTCTACAATTCACATATTTGTATGCAAGAATAACATAATAATCATTATACAGTTCATACGCAAAATAACGTCTCAAAACATGATGTCATGCTCATGCAATTCTATACTCAAGATAACAGTCGTATTCATAACATAAGCATGATGCAAATATGATAAATATAGTTAGTTTTTCAAAAGCTACTAGAGACTAGACCCACTCACCTCCGGTCCTATGCAAGACTACCGGACTAACAAGAATGCTAACGAGAGTCTACTGCTCCTGAAGATTTTCATACCAATGAACCAGATCAGAAACGGAATATAATGATTAACTAAATCAAAGATCACCACAAATACTGGGCTCAGCCGGCTACTCAAATGTAGCCGCCTGGCTTCCGACGGCTACTCAACCCTAGCCACCTGATCTCAGACGGCTACTTTCAAGTAGCCACCCCCCGACAGACCCAAAACAGCAAATATGCCCTTAATGACCCCGACTTCCTACCCAAACATTCAAAAAACACGTACCCTCTCTCTCTCATACAGAAAATACATATAAAAATACATTGAAAATATTTAAGTTTGATCCCCTAAATGATCGATTCGATAATAAATCAAAATACCAAAAAAAACGATGAAACCTCTATAGAACAAATTTGAAAAATGGTAATATTAACACCATATATTTTCATACCATAAAATAGTGTTTAAATATTAAATAACAGTAGGTTGATAGTGATAAAATATCCTAATACATGTTTCTAGCATGCATGAAAAATTTGTGTAGACCTAGGCATGATTTCTATTCAAACATCGATAAATCGACAAAACCCAAATAATAAATAATATAAATCTGGATATATGAAAACAGAAAACATCATAACCATACAAGGATCTAGATCTAATAAATTTAATATGATGATCATGTCTTCCAAACCCTAGATCCATGCAAGGCAATGAGTAATGCATCAAAAGCTTATGTAATCCATCCGAAAAACCTTGAAAACCATAGATCTAATATATATATGAATAAATCATATAGATCAGCAATAAAAATCATCAAAACAGTGATGAAATCATATGAGGTTCGGATTCATGCAAGGTGGTACCCAAAACAAGGCATTAGAAACCCTAAACATGCTTTCTATCTTAAGAAAAATAACCCTAAACATGATCTATGTATAAATATTCAAAAACAGCATGTAAATCTTGTAAAAACATCTTAAAAACCTCATCAATGGATTAACATAACATCAAGATCCAAAACAATTCAATATCAAATAAAATCATGAATTAAAATGATGGAAAAACCCATAAAACCACACAAACCCGAATCACCTCGGGATGAACCCATCATTGGTGATCAGTAGCAATTAAAACTCTAATATTATTAAAGAAAAACGAAGTAAAAGAACCCACCTTATTCCACAAATGATTTTCTTTCAAAAATCACCCAAAAGACCTCTTTTAGGGTTTGATAAAACAAGAGAGAGAGAGGACTCGTATTAGGGTTTTCAAATGGGTCCTAGGGCATCCAAAACTAGGCTTTTATAAGATTAAACACGTGCAATGACTTACCCCCGAAGAAAACAATCAAATATTCGACAGTTTCGTCAAATCCCTAAATTTCTGCGTTTCTGCGCACAGGTGCCCGACGGCTTGTTGGATTGAGCCGCCTGATGAGGGACGGCTACTTTCGAGTAGCCACCCCTCGACAGGGACGGCTACTTTCAAGTAGCCGCCTCTGGGCAGTTTTTCCCAAGGCACAAAAATGACTATAACTTGCTCGATACAAGTCCGATTCATGATCCGTAAAAAGCGTTGGAAAGCTAACAACACAAGGATTCCAACCATGCCAAATTATAAAAATTTGGAATATCAGAAATACGACAAAAAAAAAATAGTTTAATTACAGTCTAAAAGTCTCAGTTGTCACAGGCATCGTGGAGATCGAAGGTGTTATCGAAAGAGTTCCGGATCGCATAAGTTTTAGAGAGGAGAAGATTGGGTAGGTCTACATTTTGGGATAATTTTGAGAGATAAAATTGGGGCTCACATTTCAGTTAAAATAGGGTTTGGGATGTATTGGGAAGATAAAGTATATTTTGGGAAGACCTACAGAACTTAACGAATGAAAAATCTCACAAACCCTTTGTTTAACATCACATGATCTCACATGGAACTTGACCCTGTGTGTCTAGATTTAACTGGTTCACACAAGAGATCCCTTTGGCTTTTTCACATGAGATCCGAACCCGGGTAATTCTCTCTCTCATAATTTCTGATCCTTCAAATAGAGAGGGAAAGAAAAGAAGATGCGGTGAAAATTGTAATAGAGGGAGAATAGAAAAATAACAGGAGAGGTGTTGTGGAAGCCACGATTCAAGGTCAATGGGATCTCTCATGGAATATTCTCTATGTTCACTTGATGGCAATGGGTCGGGTTAGAGTCAAGTTTTCCATAATTCAAACTCAATCCGTCTCTCCACTGTTAGACTTCATACCCGCACTATCCCACCTCGGGTTTTATAATTTGAAATTCATATCCACTTTATTATATTTTGGGTTTTACATCTTAAAATCCATATCCGCCCCACCTCACCTTGTTTAAAATGAGTTAGATTGCACAATCACTATACTTAATATAATAAAAAAAACTATATAGCAAAATAAATTATTTTGACATGAATGCGGATTATATTCATAAAAAAAATTTCAATTTAAATGCTAAAATATCAAAATAGATAACATAAATAGTTCATAACATCC
Source organism: Acorus calamus (assembly GCA_030737845.1). Lineage (NCBI taxonomy): Eukaryota > Viridiplantae > Streptophyta > Magnoliopsida > Acorales > Acoraceae > Acorus > Acorus calamus. Next base: position 24,796,100 of record CM060869.1, on the reverse strand, counting down.
ATTAAATATAATATTTGAAAGTTAATTGAAACATTTTTTAATACATAATATAAAATAGTTCAAATTACATATAAAACCAAATAAATAAAAATTTTGACTTATATATTGAAAGGAAAAAGGAAGGATAAAATATTATAAAACATCAAACATCTTTTATTTTTCTAGTGACAGACGATTGAATTTATAAAAATGTGTACTTTGAATTTTCTCCATGAAATGAAAGAATGTAAAGAATAAAAGAATTATGATTGTTGAATTTTATTTGTTAACTATATTTGGAATTAATTTTCATTTATAGTTCATAAATCTTAACGATCAAATATAGGTCTGGTTTTAAACATAAAACCCAAACTCAACTAATGTAATACATGGGTCGGGACGGGTTTGAAAAATATGGAGTCCAAACTCACCCCAATAGGGGCGGTTCAGATCAGGTTACCAATAAAGTCCACCACATTGTCATTCCTACATGGTTACGATTTGTTCTATTTAAGTTAGGAAAATGTGACTTGTCGTGTCTTTTTCTTCAATCTCAATTTATTTATTTTTTAAATATTATACATCATTTAATGGGTTATATATTTTTATTAGAAAATGAAAAATATACTACAATAAATTGAATAGATGCATTTATAGAAAATATTAAAAAAATTTAACAAAGGAAATACCTCATTGATGTATGAGTATATGATGCTAATAAAACATATGAGACTGGAATTTAGATGAGAAAAGAAACTGTATATCTGAGCTATTTTACTTGAACTTTTTTTAAAGTAAAATGCAAATTCATGTCTCCATGTGTTTGAATTTTTTAAAAGTAGTATATCTCATCTAATTAAAATATATATTTTTATAAAAAAAAAATTGAAGTATATAATCCAATTAATTAAATGGATACATTTATAAAAAATTGTCAAAATTTATTAATAAATGTGTGTGTGTGTATATATATATATATATATATATATATATTTGTTTTAAGATTGGTGCCTCTCTCGCAATGCACATACTTGTTAACGTAAATATATAACACTATTGATATATATAAGATGGAATTGGGGGAAAAAAAATGGTGTAACAAAGCCCTTTTTAATCTTTTGATTTTTTTGAATTTGAATTTTTAAAGAAACGAGTCGGAACGCCATACACGTGTGAACTCCCACGTGGTTAATATTCTCATCCAAGCAAGCAGTGGTGCACAGGTTTGACTCCAACAAGTCAAACTTCCTCTGTACGAGGTACTTTTGAAGCCTTCTATATGATGACCCAATTATCACAATGTAAGTCGTGTTGCTAAAGTACAGTTTGACTGCCGATTGAATAGTTTTTTTTATGTAAAAAGTTACTTTTTAATTGTCAAAACAAACAATTTTATTGTAGTAGCTTCTTGTATAAGATTTTAAACAAATAATACTGAAAAGTTGTGATTCCAAAAGCTGGGGGGAGAGCAGCTTCTTGTAAAATCAGTTTTAAACTCAACATTTATAAAAAATTAGTTTTACAATCCTGCTACCAAATGATAAGTAAGGAAAATAAAGTTCCAACTACATGTTCAAATAAGATAGTTATTTATTTGACCTAAATGTACCGAGGCTAGAAGCATATACCTCCAACAAACCGATAGTCTATATTTTACATGAAGACAATATTGCATGTGTTGCATAATTTAAAATCAAATGCGACATTACCAAGCACATCTCGCTGAAATTCTTTCCCACGTGAGCTTCAGAAGAACGGTGATATTAATGTTCAGCAAATTTGTTCAACTGATAATTTAGTAGATCTATTCACCAAAGCATTACCAACTGCGAGGTTCAAGAAATTGAAGCAAAACATTGGAATGCATCAACTCAAAGATCTTTATGCTAAAAACAGGGGGAGTAATTTAATTCAAAAATATTTGTGTATTGTACTTTTTTTTCCTTCAACCAGGTTTTTCCCATTGGGTTTTTCTGACAAGGTTTTAATAAGGCAGTACGAAAACGTACACCATAATATTGTACTATTTTTCCTTTGCTAAGTTTTTATCCCTCAGGGTTTTTCTTATCAAGGTTTTAACGAGGCATATTCTTGCGTGAAGGTCATCCAATGGGGAGTGTTGTAAATACATGCATAAAGAATATGCATGTAATTGTACATGCATGTAATTGTGGATGACCTCTTGGTGCATGTATACATTAGTGTATGATGTTAATTGTAAATTCATGTATATTGTAAATACATGAATGAGATATTATGGTTGTTATCTTTATAGATAGAGGGTTTGTCAAACATGAAATGCATGGAAATGAAATGAGAAGTTCTTGAAGAATACTTTCTCTACCCCTCTTGTGCCCTAAATTATTTTATGCTTGTTTTGTGTTACCATCTCTCTTTTATTTTATAACATATATATCTTATTGAATGTGCGAAATACTTGTGGAATATATGTTTGATTGCTTGTATGCCAATTGAAATGAACAAAAGAATTCAATCAAATATAATCAATCAACTTATCAACTAAAGAATTTCAAAGCTCCACGGGCTCATCAAAGATTGGGCCCGCCATGTAGCGAGAGCGAGGGATGTTCAATTCCAAGATGGATACATGAGAGTCACAGGATGAGAAGGAAGGCAAGGAGTTTAGTCAGTTAGAGCCCTCTTCTAACCCGGGACCTACAATTCTCCTAGCTATTTTTTGTTTTAATGATTGTTTGCTTTGTGTTTATCTATTCTCCATCATTTTAGATTTTTTAATTCGAGTTCAATTATAAAATCCAATAACAAACATCTACTTCTTTTTCAAAAAAAAACAAAATTTCAAAGTCAACGCTATATCTACAAACGACATATTCACTTCTCTGTGGATCATCGTAAATCTTCCTACGCTATCCTTAAAAAATTGACTATCAAAAGATCCTGTGTCGGTTCAGATCTACGTTGAATCACATGGCAAGTTCATCTCCATTAAGAGAAAACTCTAATGCCTCTTTTTGTTTGTTTTGGGATTTGTACTTGTTTAATCAATTAAAAAAACTAGTGAATGGCCGATCATTTCATCAAAACAGGTGAAGAAATGAAATGTTCTACGCAATGTGCAGCCCCATCCACATTCATCATTGGTTATATATACTCACTTATTAAAGTACATACTGTTATAAAAAATAAAATATACAGTTAAGAATACACTATTATATTTTTTTGTTGAAAAAATAATTTTTTTATTCATTCACTGTAACAGGCAATGTATACTAAACTATCGCAGAATATGGGCGGTTAGGGAACCGCTTTGTAGACAGGACTACAAAATTGACTGAGTGTATCAACGCCCCGTAAAGAAAAGCTAAAAAATAATGGACAGACATACAAATGCATAATACAGTGAACTGGTGCATTTAGTTACTAGACAACTGATGACATTTTATCAAGAGATGTCACCTCTTTCTAAAAAAAGAAAAAAAAAAGAAGAGATAATCACTTGCAAAAGAAAAGGGGGGAAGAGATGCATATGCAATACTCAAGGGAAGCTGGTTAAACATAACATGGAGAAAATTAATAGTCTAAACGTGGGCAAGAAAGAAAAATCATTCCAACAAGAACCAGTCTTCCGATTTAATAGGGACCACAAAACATGTCATTTTTCCCCCAGCTGGTAACTAGATGAAAAAAGATGTTCTTTTCGCTAGTAATAATAACATGTTGATACATCAATCATTCTATACAAAAAACAGAATCAAAATTTGTCTACGGGAACAGAGAATCAAATTTTGTCTAAGGGTCCGTTTGGTTTGGGGCTGCTTTTGATTTTGTGTTGGTTAAAAAACCCAAAATAGGCTGTCAAACGGACCTGATTATTTAGAAATTTGTGTTTCGATTCCAGTAAATTCATGCATGGAATCCGTGTTTTTCAAAGCTCTCCAGGTAAGGGGTGGTAAACGAGCCGAACGAGCCGAGCTTTGACATGTTCAAGCTCGGCTCGTTTATAAATGAGTCGAGCCAAGCTGAGCCGAGCCAAGCACACGAGCCTGACCGAGTCTAGCGTTCTTCTTCATTTTAGGAATTTTAGGGATTGAAAACAAAATTTTAGCCTAAATGAGCCAAGTTCATAAGCTTAAACGAGCATAACTTTGTATTAATTTAATATTTTGATTTTATAAAGGAGTTTAGTCAAGCTTCAATTAAGTTTTAATAACACAAACGGATCGAATTTGAACATAAAATGAAACTCGATCCAGGTCCCGAGCCTAACCGAGCTTTAAAACTTGTTCAAGCTCGCTCATTTGTCTAAATGAACGAGCCTGAACGAGCTCAAACCGAACCAAGCCCGAGCGGCTTGGTTCGTTTACTAGCCCTATCTCCAGGTATGCTTTTAGAAGTTAGCATTTTGAAAGCCAACATTGATCGCCCAAATGACCATTTCACCCTTATGTTTGTTATTGGTCCGAAAGTATCAATGTAATGAAGATTTTCTTTCTTTTTTTTTGCTAGCTAAAATGTTTGTGGGAATCATTTATTATATTATATTTTCACAATATGTTATTTGTGAAATGATAGGAGATTTTAAAATTTTTTATTATGTTCATATAGTTTGTTATTGGTAGGGATGGGGGTATTTTTGTAAAATTACATGTAAGCTCTATTGAACACATTGATTTGCAACCAAACATCACTCTGATTTCAAATATACAAAAACAACTTTTGTTATCAGCAACAAACATGATTTTTGGATTAAACAAAAAACAGCCTATAAAAGTACATTGCCAAAAAGCATATGAAAAAGCAGCTTTATACCTAAAATTACTTTTCAATCTTTGTTTCCAAACGGGCGCTTAAGCTTAAAAGGTAAGTCTGAGCAGCAATATCTGCTTTAGTATGTGAGTTGTGTAAATCAAATTTTGATTTGTATGAACAATCTATCTTTGAAGTGCGTTTCCAGCAGGAGGATATGGGATATGGTGCAAAGAGCATCGGGAAACCAATCACCCTTTCCTCTATCAATAATATGTATAAAATTCTCAACCTAGAGTAAGAAAGATGACAGAAGCATCAGAAATCAACTCCAATAATTTCTCAAGCAGTTTGTCAGACTATCTAGAAAACTAGAAATGAAAAGCTTCTCCAACAGAAGCAGTGTTATATTAAGAACTCAGTTTCATCGAGTCTACCTACTGAAGGACTGGTGCAAGTATAGCTTGTGTGTGTGTAGGAATTATCCATCTTTTATTGACCCACATTGGGCCCGTTTCTCCTCTTTCTCCAGTTCTCTTTTGTTTTAAGTAGTCTGTAAATAAAATAAACAGGGTTGACACCACCTCACTTTATAAATAAAAAAAAAAAAAAAAAAAACCTCCAAAGGAAAAAGTCACCATCAAGCCTTGGATATCAGAATCAGATCACTTCATTAACAGAATCCTCACAAGGCACCAAAGATAGGTAAGTCTGAGTATTCAAGGTCAATATGCCAGAAAGATTGGTTAGAAAAAAATGGCTACATTATGAGTAATGTGGAGTAATACACCAACAAGCAGCATTTCTAAAAGATGACGAGATGACGATTATCTATCAGAGAAATATAATACAAAAACAAAACAAGAATTAGAAGGGGCATTAAATCAAGGCTGTTCATGTAAATTCTTTGTTAGGCCTCCAACATAAAAACCACTGCAAGCATAGAGATGAATAGCATGATCTATAAGTGAAATTCCATCAAATGTTGTAGACACAAGCAAGTTATTTGGTTCCTAGGAAGATGATCTTTAATCATACTGGATACGAAGACTGGAGTCCATAACACAAACAATCCCAAGCACAGTTTGTACTAAACGGATAAAGTACACATTTTGAAGTTCTTAAAGAAAGAAATGAAAACACAAACAGAAATCCACATAAAACATACCTTGATAAATATCTACAGGAAATACGAATCCATACTTTTAACCAGATCTCAAGCCTGAAAGGGTACTGAGTCATCAGCAAGATCATTCATGAAATCTCCATTCGATCCTTCCACATCAAGATTTTGACCAAAAGCATCCAATAAATACTCTTTGGGCCGATAACAAATCCTCTTAAATATGTTCTTAAAATTTTCATTTCCAACCATCGCTTCTAAAATTCGATCTTCACTGACCCTCAGAGAATTCTTCTGTGTGACATGCTCATCTTTTGAGGAAAATACCAACTTGGACAAGCGATACTTCTCAGCTTGTCTCCGATACTTATCACACTCCCACATTTCAGATGTTATCAAAGTATATGTGTAGACAACTTTCTCCTGCCCTATTCTATATGCTCGGCTGATAGCTTGCCATTCCACTGCAGGATTCCAGACAATATCAAGTAAAACAACCCGTGAAGCTCCAACCAGATTTATCCCTTCAGAACAAGCCCTTGTTGATGCAAGTAAAACCTTTGCCTCACTCGCCGGATCATTGAAAAGGTCAATAGATTGTTGGCGACACTGGGTAGAAATTTTTCCATCCATTTGCAACACCTCTTTCCCCTCAGTCCAATTGAAATGAGATATAAGTTGGTCCTTTACCAAGACCAATGGCTCAATGTACTGACTGAATACCAAAACCTTCTCATTCATCGCTTCACTGAGTCGCACAAGTTCCATAACAAATCTTGTTTTAACTCCTTCACTGGGATTTAACCGCTGCATTTCCAGATAATTAGTGCCAGCTGACGACTCTTTTTGGTACAATACAGAAGATGTCAGCAGAGAGGGATGAATAGAAACCACAGACACAGCATACTCAAGTGCAAGGAAATTTCTAATATGCATGTTACGAATGCTCTCAAGGATGCACTTTTGTTGAGGGAGTGGGTCCAAAACAACCAGACAATCCCTCAATCCAGGAAGATTTTCCAGGACAGTGCCATTATGAACATGTACAAAAGACTCCATCAGTAACTTTAGTTTTTCAAGACTATTATGCGCAGGTCGATGAAATTTTGGTCTTACTATGCAGAGCATATTGTACAGCTCATCAAAATTATTTTGAAATGGAGTTCCTGAAAGAATGATACGGCGTTCAGTTTTAATTCTTTTCAAGGAATTCCATATTTGACTATTTCTATTGCGAGCTGCATGCCCCTCGTCCAGGACTAATATTCCTGGCATCTCAAGCAGGATCTTACGTATCTCTGTTCCCTCCTTATCCTTATCATATGAGTCCTCGTCCACAAGCATTTTAAACAAATCGTAGCTAATACCAAGAACACTCTTGCTTTTATTCCAGGAATATAACTTAGCCAAGCGTGACAGGTTCTCATTTCGGGGTTGGTTCTTCACAATCTCCATAATATTTTCATCTTCCTTTCCTGAAAACTCTCTCTTATTCAGAACATGAATTGGGATGTCAACTTTCCAGGTCATGAACTGTTTTTCCCAAGTACTGAGTATGGCAGTAGGAGCAACAATAAGGGGTCTACAGTCAGGAAAAACAGCCATGTACGTCTGCAGAAAGACTATGGCTAAACGGGTCTTCCCTGTCCCAGGGGCATGTGAGATGACACACCCTCCGATACCATTAGAACCAGGATTCTTCTTCAGCTCTTCAAGGTACATGCTTCCTGCTATATTCTTCCAGAGAAATTCCAAACCTTCTTGTTGATGTGGAAACATAGTTTCTTTAATGCCTGGAATTATATCCCACACTGATCCTTTAGACATGGATGATGAATCCCAACCCCACTCATCTGTTTTATCAAATTGAATTCCATCAAATGAAGGGAGATCCTTTGTTTTCGGAGTAGCACCACTCTGTCCTGAATTTCGCTGGGGACGCATCGCCTTCAAGTTGTAAAGTAAAATTTTACTAAGTCACTGTAGACAGTATCAAAAGCATTATATTTAATGTAATAATAACTTACAAAAGAAGGTAATATATATCTGATCTTCTGTTTCACAAAAGAGCAGAAGCTGCAAATGACTCCAACTTGCTCATCAAGAATGAGGTGGTGCCTTCCTCGATCGCAATGGGTTGATGAATCAATATCAGATTGTGGAGCATTTGAATCATCAGCTTCACCCTGAAGAGAATAAAAAAAATTCCTACTCTTCAATAAAGGTGTTTGATTAGCAAAGCAGACTCAGGGTCGGAACAAGAGGGAACATTCATACATACACAGCCAAATGCAATAGAGAAAATCAACTATATATATGCACAGAAGAGGGAAAAATAAAGAATCCCAATAAAAACTCCCTAGATATATTTTCAAGATAAATTTTTCATTCATGAAAATGCTGTTTGCATAATTTCATTTGCGCAATTGCATGTGGAAATCGGCACTCATGCACCTACATAACAATAAGAAAAAACTACTATCTAAAGTTTCTCAATGACACAACTAACCTATACTCCTGCCATGACCAAGCCATTTTTCATAAATTATTTTACACTATGCAACAAGGACGAAGATATCCAATGTCAAACAAAGGTAACCTATGTCAATGTCTGATAGAGGGTATTGGACTTCACTCAAGCAGACATACTGAAAAGATGTAATACATGTTTGTCAGGTGTCGGTGGCTCGCAAAAAGTCAAGCACAGTTCAAAGGAGTCAGCCCTTACGCGGAAAAATTTTGGGATGCGGTGGTTACAAGCATACAAGATTGGGGTTGATTCTGTGCTACAACTAGTTTGGTGCAATTGGTTGGGTGTAAATTCATGATGCAAGAATAGTGTCCCCGGTTCCTCTCGGTCACTTCCATAGTAGAAGAGTAGGGTTCTCCTTTACTAGGAAGTCTCTTTCCGGGATTGTACTTTTATTTTATTTTGTTTCTTTGTATGGGCCATTTTGGGCATTCACTTCAATATATAAATGGAGGTTGAATGCCTACCTTCTTTTTTTTCTTTTTCTTTTTTTTTTTGGGGGGGGGGGGGGGTTGTCTACCAAATTCACTAATTGGTAATTAAAGAAAGAAATAAGCAAAACATGAAAGGACATGGTGCTGCTGACTGGCTTAACCAATACTGTTATTTATGTAGATGAACTTAAAGTTATTATTTATATAGTTCACTTGGACATCAATGGCAGATGAAGTTTAGACACTTTACTATGTATGTCCTAAAAAATATAGAAAGAATCCTTCACATGATTCAGATATGCTCGTATTGAGTGAGTGATGGCTTCTGTCATCCAGGCATTAAAGCATGGAACAATAGAGAACAACCAATTGTCCACAAAACTCTATATTCATCTTTTTAAGCAATCATGATGATGAGTGAACCATTTACTACAATAAGAAAATGAAACTATATATAGTCTCATTTTGTAGTCACCTAGGGCCCCTTTGGCAGCGGGTTAAGATTTTTGGGCTAGGTATACCACAATGTAGGGTATTACAATACCCATGAACTTATTCCCATTTTTCTGAAAACTTAAAAATTAGTCTTATTATATAAACCACTGGATCTTTTTTTTTCTTTTAAGATAACGATAGGCATCCGTCCCAAAATTTATAAAAAAGGAAATGCCCAATGAAAGAAGTACAAAAAGAGAAAAGAAAAAAACCAGCCATGCAGAAGAAAAACAACCTATAACGAGAAATCTATAGGGGTTTGGAGCATGGAACAGGTCAGCAAGTCTCCTCAAATCCTCACCATCCACGTTGATACCCAACATGGCATTATTGGCCATTAAGAGATAGCTAGGGGGACAAAGGAGGCATAAAGAATGGAGGAGTTTCAAACATGATGATCGAAAGAGAAGGAAAGAAATTGTAGGGCTCTTCAAGGCCATTGCCAACTTATAGAATTGAGATCGGTAAACCTCTTCCACCAAATACCCATTCAATAAGGGGACATTCCCTTTGAAGGATTCGTCATAATGAGGTGCATTCACTAAATCTCAAAGAGACAATCAAGATAGATTGTGTGCAAACATGGCTCTTGCGAATGAGGTAATCAAATTGGGTCGAAAGAGACACCTCGTGTCCCACTATCTGTACTCTCTCTCCTTCGAATGAGGAAGAGAGAGAAAGCATTTGTGGCAGAAATTTTACTTCTAATTCCAAGGGATATGGATAAGAACTATTTAAAGCACTCAAGTGAGGCCAATGACATTCAAGCCATCTAAGAAGCCATGGACTAGCTCATATGGAAAATTACAGTACATCGGGAAAGAGCGTCCACTCCTATTGACTTCGGGAATATGGTCTGCAGAAATAACAAGGCCAAAAATGAGTGACATCTTCAAGAAGTCCAGAGCTCATTCTGAGAATCCTAGGGATCCCCAGCATCCCTCCCAGAACATGGAGCCCAGACGTGAACTTCGATGGAAGTTATCTCTATTGGGGATCCAGGAGTCACTCACCACATCTAATACCTACTCAAGGAAAGTACGACCTTCAATAACTTTTTTCTTTCAAAGATCATTCGATCAAGTTTGTCAAAGAAACTCACTCCTTTCTGGAAAAGGGGGACTTCGAGGGAAACTATTGTGAGGGCCTAGGCACTTTACTCCTTTTTGTTTCCTCCAAAGAGAAACACAAACATAATGTCAAGAGTACGTGCAAAGTGCCAAGGCCAACGCATGATTAATATTGTTGACCCGGTCAATAAAACCCTATCTTGAATATCACATGATCCACACATGAGAACTCATGAGTGGAAAGCATCCTATACAAACGTTGAAATCATATTCCGACAAGCATGCTCACGTTGAGATACTTTTCACGTGGCCTCACATTAAGTGTGACACATGTACTTTCAATGATGTCATCAAAGTGTACTTGGCATGCTAGGACCCTCAAAATCAAGTTGTGAGACTCATTTCTGACACGTCTTCTTGTCTTTCTTTCTAACAGGAAATGAGTGACTTGTTTTTCTAACTTGAGCATCAAAGTATGTTTGGTAAACACTACACTACTGTCAAGTTTGTCATTTCTGATGACATTCTTACGTTTCCCGATGCAACTTCCAACGATCCTCTGCCACAACCCGACTGCATTCTCCTTCTCTGACGTTCCTCTGATTTTTCTTCATCGCATTCGTCATCTTCTCCCAGGATCTCCAATTATTATTAGCTATACATCCACACACCAAAAATTTTATTCATGAACAAGGGATCTCCTGGCTCTTTTGTTTTCTTTATGTGGTGGGGGGGGGGGAGGCTCGGGCTCAGCTCTTCTTGGAGATCCCTCAATTTTTAAAGCTCGGTTTGTAAACGAGCCGAGCCCGAGCCGAGCCTCAGCCGTTTAAGAAAAAAAGAAACGAGCCGAGCCCGAGCTGTTATTTTCATATGATATTTGTGATTTATGAAATGTGACTTTTCAAATGAAACAAGGTTTTTTTAGCATAAACGAGCCCGAGCCGAACCTGTGATTCGGCTTGACTTGTTTAACAAACGAGCCAAGCCGAGCTAGTTTTCACGAGAGCGTTTAAACACGAGCGGTCCTGAGCCGAGGCCTGCTGCTAAACGAGCTGAGCCTGAAGGCCAAAGCTGAAACCCCTGAGCTCAAGCCCTAGGAATCCCTCGGCAACATTCACTGACATAGTTGAGAGCTGAAATGAAATGAAAAGGTTGGGGGAAGGTGCCCCTGTGGCTTATGTATCAGGACAGGATTATGACGAGTCATTTCGAGCAAGGTGGGCTCAGGGTGAGACTACTGCATGTGTGTTTGTGGTTGGAGAGGATGGGGGATGGAAACCACATTGCATTTGATGCTGAGGTATGAGGCCTGCTTCTCTTGGTGAAGGACTATAATGGGAGTCTGACGAATCTCAAAGACCTTGGGCGTGAGTCAAGAAAGCTCAAACTGAAAGGAGACAGGAAGAGAAACGCATGATTTTCCATAGCTTCATTTTAGCAGTGGAGTGGGCTACATGGCTTGATAGGGATCAAGTGCTCATTACAGGTATTACCTTTCTTGTGGCAAAGATTTGGGAGTGCATCCAAAACTACTTGGGGGAGAAAAATTGCAGAGGCCTCAAGATTTGAGTTTGTGGATGGTATCTTGTTCATTGATGAGTGAATATGGGTGCTTTGGTGTAGTTCGATGTCCGGATGGTAGTACCATCTACTACTCTACAACTGGATTTTTGATATTTTTTGTACTAATTGACTCATTCCCAATTTTAATGAATCAAGGCAGCTAGTCTACCCTTTTTCTAAAAACAAATTTATAAGTATTCGCATACATTCCAAAAATAGTGGGACGAACTCATAAACCTGTTATTTAACAAACTATATCTGCCATCAAAGATAGAAGTGGAAAAGAGCCAAAAATCCTTGTTGCATAGAAATGGTGTGGACATCTCAAGAAAAATATTTATAAAATACACCAAAATGATGATGGATGAATTATTTAACTGATAACAATGTGATTAATTCTTTATTGATGATGCCAAAATCGAGGGAGTACAATTGACCAACGGGGACCTTGCCATGAAATCCCTAGCCCAAATAAGTTCATGTGTTGGGAAACCTACTTATTCTTTACGTATTTTAACCTATGCAACCATTGAAATATCCTCAACCATCCTAGTAGCATTTCAAGACTGCGCAACCATGGTATGTTTGAAATTGTTTCTATTCATATCTCAAATTTGAACAGCAAAAGGCAAACCAAAACACAATGCAAGTTCTGTTAGCCACCAGTAGGATAATAATTGTGGTTGAGAATTTTTGTTGTGGAAATGGTATAAATAAAAGTAACTATAACTGAATACTAATACTCTTTTTTTTCCAAAACAAAAGCTATTCTATGGAACAACATAACAGCCTGGTTTCTGGGAGAAAAATCTCCATGGGCAGAAGGGCTGGGCAGAATAAAAATTGCAGTGCATCCTCCTGGCCATATAGCAGTTCTTTAGCACTGAGCAAAAGAGTGCTACATTAGATCGACAATACCCAACTTTCTACAACCGATGCATGAGCAAATCAACTAAAAATGTCAACCAAGTCACCTAAACATGAACGAGAAAGCAATAATGTTGAAACAACAAACACCACAAAGAATGATATAAAAGAATGTTTACCTCCACATTATAGGAACCAAAATGTCCTGACTTCTTGGCAAAGTCAAAAATGGCCCATAACTCATCCTCCTCCTTTTCAGCCTCCGTTTTCTTTACTGACTTCGGCCTTTCGATCCCAAAGTTAAACTTGAAGTACCTTCGACCAAGCTTTGCAATCGGGTTCATTTCTTCCGCAGCAGAATCATCCTTCTCCGGTGCCTCTGGAGACACACCTTTAAGTTTCCACATAGAGTTCACCATCGACTCAAAAATAAAATCACCCTTTGACCCCCGACCCCGCTTCCTTTTCTTGTACTTCCCCTTGGTCCCCTTACCTCTCCGCCTCCCGGTTCTTGTTCTATTGGCTCCACGTTTAAATTTCCTACCAGCGTGATCATCACTACTGTCGGCATTTACATCCATGCCATTGTCATCTTCGCCTTCAGACAAAGAAGACTCAGATGCCTCCACATCCAGACACATTGGACGATTGAAGGACCCTCGGGGCCTCTTTCTCTTCTTCTTCTTCACCATAATGGATCCCGATCCTTTGAAATGTGACCGGGTCCGCTGAGCGACACCTCGTTTCCCTACAGTGCAAGGTCCACTGCTGGAATTGCTCTCATCAACATCTACATACTCGGACACCAGGACTTCAAGACCTGAAAACTTCTTTATCCTCAATGGGCCTCTGAAATCCTCCACATCTTCTCCAGCGGCACCCTTACTGTCATTTTCTCCATTCGATCTCCATGGCAGTTGGGGGATCATTTGGTTTCCCGTCAAATCAACATTAATGGGAACAGCATCAAACGGTTCATAAATCTCGACAATTGAGTCACTGTCGCTCGAACAAGGTGTCTCCCCAACTACATTGGCATCCTTTGAACAGCTACCACCGCTCTGAGAACCCTTCAATTTCTGAATGGATATGGACGATCGTGGCCCATCTTCCTCTTCTTTGTCGAGTACAATAACATTGATGGCCCTGGAAGGACCACCATCATCGGACGAGCTTCCATTAAATGACAGCTCCTCGCATAACCTTGGCTTTGGACGAGATTTGCTAGAAAGATAGAACTTGCAGTCCTCTTCGGCCTCGGTTTCCTTCATTGAGCGCTCCGGCTTCTCATCAATCCAAGACACCCTACTCAGCCCTAATTTTGAACGGATCATTCTTCCAGGAACTGTAGCAGCGCGAACCGTATCTCCGTGAACAATGGGCTTCGTTGACGGAGGGCGAGAAACCTTGACCCTAGCTTCGGCATCCTCCATTGTCGAGCGATTTGGAAGTTCGGGTTTTTGGGAAAGGGAAAGGGAAAGGGTTTTTGGGTTTTAGTGCCTTAATAGACGTCTTCCGCCAAGCGTCCTATCAAATATGTTTCTCAGTTCACACGCGCGACTGCACTTTTTCTCTTCTGGATACACTAACCTCTGTTTAGAACAAGATAGATTTTATTATAGGGTATACATTTATTCAAGCATAAATAAGTATAAATAAGTTGGTTGTGTTTTGAATTATTCTAGTTGGTAAATGTAAGAATAAATGTTTTATTGTTTGGATAAAATGTGAATAAAGTATGGATAAAGATTTATAAAATGTAAAAAAGTAATGATAAATTGATAGGTGATTTATAAGAAAGGATTGATAAGGAGGAATAGGAATGAATAAGATGGAAAAAAAGTGTTTGTTTTATAAGAACAAGGACATAGGCCAATATCAAGAGAAGGATGTCTACTTCCACCAATCATTTGACTAATAACACTAACCAAAAAAATAAAAAAACTATTTATAAATTTAATTTAAACATTACTAATCCCATCAAGCATTTGACGGTCAACCTGTCAACCTTCCTTTAGAATATTTAACAAATTCGACAATCACCCTGTCGACCTTCCTTTACAACCTTCGACAGTTTCCATGTTAATCTTTCTTTACAAACTTCGACAGCAGCTCTATCAATCTTCTTTTACAACATTCGATAAAATTTTCATCAACTTTCCTTTACAACCTTCGACTTTAACAGTGTTGAACCGAATATTTTTTCAAAATAAAACCTAAGACATATTTGACCACATTTAACATTAAGGCTCCGTTTAAAAACATAGATTGAAAAGTAGATTTTGGATTAAAGCTGCATTTTAAAATGATTTTGATTTTTGACCTTTATTATGATGTTTTTCTTTTAATCCATTAATCATGTTTGTTATTGGTAACAGAAGCTGTTTTTCAAAATTTGAAAGCAGGTTATGTTTGGAAAAGAAATTTGAGTTTGGAAAAAGTGAATGAGTCGAATGACTATAACGCCCATGTCCCCTTCACATAAAATCCTCACGAGCAAACACTGTTGGCCCCCATTTCGATCTCCTCATTTCCTTACCCCCACCACCGGCCACCGATCAGCCGCCCCTTATCAGTTCTGCCGGTTCTACTATGCCAGTTGGAGCAGCACCTGTCAACCTCAAGTCCTGGTCATTAATCCAGCGCCCATTGCGACTCCGGCTGCCCCGTCCAGCACCGGTTCATTCGGTCACCGTAATGTAGCTCCTCCGCCCGTGACCTCTCCGGCCGTTGAATCACATGTCGTCTTCTTCGTCCCCGTCGAACAAGCACTTGTCAATCAACTCCCATTATATGTAAGGAAATCAGCCACATTTACTAATTTATGTTTTTCAAATTTGTTTTGTTTGCTTGAACACATTGATGTAGTTTTTAGAGACAGGGGTTTATACATGTCATTAGGTGAGAGATTCATCAACGGTGTTCTCCAGGTGTTTCATTATGCCCATCATTCTCTGATTTTTCATATGATATTTGGGTTTGGGAAGGAGGGGATTATGTAATAAATTTGGTTCACCTCATATGTTCTATCATCCCATGACAATGTATTGTTACTACTACATGTTTGCAATGAAGTATAGCTATAACCATGTTTGTAAAGGAATATAATTTCCGCCCTATAGCCTCGGTAATAAACAAATATGTTGCATAGATTTTATTTTTAACCAATACTATCACATAGTTTTGAAATTATTGTGTTACATCTATGTTAGTATGCATAGGTTGTGACATTTCTACGTCTGTAAGGATCTATTATAGTATGAGTAGGAGAAATATAGTATATCAGTGAAATGTTATTATGAATTACAATCAATCCAAAACATAATTTTCTTGAAAAATACAAAAAGTCATAAAATATTGTTAAATAACTGTAAAGCTCATGGTGCATAGCTCTATGCAGATGGAGGGCAGTGAGTGTGTTTAAAGGGACCATTAGCCAACTGGGTCCATCTTCAATTGAATTTTGTAGACTAATAAGTCATTTTCAAGTATGTTTATATTATATAATCAGTTATCTCAAGTGTGTCCTCCTATTATGTCTTGATCTATAAGTTTATTATAATTAGGTGTCCTACCTCCATTTGGTCCTCAATAGAAGCCTTCATACCCTCTACATCTCCCCATCTTCTATTACACAAATGATAGAGTGAAACGAAGCTACCATTGGGGGGGACAGGAGTGAGAGAGTTGACTAGAACTAACTAGGGCAAAGCAAAAGTGTATCAAGGGGGAAAAAATGACTACTCTCAAACCATGTAAATCGACTGTTGTTGTTGCAATCAATCAATCGTGGAATGCTTTTGATGTTCTTTTTTGTTCATTTGAATACATAAAAGCATTTATGTCTCTAACATATTCATTTCATTTTTTGTGGTATATTTTATGTAGGTAAACTGAATAATATAAGTTATTTTGGATTGGCAGTATAATTCATTTTGCATATTATGTTGTAGCTAGAGGAAGGAGGCCAGGAATTTACAAATCATAGGCAGAATGTAGTGTTCAAGTCAATAATTTCAGCAATGCTATGTATGCCGGTGCATATAGCTTATGTGAAACCCAACAGTTTCTGAAATCTCACCGAAACGAAGAAGAACTTGCAGCCAACTCTGTGCAAGCCAATGATCCCCAACCGAGTTAGGCCACTAAGATTCTTGAGGAAACTCTTCAGTCGCTGTTGGTTGAAGAAAGTAATTCAACAGTCTACTCATCTATTGCCATGGTTGACAAAAATTTGGCACCATACGCTCACAAGGAGAGTGAATTTTAGCCGATTCCTGTGGATCCCCACCTCCCCCCTCCATCTCATTCTGACCTGCCAATGCTACATAAGATCCCACATGCAAACTATACTGCAAATGACTGAAGTTCTTGTGTTGCATGTCGGGACATGACAAGTTATAGCATAAATCACTATAAGCAAGGGTTATTTTTAGAAATCATTCAAAGGGGTCATCGCCAACCTTATCATGCATAGTACAGACATGAAGTAGTACAACACAACCTCCAATTAGCAATCAATTCAAGAGTAACACAAGTTAGTATTCCTGTTCTGATTGTTGTTAATGTTGTTTTACCAATCCCATGCCAAAGATCAATCAAAGCTGGGGGTTAAGAGATAAATGACATGGAGGAAATTTATAGGCAAAGCCACTATTGAATTATCGAAAAACAGGGTCTCTAATTCTATTGTGCAAGCGAACTATTTTTATTTATTTATGAATCAGAATACAAAATAGTCAGAAGCTAATATTACCTCTGAAAGCATGCCTCCTACATGGAGTTCAATGCATCTTCCCTACCCAAATAAATTGCAGTTCACACATATGCTCTTACCACCTTTCTAAGGGAGGGCAATAATGGATATCAGATATATATTTACCTCATTTAATAGTTCAAAATCAACATATTCACTGATGAAGCAAAATCTAAGCGTCATCATGCCCCTTTGCTTCCAACCTCACAGTGTCATACAAATGAATTAGAGAACAAAATGATGCCTATAAATGATACAATCGGTTCACCCAAAATACCAAAATGATGCAATCGATACACCCAAAATACCAAAAATATGCAATTGGTTCACTCAGAATACATTTGAGAGTGACAAATAGACATCACATTGAAACATTTGCTTATTCCATTGTATTATACCTCAGCGGAATGTTTGCAATGTCAGACAAATGTCGGTTCCAAACGGCGTTCGACGGATCTACCCAAAAAGAGAGCAAATCTCAGGAATGTTAAACTGACAAGGTAATGCTGCACTCAATGGAAAAAAAACGATGAACAGCTGAATCAATGAACTCATCCTGTATGCTCGAGCTAAGATCTGTGGTTGATGGAACGGATCGTGTCTTCTTCAATACAGAGGGTCAGTCTCTGGGGATCGTCTGCAGTGAGGCTTGGAGTAATCAGTCACGTTGGATGATTATGTGGCCAGACGGGATCATACGCGGAAGGTGATCCTTAGATGGGGCTCAATCAGTTCTAGGGTTTCTTCTCAAAAGAGGGGAGGAAACAAGACAGCCATGAAAAAATTTCTTTTGCCCCGAGAGGAGAGAGAAAGAAAAATGAGAATTTAAGGGTGGTGTTCTATGTGAGGGCAAACTTGCCATTTGCCTCGATTACCTAGCTTTCAAAAAACCGATTCGTACAAAAAAGCTTTCTTTTTAGCTTCCCAAAACACATATTTCGAGGAACAAATTAAAAGGAATCCAGCTATGGATTATTCATTAAGTTGCCCCATTTGGCTGCACGATTTTAGTTTTTTAGTTTTTTTTTAAATAAGAAGCTACCCCAAACGTGCAACCAAACGGGGCCAAAATGTAAAGTAAAATCATCAATTGTTATGGTTTTGTGAGGATTGGGTTAATGGGTATGGTTATTTAGTTGTAAGATTTTAGAAAAACTTAG
The DNA here is from genome assembly GCA_030737845.1 of Acorus calamus. Classification (NCBI taxonomy): domain Eukaryota; kingdom Viridiplantae; phylum Streptophyta; class Magnoliopsida; order Acorales; family Acoraceae; genus Acorus; species Acorus calamus. The sequence goes on along the minus strand of CM060869.1, from coordinate 24,777,395 downwards.
GGAATGAGGATTTTGAGATAGATGGAGTTTTAAAAAAATGTTTTTTAAATGTGGGATTTTTGTTTTAGATTAGGGTATGCGGATTGAATTAATTGGTTTTGATTTTCTACAATAGTTTTGCATGCAAATGCAATGAGGTTAAAAGAATTAGTTGTTGCATCTAGTTCAAGTGATTTTATTAGTAATCATGTGGTGATTGTAATGTAAGTGTTAAATGTAATGTGAATATATTTATATTTTGATGTACATTGAATGTTGAATGTGGTCGAATGTGTCTCAAGTTTTCTTTTAAAAAAATATTCGGTTCGACACTGCGAAAGTCAAATAATCCCTCCTAAGTCGATAGACTAACTATCAAAAGTTATAAAGGAAGATTGATAAAGTTGTTGTTGAAGTTTGTAAAAGAAGGTTGACAAGGAGACTGTCGAATGTTGTAAAGAAAGGTTAACAAAGTAACTGTCAAATTTATTAAATAAAGGTTGACAGATCAATTGTCGATTGTTATATAGGAAGGTTGAAAAGTCGACCATCGAGTGGTTTGTGGGATTAGTGATGTTCAAATTAAATTTATATATGTGTTTTTTATTATTATTGGTGTTATTAAGCAAATGATGTGTGGAGATAGACGTGCCCTAAAGAGAAAACAAAGTAGTGACCAGTAAAGCAATTCATGTCTCCCTTGAAATTGGTCATCTATGCCCAATAATAAATGGGTCCCACTCGTCGCATCCCATTTTTTATTTTGTCCACGTTAGAACAACTACAACCCCTCTCACATAGTTCTCCTCATCCACCTCCATCACATGATTCATCAATGCCAGTCACCGTCCCCGCCCAAGGTTGGCCTTGAGATTGGATGTCAAGGATGGACCTTCAACGAACCAATAAAGGCCCCCAATTCATTTATAAAAAAATATTAATTAAAAAAAATAACCAAAACTAAAAATTGTAATGATTTGTATACATTTTCTTTTTAAAATTAATAAAAAAAGAACAAAAAAAAATCTCCTTGAATCATGGGATTTATGTAAGGTCTTGTTTGGCAATCTGTTTTGATTTGTTTTTAACTTTTTTTAAAACTAAAAGCCCTAAACAGATTACCAAACAAGCTCACTTAATTGAAAAACTACCTTCATGATTACAAAAAAAAGTGTCTAAAAAACTATGTTTATTCCAACAAAAGCAGCATTATGTTATCAAACATGATTCCTTGATTAATTAAAAGCAACCCTCATGATTACATCCTAAAAAACTATGTATAAAGCTAAAAACTGTTTTTCAAACTGTGTTTACAAACGCACCCTAAGATAGAAATGAATATTATCTCTAAACAAAAGGTAAATCCCTATAAAATAGATAAAATTTTGACAAATTTGAAAAAAAAAAAAGATAAGCTCTTCACTTTTCATTAAAGGGGGGGGGGGGGGGACTAATACCACCCCATTTGATATTCTGTCGATACATGGTTCGACAGTACTAGTGTCAACAGTTATGTATTATGTCGATATTATTAGTGTTGAATCAAGTAGAACCAAGTCAGTAAGTCCAGTACATGGTCCAACCCTCAAGAGCACTACAACCACATTACACTATGAACACATGAAACACCAACACCATAAAATAACTATTAAGACCACCACAATCACCTTATATTGCATCATCAACACAAAGGTCAACACACAAATACACCCTAACACCACTATATTAATGAACACCACTACAACAAACCCTAATCTGAGTACCACCACAATCAATAAAAAAACACCACATGGACCACCACCACATCCATGACTACAAAAAAACAGTTCCTCTTTGGATTAGGGTTTCCTAATCAATATTAGGAATTCTTTTGTGCGTATGGATGACTCGGTGGATGGATGAGGGTTTGTCAGTGATGTTCATTGTGGAAGGGACGTAGATAAGCCACGTCTGAGGAGGTGCACACCAACGAGGGGGACTGTGTGCGCGCGGAGAGAGAGAGAGAAAGGCGCAAGTTGAGTCTCATTTGAGATGCGGATGGGGTTTTGTTTGAGAGTTTTTATTGAGGGGGTGGGGAATGATTGGGGTGGGTTAGATTAACACGGGGTGGGTTGTGAAGGGTGGGGTTTGTTACTTTTAGAAACTAATGAAACTATTATTTTAATATTCATTTGGGGTGGATTGAATAACTCGTGGGGTTGTATTAGCCCCCCCCCCCCCCAACACATATTTTGAAACTGAAATTATAAATTTAAAATATTGTTGAATATATCCAAATTTAAAAAAATATTATCTTAATTTAAAAATACTCAATATAAATAATTTTTCTGGATATGGGGACCCTTTTTTAGGAGGAGCCCTAAGCGGCTGCTTATGCGGCTTACACTCAGAGCCGGCAATGTCTCTGTAGCTCCTTGTGCACCTCCTTCACCGATGCCTCCAGCTTCTCTTCTATCTCTGGCTAGAGGAACATGAACATGGCGACATGTTGTTTAGGTTTCGGCCAGAGACGTAGAAGTGAGGGCACTGGAGGGGGAAGGTAGTGATGGAGATGGTGCAGACATGGAAATGAGGGTAGCGGAGGCCCAAGGCCTCCAAAGACATTGATGATATATAAGAACATGTGTGTAATCATCTAAACTTAGAATGAATTATCGTCAAATCCTGGTAATGTTTGAAGTTTTAATTTATTAGTTTGGTTGAGTGTAAATCTTCTAGTTATGCATGGATAAAACATTATGGATTCTATAATTAAATTGCTCTATGATTCGAGGAAATGTTTAAGTAACACACAGTATCGCACTCCCCTTTCAAGTATAATGGATATGGGGGCATTACAAAAGGACTTGATAGGATTTGGTGGGATTATGACATGGGCACGACTTTTGGTGTGATCAAAGGTGCTGGCCTGCTAGTGACACGTATCAAACCACTATTAGTTTGTGGATAACACGTGACGTTCAATGATTGGTCAGATGCTAAAATATAGCAACTCATGAATGACCAATGACAAATATGTGGTGGAATTCTATTGGGCTAAGAAAATGACTCTCATAGTTGGTATATATTGTATTAGAAAATATCAAATAAATATTCATTTAATTCATTCAAACGCGTACTCCTTGTTTATATATTCATAAAACAATTATATATCTTGAAAAAAAATAAAGAGATTTGAGGAATTACTTTTCTAAACATTTACATAAAATATTTACCATATAATCGGTTTAAAAGTCTCTGAATTAACTAAAGTAAATAGAAATTGAAAAAGAATCTATATGATTATTGTAGGAGACCAAATTAATGAGAAAGCCGAATAGGGGATAAGATGGTTTAAGTATAATGATTAAACATGGATTAGCCCATGATGATAAAAATAAGAATCTGGGATACGAAAGCCCATGGGCCAGGATTCTCTCGCGGCCTAATTGAGCCTGCTTTCCTTGACAGGTCGGGCAAACGATTGTGCCCGACCAGACCAAGTCGGACAAAGGTTATGCTCGACCAGACCAAGTTGGTCAAACACTGTAGGTTTAAGGACGGACACCGGATAATGCCCGACTTGAGGAATAGGTCGTCCGGGAAGTAATACCCGAACTAAAAAACAGGTCGGCCATAGGCCCTCCCCTGCAAGGTAACGGTCAACAAGGGGAATATCCCCTGACACTGGAAACAGACAGGATTTCAGAAAAATAGTTATAGGATGATGATCCCTAGGTGACACATGTCCACAGATCCAGAGGCCACGTGGAGATTCCATATCATGATATGATCACTCCGCAAGTCCAAACTCGGCACGCCCCTGTTTAGTATAAAAGAGAGACTTCATCTCCCTCTCAAGGTATGCGAACATACTCTCTCTCTCTCCACCATTTTCCCTCAAGATTTCTAAGCCCTTCTTCTCCTCACGAAGAGTTTACTGACTTGAGCATCAGAAGGGCGTTAGCCGACAGCACACTAGTGTGAGTTTTAGGTACCCGAAGGCCGAGAAGTAGAAGGAGGAGGACGACGACGAAGATCAGAAGCTCGTAGCTGATCGTTGCAGGGGAGAGGTCCAACCAACGTTGTCTCGGGTCTACACCCAAAGCCCGGAGGGGAGAATAGATTTCATTCCCCACTATTATCATTTTGGAGTTCAGATCCTCTATGTGACAATATCTGTGTCAATCAATCAATGGGTGTCACGTAGATGGTTTTAAAGAAATTAAAGTATGTATGTACTAAATTTTTTTGTAAATAACATTAAAAATAGTGACATTTTTATGAGTTTTTAGGGGAAATTAATTAGGGGTTCTCCAGACCACCCTTGAATTATTTTTAGGTCCCTGGATCTTTTGAAGTTTTCTTTACATCCCTAAAGACCATATTCATTATTTTCAGGTCCTTTTTTCTGACAGCCCATTAAGTCACCCTTTCCTAAAACAAGAATACCCTTCTTCAACCTTACTTCAGCCATGGCATCCCAAGCCTTCCTCCTCCCTCTCTGAAACTCCATTTTCACCCCCAACATCTCCCTTTCCTCTCTTTAAACGTCATTTATTCTCTCATCATTCTCTTTCTCCAAAAACAATCAAAACTTAAACCCACAAGAAATCCCAAAACCCACATCTTTGTTTAACGACCACAGCGACGACGACGACGAGGATGATTATAACAACGAGGACGCACAATGAACCCCATGTAATCTCCTTCCCCCTCGAACACTCCAATACTCTATCATATGAATAACCTGATTTAATATATGCATTGATGGATCAATTTTTGGAGGCTACCAGATGATATCTTATTTGCAATATAATGTGTAAAATTTTTTCAATGTCTATTATTGAATTGTATATTATTTGTTAGTTTTGTGAATTGTATGTTTTTTTAATGGAGGGTAAAATATTATACTAATTTTATCATGTTTACGGAAACATTAACAATGTACTCACATGGATTTACAGTGTACCCATAATGATTAACAATGTACTGAACAATATTTTTAATAGTGTATTACAATGCTTTGTATACTTCATTATATCATATCTAATATTGTCATGAGAATGAATTGTAGGATGTCTAACATTGTCCAATCGAACCTAACTACATCAACGCCTATATCTTGTAGCATGGTACCTCAAGCCATTTGCGGGAGTTCAATAAATGGGATGCCGAAATTTTTTTAGAAGAACAACATTCATTCGGTCGATCAACAATTTCTTGAAGATTTTCGCATGCAATTAGTCAATTATAGTGTAACACATTCATAACAATGTTCTTGAGTTACATTATTCACAATCATGTTTCAATTTCTCAAGACTAACTTCAATTTCTTTAGCTCTTCTTAAGGTTTTGGAAACATAATATTCCACTCTAAATCTCGGTATGTCGCCTAGTCCAAAATTCATATTCATCATTCTAATTAAATGTCCGTCATGTTTTTCATGAACATGCCACGATTCACCCTAAAAAGTTGATAAAATTTCATTATTTCACAATATAAAATATTCATAAGAAAATGAATCACCAAACAATTACCCGTTTGTTTGATCCGGACATTTTTTATCTCCAATAATTGGTCATTTTTCAACATTGTACATGAAATGGTACATTTTGAAATATATTTTCAACCAAATATCTGTATATTTCAATGTACTTCATCAACTATTTGTAAATTAACAATATACATGGACAAATGTATAATGTATCCATATTGATTAACAATGTGCCTAGACAAGTTAATAATGTACTTAGACAATTTAACAATGTACCATAACTCAGTACAAGTGTATTTATCAATCTATCAATGGATTCCATAAAAACATATGTTTTTCATGGAGTGTTGAATTTGACGAATTAACATATCTTTAAAAAAAAGTTAACAATTACAAGCTAACAATGTAAGAATCTGATTTCAAAGGCTACGTGTCATACACGAAGGTGCACTTCAAATAACAATCTATAATACAGGCTAACAGTGTACCTAGAGAGGCTAACAGTGTACTCAGAAGGGTTAATAGAGTACTCAGACAAATTAAAAGTATACACAAGATTTCACAGAGCACATATAAATAGAAAAGTACACTTCATAGGACATTATTATAGATCACAATGAAAGATTAACAATGCACATAAAACATAACAACATACCATTCACAAAATTATCAAATAATATATAATTTAATAAAAGACATGAAAAAAAATCCACACATTATAGTGCAAAAAAAATATCATCTGTTAGACTCGAAGAAATCATCCATCAATGTGCATATTAAATCTAGCATTTATTGGATAAATAAAATTCAAAAATAAAAGATTTAACATAAATAAAATAAAAATATGGACTTTCACGAAAAAAATCAGGTTGTTCATATGATAGAGTATTAGAGGGATAGAGATTACACGGGATTCACCATGCGTTCTTGCTGTTGTAATCGTCATTGTCGTCGCTGCCACTGTCGAAGAAAGATGTGGGTTTGGGGATTTCTTAGGGGTTTAAATTTTGATGATGGGAAAGATTTTGTTTTTGGAGAGAGAGAATGATAAGAGAATAAATGATTTTAAAGAGAAGAAATAGAGACGTTGGGGGTGAAATGGAGTTTCAGAGAGAAAGGAGGAAGGTAAGGTTCAAGAAATGTATTTTTGTCTTAGGAAAGAGTGATTTAATGGGCTGTCAGAAGAAATAATGAATATGGTCTTTAAGGATGTAAAGAAAATACTAAAAGGTCTAGGGATCTAAAAATAATTCATGAATGCTCTAGAGGACCCCTAATTAATTTTTCTATTTTTTTATGAAAACATGATCACAAAGATTCTTTGTAGAGGATATGAACACATCATTTTGATTTATTCCATCACAATGAGCCGGACTCATTCTAAGTCCACATATTGAAACAAGACCACAAGGGTCCACTTATTGCCGGAGTCGGTTGGTCCTTCAAAAAAATAAAAAAGTATCGAGCTCTGTTACACCATATTCATTTTCAACTCCAATTTTAGCTCTATATGTGTTGATAGATTTCTATTGACGCATATGCTCATGTTAACAAGACATATGTTTCGAAAGAATTATTTTATATTTTTTATAAATATATTCATGCAATTCATTAAAGTATATGTTTCATATTTTATAAAAATATATAACTTATTAGATGATTCATATTATTTAAAAAAAAATTTAAACATATGTAGACTACAATTAAGACCGAAAATGAGGCGGAATGTAATGTTATCCAAAGTATCATATTCTTCTCTGACTCAATCTATTGCCACGAAATGCCGGCATCCGGAATATACTCACCGCTCTGCGCGTAGACGGAACAAAAAATAAATAAATAAAAACAGACTTTTAATCATATAGAACAGCTATTATGATCTGAAGAAGAAAAAAAAATCTCAGGACGTTTTTGCAGAAAAGGAGGCCCGCGATTCACGGGTCCATTTTATTAACGCGTAGACATCAACTTCCCTCTCCGCTCTCTCTTTATATCTCTTCAAAGCTTTTCTCTTTTCAGATTTTTTTGTTGTATATCAAAAGAAGAACCCAAAACACATCTGGGTTTTCCTTTATCGAAATATGATATCTTCACGGCCAAGGTACCTTTTTTTCAATTATTCGTGTGTATATTTCACTCGTCTGAATTGCTGCTGAGTTTATGATGTTCAAATTTTATATGGACAGTCTTTGGATTCTGTTTAAAATTCACTCCTTTTTGTGGCGTTTTGAAGATCTGGGTCTTCTGAGATGGCCCAGAAGACCTCTCCATCCTCCTCCAACTCCAGGTCCCCCGCATCGAAGTACTCCAAATCTGGGGCATCGTCGGATTCGGATTCGAAGCTGCCGAAGGTTCTCGATCGGAAGTCTCCCAAAATTAAATCTTTAACAGAGGTAAACCTTCATAATCCTTCTAAATGGCTTGGAGTAAATCTGGCTTTGATTTTAATCAAAATTGGGTCTTCTGTGATGGGTTATCTGCAATTTTTCTTAGAAACGCATTGTCAGAGTTTCGGATCTACAGAAGCAGCTGAGTCAGGTTCAGGAGGAACTAGGCAAGGCGAAAGAGAGCTTGGCTGTTGCAGAGGAGGAGAGAAGCCGGGCCCTGGATGAGCTTCAAGAGATGAAGAAGGTCGCAGAGGATGCAAATTCGAGGCTCAGTGAAGCTCTTTCAGGTAAAGAAAGAGACCGTACTGGCCTTGAAACTGTTCGGGATGGCCCAAATGTTTTTATCAACGAAGAGCTCAAGCGGATCAAGCGGGAACTCTCTTTGGTCTCCGGGGCAAGAGATGAAGCTCTCAAGGGGGCCGAAGCCAATGCGAAACAGGTGGAGGACCTCTCGAAGGAGCTGAGTTATTTAAAAGTGTCAAATAATTATGAAACCAAAAATGAAACCGAGAGTAAGGAGAGAATTAAGTTGTTGGAGGCTGAGCTAGAGAAAGCGAAGGAATCGGAAAATAAAACTTTTGATTCTCTCATCTCCCAAACGAAGATGTTGGAGGAGACCAAGATAGAGCTTGAAGAAGCCAAGCTTGAGATCGCATCACTTCATGAGACAAGGAGAGATTTTGGTGGCTCACGTCGGATTGAGGAACTTAGTGGGGTTGATAAGTCTGATCGGGCACCTATACGAGAAGATATCAACCAGCTTAAGACCGAACTGAAGCTAGCTATAGAAGCGGAAGAAAAGAGTAAGAAAGCTATGGATGATTTGGCACTAGCCCTTAAGGAAGTCACAACAGAGGCCAATGAAGTGAAGGATATGCTCATCTCAACCAAAGCCGAATTGGAGTTCTCGAAAACAGAAGCCGAGCATGCGAAACTAATGTTGAAAAACACGGAAGAAAGGACTCAGTTGCTTCTTGATGATGCAAGGAGAGAGATAGAGTCTGTTAAAGAGTCTGCTGAGAAATTGAAATTGGAACACGAGGAATCATCCTCTGCTTGGAACGAGAAAGAGATTGGGTTTATAAACTGTATAAAGCTATCTGAAGAGGAGATCAATAACTTAAAACAAGAAAACAATAGATTGAATGAGTTGCACATAGTGGCTGATGAAGAAGCTAATGTGGGAAGGGAAGAGCTTTTGAAACTGCGGGATATAATGAAACAAGCTGTGAATGAGGCAACAATCACTAAAGAAGCCTTGGAGATTTCTAGAGCAGAGAATTCTCAGCTTAGTCGGAGCTTATTGGATAAGGAAAATGCCCTGAAGAGTATCACACGAGAAAATGAACACCTCAGAATCAGTGAAGCTGCTGCTCTTGAGAGCGCCAAAGAATTGAAGAGTTTGCTTTCCACCACATCTGCACTGGAGAGGTCAACAGAGTCCAAGGACACCAGATCAAGTAGGAAGCTGAAACCGGCAGAAAATAAAACCCCAGTTCTCAGTCTGGATGGTGAGAGACCGCGGTTATCAAATGCACGGAAGGGCGCATCAGTGGACCTTGGGTCACTTAAGGGATCATTCTTTGATTTGGGGGCATCACACGAAGTAGATCAGATCAATATGGCTGCATCTCATTCTTCGATGCGTATGGATGATGGGGAAATGACATACTCTGATGATTTTGACCATATAGATGGTTCCAACATAGATGACGTGCCAGAGAATGGACAGGTCTCTTCAACCAAACAGAAAAAGAAAAAAGCACTGTTTCGAAGGTTTGGCGATATGTGGCGGAGAAGAACCTTTCAAAAATAAGGAATCTCACATATTATTCAGTAAGTAGAGGTCTCGCTTTTTGCTTACATGTGTGATTTCATTATTGCAGTTCCCTTGTCGATTCTTCACACACTTGCAAGGGTCTCTAGATCGGGTAGATTATGCTTAATAATTGAATAGATGGAATGTTGTCACATTCTCCTCCATGCTCTGATAAGGTGAACAAATGTTGATGGTTCGTCTGTGGTCATTTGGGTTGCATTATGTAGTCGAATCTGGCCTACTTTGGGCTTCATATAGGAAGGGTATTTTAGATGTGGGTTCTTGTTTCAATTATAGATCAGTTATATTGCAAAATCTCAGTTACTGTTATTTCAATTTTAACACTTGTTTTTCAAAGTAATGTCTTTGTTTGAAGCAACAATTTTTTTAATTTTATAAATGAAATTGGTAGAAGATTAAAAAAAAAAAATTTCAACATGACAAGAAACTTGGAGAGTAAAATAGATGGGTTGAATGTATATATCTTTAAGGGGGCACAAAGAGGGTGTGCACCTTTTTCTTCTTCTTTTTTTTCCCAAAAAACAAGGGTTCACAAGTTCCTGTGGGCTAAAGATATAAAAAAATGTTTCTTGTAGAGCGATCAACATTTTACAACATCCAAGATATGAAAGGCAATGCATAGCTTAGATAAAACAGCCCTTGGGACAGCTCACATTTTTGTGCTCTCACTGGCACTCTTTTGCTAATTTGTGGCTTAAGAAACATATAAATCAGAGTTCATTTGTAGCTTATGTTCATATTGAATTTTTTTATATAGTCTGGCAGTTCATATCGAGAGCAGCTGAAAACATCTCTTCTCAGCTTGGTAAACCTAGGGACCATAATGTTCCATTTGTACTATAGTGTCAGTTTCTTGACTCTTCATAAATTGATTTATTCTATGGGTGCATTTGGGAGTGCGGTGGGAATTTCCGCATTTGGAAAAGAGGGGTTGATACCCCGCGTTTGAGAAGCATTCTTTTGAGTGCTTCTCAAATGCGGGCCGATTTGCACATAAAACGCGTGAAACGCATCCAAAACTCCCACCCCCACATCGTGTTTGGATCCGCGGTGGAGTTTTGGCCCAACGCCAACCGTAAAATGTGCTCCACAGTTGATCCAAACGGGCCCTATGTTATCTTCTTGTGTACACAGATCATCTATTGTAAATACAAAATTACTCCTTGTTTTGCTAATTTGCCTTCTTTTATTTTTCAAACATTTCCCAATAGCCTTGCCTGAATAATACATATGATCATTTACTTTGCATGGTGAAAACAAAACTCATACATTGGGTCAGTCCATTTTTAAGAGTTGATTAATTGAAAATAAAGACACTTTTTTTTCAATGGCTAGTTATTGAAGATCTTTATTGCATGTTGTATCAGGTTATTTTGTGGATTCAATCTCTGGAGTCAGCAGGCAGATAACAAATAAGATAGATGGTGATTTCACACAGCAGTTACATGAATTCTCTGCTTACACAATTACGTGTCAAGATTTAATTTCTAATAAGAATTTAGTAGGGCTTTGATGTTAGTGGCTACATGAATTGTTTTATCAAATTTGGAGACCATGTTCACCAGTTCTCTTGATTTAGACCCTGAACATTGGTTTACATCCTAACAATCTCTATTGCAATCAAGACTCCTTCAAAATCAGGATAAATAGTTTGAAATTCTGTATTTCTACGTGGTTTTATAGTATGACAAACCCAGAGGGTGCATGATCTTGAATTGACATTATTTGCTGAGTGATTTATACATACAGTAGGCAAAACCTACCCCCAAAGACACCAATATCATCAATTAATGCTCTCTGGTACCGGAGCTTTCCTGCTTGCTTGTGTCTTGAAATGTAATATGCTGGGATGTTCCAGGGCAGTTTTGTGACTTTTTCTGAAGAATTTTGTCCGGAGGAGGAATGAAGGATTCAAACGCATTTATCTGGGTGTTTTAGTAGTAGGAGAATGAAAATGAATATTAAACTAGCCCTTAGCCCCGTTTGGATACGGAATAGGCCATGGAATAACCTGGAATAAAGCAGAATAAGTAATTTTTGGTGTTTGGATCAACTGAATATCCTAGGATAACTTATGTCAGAAAAATCGGTATAAAGTGGTTTATGGATTTTAATCAACCCTTGAGATTAAAGTTATTCCAATTTATTCCACCCAAATAATATGTGGCTTATTGTCAAATCAACTGTCATCACCTCTTATAAATTACTTGTCAAATCAACTATCATTTTTTCATCTTTCATAAATCTATATCCACATTTTACACATTTCATTTAAACAACAAAATTTTTATTATTACATTTCCTAATGAAAATAATTCAAAACATAAACAAATATAAAATCATTTATTCCATTGTTATACTAACTTATGCTGGTACAACTATATACCTTGGAATAAGTTTTATTTTGTATCTAAACAAGGACTTAATAAAGAAGAGTATTATAAGATATATATTACAAGTAAAAAGAGTCCAAAAAAGTTGTTTACAAGTAACAATCCATGAGTGCGATCCAACCTAGGGGTGGTAAACGAGCCGAACGAGCCGAGCTTTGATATGTTCAAGCTCGGCTCGTTTATAAACGAGCCGAGCCGAGCCGAGCCAAGCCAAGTCGAGCTCACGAGCCTCAACGAGCTTAGCGTTCTTCTTCATTTTAAGGTTTTTAGGGATTGAAAACAAAATTTTAACCTAAATCAGTCAAGTTCATGAGCTTAAACGAGCATAACTTTGTATTAATTTAATATTCTGATTTTATAAAGGAGTTTAATCAAGATTCAACTAAGTTTTAATAACACAAACATGTCGAATTTGAACATAAAATGAAGCTCGATACAGGTCCCGAGCCTAACCGAGCTTTAAAACCTGTTCAAGCTCGCTCATTTATTTAAATGAACGAGCCTGAACGAGCTCAAACCGAGCCGAGCCCGGCCGAACCCGAGCGGCTTGGTTCGTTTACCAGCCCTAATCCAACCACATTGCAAAGGAGAGGGTTCTAATCATTCATTAAAATCAGATGAAATGTCAGCATTCAGCATAAGATCTTTATGACACTGGATAAATTTATAATAAGCAAAAAGTTTTGCAAGGAATTGTCCCTCACCGCCGGCAGTCTACAGGAGTGGTGTTTGCCTCTCTAGTTGGCTCTCATTGTCCTTCATTCCCATCTTCAGAACTGGATTTAAGTGATTATTATGGTTGATCTCGATATTAAAATGTCATGCATATCAGCTTCAGCAACGAAGTTCCATGGACTTTCATAAAAATAAATTATTGATCCATCGAATTATATTATCTCATTTATAGAATGTATAAAAAAGTTCTAACAAAGTATATACATTGTAAATAAATTTTTTAAGAAAATATGTACTTTGTTACAGTGAATGTAAATAGCTAATGAGATATATGTAACTATAAATAGAATTATAAAATGAGTTGAATATAACAACAATCTTATTTCAAAAGAGACTTTTAAGACCCATTCGTGCAGTTTCAGTTCAGACACTCAACATCCCCACGGAGAAAACCTGTGATTGAATAAGCTATACTCCACTCACTCGGGAGCAGTTGCAAATACAAAGTCAAATACAGGTACAGGAGAAGACGAACCAGAACTGTACACAATGAAGTCTTCGAGCCTTATTTATCTTATCTCCCTTCTCTCTCTCTTTTGTACGAATACTGAGAAGTAGAATCTTCATAAATGAACCTTAGGTTTTACCAAAAAGTTAAGTAACACTAAGCAAAAAAAGACGAGTAAAAAAGTAATATAATATATAGATTAAACGTTGTTGTTTACATAGAAAACAAGGATAAATTGTGTGGAAGGGCTGTCCCAAACATGAGTATAGTCAAGTTTTTTCAGTTTGATCAACCGATCCGTAACATAAATAAATCTATAATACTTCACTGGCATCATACAACAAAATAAAGTCAATGAAATATGGCATTACTGTCACATGGTTAAACTTCAACCCAAACAAACAAAAACAGTGTCTTTCACCAAAGCAAAACCTGAAGATATTGACAAATCAGTAAGCACATCATTTTTAACATTGTTAAGGGTAGATACTGCAATTACTACAACTAACTAAATCATCCCCACTACACCCACCGAATAAAGCAGGAAAGTCAAGTAATACGATAGACTAAACACACCCACTAAATCCATTGCCTGATCTTCAAATATCAAGCCCTCTCACCACGGATCCGACGGGCAAGCTGAATGTCCTTGGGCATGATGGTCACTCGCTTGGCATGGATGGCACATAGGTTGGTGTCCTCAAATAGCCCCACCAGGTAAGCCTCCGCCGCTTCCTGAAGTGCCAGCACAGCATGGCTTTGAAATCGCAGATCCGTCTGAATAACATTTGCAAAACATATAAGGATCAGATTCAGGTCATTCCTGCAATAAAAATAACAGAACAAATAAATACTCAAATAATCCTTAAATGATCACCTTGAAATCCTGAGCAATCTCACGAACAAGCCTCTGAAAAGGTAGTTTTCTGATCAGCAGCTCAGTGCTCTTCTGGTACTTGCGAATCTCACTATTTTAATTGGGAGAAAACATTAATAGAATAAGGAATCCCCAAAGAAGGATGAAAATGTAAAAATAATATTAGACAATGAAACATGGCCTAAAACAACATACCGAAGAGCAACAGTTCCGGGACGGTAACGATGAGGCTTCTTCACTCCTCCAGTTGTTGGGGCAGACTTACGTGCAGCCTGGATAATTTATCAAAACAGGCACCGTTGAGTAAACTTTGCTTTAGAAATGAGGAAAAACTATAAGTTGCATCTCATTCTGTTAGATAGCAAAAGATCAAACCTTGGTGGCAAGCTGCTTCCTGGGAGCTTTACCTCCTGTGGACTTGCGAGCAGTCTGCTTTGTACGAGCCATCTGTTGTAAATACGTGCACATTAGCATTTCATCAAAAGACCAGTAAAACACACAATCAAATTAAAATACTTAAAGGAGAATATACATAACAAAGTTTCCATGATGATTGGGAAATGTATTATATCATCTGCTTGTAATTCATAATTCAAGTGGAATATATTTAGAGGTTAATTTTTTCATTTATTTAACTACATAAATTTCGTATTTCAATCCTGCCTTGTTAAATTGTGCCACAAAGATGCACTTGTTAACTTGTACCTCAACATAAAGAATTGAATTCAGAGCAACAATGTTGTGTGCTGCAATAGATTTTGATTTGTTTATGATATTTGTAATTTTAAGGACCATATTAATATGGAATAGGATTTTCAACTTTCAAATTTTGGAGCAGTAAGGTTCCATTACAGAGGAGTTTTGGTTCTTTGATAATGCAGTGAAAGGTACCCTCCTGGGCATAGCATAGCAGTGAGTGCCATTCCACCTTAACAAACAGGCAATGGTTGAAGCCTCTTCAAGACTTCAATAGCTGTTAATTTGGAGATGCTTTCCATATGCCAAAAACATCCACAGACATAAGAAAATAAGGGGTTCAAAAAATATTTGGAATTGGTTTCCCCAATTATTTTTTGAGATAAACAGTAAGCTAGCACCCTTTAATTAAATTAAGGAAGTGGCCCAAAGGGAAACAATAACAGCAAAACAAGAAAACAAAAACAAACAGAAAAAAGCAGCCTGACCAGTAGAGGAGAACTCTACCTGAATCAAAAGGCCGAAAGAAAATTTCCATAAACATGCATTATATCATTGATCTAAAATTGATTTTGAACAAACATTCACAAAAATTTATATTATCTACGTTCAAGAAAAGTAGTTTGAAAGATTAATTTGTTATACTTTTTTTTATTTTGGTTTGGAAAAAAAACCTTTTACTATGTACTTCCGATTTTATTTTTTCTTATTTCTTATTTTTTATTCACTAGATCATATAGGCATATGCAAATTTTTTTGATAAATTTGAGGACCTCACACTGTGGGTCTGCCAGTTATTGACATGATCAATTAGAAGAGTGCATATAATAATCTAGTGGAGGTCACTGGTGTCTTTTGAGGCACTCAATTCATGAAGAGAATCCTCACAACCAGGGAGAGTCAACTTAATCTAACTAAGATATTTATTTTAAGAAGTTGAGTTTGGCATTGATGATAATAATAAAAAAAATGAAGGGTGCAGCAGATCATACTCAGTAAAATCCAAAACAAATCCAATCTCCACCATATGTTTCTACCTTGTAAAATTGGGGAAAATTGGGTACTCTTTTTTTTTCGCTTGGTTTGGGTACTCTTTAACAAAGAAAAATTTTTGATGCATTTATACGCCTTTTTTCTACATTATATTATGATAACATAAGATAATTTACTTTTTTAAGGCCCATTTTATCATGTTCAACCAACCAAACAGCTACCTGACAAAAACCTAAAGAACCCCTTACCCCTCCC
Source organism: Acorus calamus (assembly GCA_030737845.1). Classification (NCBI taxonomy): domain Eukaryota; kingdom Viridiplantae; phylum Streptophyta; class Magnoliopsida; order Acorales; family Acoraceae; genus Acorus; species Acorus calamus. The sequence goes on along the minus strand of CM060869.1, from coordinate 24,761,315 downwards.
CACATAGACACACGCCGCACAAACATAAAAAAAAACTGTAAACCAACATGCCTTATTAACCCAACACTAAATTCGTTACCAGAGCAACACAAATCACATAATGTGATTTTCTCCCAATTCAAAGAATGGCCAAACTTGAGTTTTTAAATGTCTACAAGACTCTAAAAAACTCAAATGAAATCTTAATGCTCCGTAAATTGCAAGATTTCAGATTTATAAGCCATTACTTCAAATATCTAGTAAAAAAATGAAAAACCCTAACGTTCATACTTCAATGAATGAAATACCAACAGATCACGAGCTCTAAAATTGCAAGATTTCGAACCCTAAATAATAAGTTCAACCACGGTAAACACATTGAATAAAACTCAAGAAAAGAAAATTAAAAGAATAAGGAGAACTTAAATCATATCAGACCAACAAACCAAATAATATGATTAACAACCAAAACCCTAGGTTTTGTGATCAAACCTTAAAAAGAAAACTCTAATAACAAATGGGGATTCAGGGAAGCATAACCAATTCAAAAAAAAAAAAAAATCGAAACCCTACAAAACAAAAGTTCTTTTAAAAGGAAGAAAGAGAAAAGAGCATCGTACCTTGCTTTCTTTCCGCCTCTTCTCTCAAAATCCTCCAAGGAACGAAAGCTAAAATGAATGCTTAACCTTTTGAATGTGAAAGATCGGCCGTCACTTTATAGGCGCCCCACATGATGTCGGCGATTTCTCTCCTTCGTAACGGAACGGCTGCGATTGGGTTCTGAGTCTCTGACTGTGTTTGATGACGGACTGTTTGGACGGTTGGATCCGCCCATCGTGTGTTTCTTTATTAGTTGTTGGACGGGTGAGATTGGTTTCTGGAGGTGGGGCGGATGGGGACAAACAATTGGTCTAATTAGACCTGCTAACGGGTCACGGATCGACTTGGACCGACTCGATAAAAAACATAAAATATCCGACTCGAAGGACTTCAGACCTGATATAAACCTAACTCAAAGGATCCAATAATCTAAATGGGTCCGGGTTTACCTTGACGTGATCTCATGAACTTGTTGGACCCGAAACTATTTTATATTATAGCTATGAATCCTAGTTATCACTAATGACCCTTCCCTTTTATTTAAGACCCAACCCAAGCATCCACTACCCAATCCAAGTATCCACTCTCCAAGCCCACTATATCAATAACCATTTAACCCACCCAAGCCCATTATACCATTTAAGTTTGGAAAACGATACACTCAGTCACATTCACCAACAAAAACTCATACCTCACATGTTTTTATTTTATTAAAAATAGTAGACATCATCTAATAGGGTATATCGCTCCATTTTGGGTTGAATTGATCTATTTTAAGTGCAAGAAAATATTTGATGTAGTATATATAACATCTAACAATGTAAATGTTTTACTGAATTTTTAACGTGATATATAGGACTGTGTTTAGGATTGAAAAAAACTAAGTGTAACAACACTCTTTAAGTTTTAACCCACCCAATCTAAAACCTGACAAACATTAACATTACATATACATACATATTACATACCTCTCTCTCTCTCTCTCTCTTTCTCTATCTCTCTTGACGCGGCAAGAAAACCAAATCACGAACCCTAAGCTCCCAAATGACAAACATTACACACCCCTCCCTCCTCGAATCCTACCAAACCCACATCATCGAAATCACAAACCCTAAGGAGAGAGGAAGGACCGCCTCGTCTCCCACCTCTCCGAAGCCGCCGCCGCCTCCCCCTCCCTCCTCTCCCATATCCGCTCCCTCATCGAACTCATTAGCTCCCCCTCTCCAAACCCAAATCTTTCCCAATCATATCTTCCACTTCAAACCCACATCATCAAAATCCCCTCCACCGAACCCAAACTCGACCACTACCCACTCAAAGAGATCTCCGAGAACCCCGGCCACCACCTCCTCCTCCTCCTCCTCAAGCTCTAACAACGCGAGGACCTCCGCTCCCTCCGCATCGGCCACACAGAGACCCATCATTTGACTGGGTCCACCGGGTCTCACCCAGGATCTGGGTCCGACAGACCCAAGCCCAGGTCGGGTCCGGGTCTGGGTCCACCCTGACCCGGCCCGGATCCGACCTGTTAATAGACCCAATTCTAATTGGCCAACAGATTGAAAAGGAAATCATTAATTTAGAATATGTATGTGGAATAATTATTAGAAGAGCATATGGTTTTATTTACAACCCAAGTATCTCATTGGTGGTTTTATCTCAACCGCCTCAATTACTCAACCCACCCCAAATTTAAATGTTTTTAAGAGAGGAACTCAGGGCCTTATCTCTTCCAAATCTCATAGACACAAACTCTCTCTCATCTCTCTCTCAAAAGTGCATCCATGGAGGCCGCGTAGCCCCCACACCCCACCCCACTAGGCTATAGAGACACCTTGCAAGCGCCTCTCATCCCCTCCATCGTGATCAGATCCACCACATCCGTCGTGATCGTAGGGAGGAGATGTCGTGGGGACTTGCAAATCCAGTTTTAGAGCTAGCCGCAGAAGAGGCAGAAGCTGGCGACGATGATGGGGGGTTGCCGCTATGGTGGTGTGGTGGAGCTAGGCGAAGGCGGTGGGGGTAAGAGGTGTAGGTGGTTTCAAGGTGGTGGCCACCGCGGCCGATGTGGAGGGTGTAGAGGTCACCGGTGGGGCGGCCACGGCGGTTGATCCTTGAGGGTGGATTCCTGGATTGCCACCAATGACTTTTTCTTGCATTTCATTGAGAGACGAGGGAGAAAGTGTGAGAGAACGAGGGAGATTTAGAGAGGGATTGGGGTGGGTTCCTCTCTTAAAAAAGGGGAATTTTGGGGTGGGTAGGATATCTGAAAGAGTAGAAATAAAGGCCCCCATCTCGGTAACCACAAGTCTATTGAATGAGTCATTTTGTTTATGTAACCATTAGCCCCATTACCCATGTCACTAAACCCCCCATTGGAAAAAAAAAATTGGGTTGTGGGATGGGGACAAAAGCCAAAAGAGAAGAAATAGAGAAGGGGGGAAAGAGAGAGAAGATGGGACGGCAACATAAGGGGAGGGGAGGCGCGAGAGGTGGAGGACGGATGGGGGGAGGTGAATGGCGGCGAGGGGACAACAACGCTGGAGTAGTAGCATTGCAGGAGGGAAATGTTTTCACCTCAATCGACTGGTCCTCTAACGATGATGAAGATGACAACAATGAAACCAAGCTTTTTCCCAAAAAAATATATATTTACCATTTTCCCAAAAAAAATATGATTTTACTTAAATCATATAAATCATATGAAATGTCAAATTCACATTGAAAAGAAAGTTGGTCTCTTTTGTACTGAAAAATGCATTTGCACACCACATTATCAATTCTTTCACAATAAAAGTAAGCAGGACCTTGTTGTGAAAGACTTTGTTTAAATTTGATATTTTTTTATTGAGACGGTGATTCTCCTTATTTGAAGATGCATAAGATTTTTCTTTTGCTTTAACAAACGTCGTTTTCTTTTCTTTACATATAGAGATATATTTTGAGTAGACCTTTTCAATCAACTTGACCAATACTCAACATATGATTAAGTTTCTTGGACCCTTTAGAAATATTTTATAGTTTATTCAATTTTTTATTCGATGCTATTATTGTCACTCATAATGTCTTTTTTTTTATTTTCACAAATATTATGGTCATTTCAAGGGTTTTTAAACTTATATATTCAATAGATTTTCATTTTCAATTAAAGAGTCTGGTTTTCTGAGTTTTTATCTTGTGATTTATTGAAGATAAAATTCAATATTCCTTTTCAAATGACTCATCAAAAACTTTTTGAAACATCATTATCACGTTCATATTCATTATCACTTACTATTTTTCCTTTCCATATTATATGTGAGAACTTTCAAATTTGAATTAGTCAATTCAGTATTATTTATCTTCTCATCACTTTTGATTATCACATTCAAGTACTTTCACCTTATCAATTAGATTTTCATTTTCAAACCTTAGAAATTCATTAATATTGCTCAAGGGCCAGGACAAAACTTTAGGGTGGGCTAAATTATATTTTTAGTAAGACTTCTTCTCCCATTTTCGACAAGGCCATAATTTTTTTTAAATTTTATTTAAATGAGCGGTTCCTTTTCTATCTCTAATTTTAACCCCATATATCTATTTAGCATTATATACCCACATTAACGAGATGCATACCATAATTTTTTACATTTTTTATAAATAGATCTATGCAATTTTGGATTATATACTCTTTTGCGTAAAAACATACATACCTCATCCATTTTTTAAGAAATCAAAACATATACAAATTTAAATTGGGACTTCAAAAAAGATTATATGTAACATTTTAAAAATGGTCTATTGTAGAGGTGTAAAATGGGTCGTGTCGTGCTAGCCCGGCCCGTTAGCGAACCGGGCTAACGAGCTACCGGGCCGACACGTCACAACCCCTTTCATGTTCATGTGCCATGTTGGCACAACATGGTAGGCAGGAGGCTAGCCTATCACGGCCCTCCATGCCAGCCTGGCGTGCCAAACGGGTCGGGTCCATTGATGGGCCAACGGGCCGGTCCATTTAAATAGCCCATTTTTTTCAATTTTTTAAGGTTCAATATTTAATTCCATGTTTACGTATTAGGCGCGGTTATAGCCACCCCACAAGTTATCCTACCTACCCCATAAAGAAATTGATTTATCTCATATCTAACACACACCACAAGTTCGACATAGACGATGTCTTGTGTGTTTAAGATTATTCGACATGGATCATGTCGATCAGGAATTAGAAACTTTATTTCCAGTTTGACATAGACGATATCTTCTATATTTAAGGTGGTTCGACATGGATTATGTCGATCATGAATGATAATGTACATATGATGTAATAATTTTTTTTGCTCTACTTTAATAATATGATAACCTATATTCATTTAGGTGTAAGGCGATTGTTTATTGAGGTGTCGTCAACCGACCAAAATATTGGAGGGCTAGAATGTGTTGAACGAATCATTGATCTTCATGAACAAAGTTATGCAAAGTGATATGTGGTCATTGGTTATAATATATCAATTACAAATAATGTGTATCCCACTTTTATTTTCTAGATTTATCAAATAAACATGTTGGTGATTGTATCACAAACATTATAATTCAATAAGATTTGATTACATCAAAGATTTTAACACTTTATTATCAAAGTAAATCTAAGTTGTCAATATAAGTGTCAACCTGATATCAATTTATCAACCGTCACTACGTCGATCACATATCAGAAATTCTTGTCTCTGTTCGACATGATCCATGTCGAACCAACTTAAACACATAAGGCATCTATGTCGATCGGGAACAGACTAAGGTTTTTAGTTTTCGATTGACATGATCTATGTCAAACCACCTTAAATAAAGAAGACACCGTCTATGTCGAATTGGAATTAAAATGGGACTATGATTTTTTTATTCCCAACGACATGATCCATGTCGAATAATTTTAATCATAGAAGACATTGTCTATGTTGAAGTAGTGGGGTGGGTAGCATAAGTAGTGGGGTGGCTATAACCATGCCCTTACATATTTAATTGTTGAAATTTGATTTACTAGTTCCTTTAAGTTGGAAAATTGTAAAAAACACATAAATCATTCATGAAAATTAAAAACTAAAAGAATTAAGAATACAAATATTCATTTGATTGAATATTGAATTTCTTGAGTACATGAACAATTGAACATTAATTAAATAAATGATAAAATGAATAAGAAATAGACAAATAATACATTGATGAATAAAAATAAAGTATACAATTCTTAAAAAATTACATTGACAAATACAAAAATTATAACATAAAAAGTAAGTGATAATTGCATCACTATAGTTTTAAGGGATTTTTAGTTTTAAGTCCCCGTAAACTATAGAATTTAGCTATCAATCCCTCACTTTTTCATATTTAGGTTTTAGTCCCTATATTTAAATGATATCTTCCTTTTAGTCACTGGGAGGGACCTATTACTAAATTTTCATTTAAATGTAGGGACTAAAACTTAAATATGAAGAAGTGAGGGATCGATCGCTAAATCCTATAGTTTATGGGGACTTAAAACTAAAAATCCCTAGTTTTAATGCAACCCAACTAGGTTAGCATATACTAAAACTATCAATCACTTGCAATTCACCTTCCAAAAAATTAAAAAAATAGAATAATGAGAAGATATAAATGTTAGATCTTCATTGATCATCATCTATGTTGAATTTTGTAAAATTCACCTCAAGATTATATACAAATTCTTGTTTTCTTTCATTAACATCACTCTAGTCCTTCAGACACATTAGAGATTCTAGTGAACTTGCTCCCAGCTTGGTCCCCCTCTCAGATAATGTTCTCTCACCTGCACTAAAAGAAGATTCTGATGTCACTATAGACACTGGAGGAGTTAGTAAATCTTGCCATTATAGAAAGCACAAGGAATGTCATTTCATGTGCTTTCCACCATTGTACGAGATCAAAATTTTTCATCTCTTTTTTTAGTTAAAAGAGACTTCTAATCATTTTCTAAATATTTAAACAGTTTATTAAGATGAGAACTACCACTATTAGAATCATGAGAAGCGTGTGAACTTCATAAAATAAAATTTTTATTACAATATTTACAAACAGCTCTATCTTTCATTCTACTTTGGTGTTTAATATTTTGTATTGTATAGTGCTCTCAATCTTCAGACTTCCTACTTTTTTTTGGGGGGGGGGGGGGTTTGTTTACCAGTTGAAGGTGACTAAAGATCCACCAGCATCACCTCCAACTGATTCATGGGGGGCTTGAGATTGGTCTTGGGGTAAATCATGTTGTGGACTATCTATATTTTCAAACTCATCATCTGTGTTTGAATTTTTATGTTTGGATTGGCCATTTGAAATTTGAAAAGGGGAAACTTGAAATTTGAATTTAAATTTTGAAATTAGAATTTAAGTTTTGAAATTTGTATGTGAAATTTAAAATTTGAGATTTGAAAAGTTAAAATTTAAAATTTTAGATATTTGAAATTGAAAATTAAAATTTGAAATACACTTTATTTTTGAATGATAGAATTTGAAATTTGAATTTAAAACTTGAAAATTGAAATACACTTTGTAAAATTTTAAATTTTAAATTTTAAATGTGTAGAGAGGTAGAAGGTGAGACTAGTAGAGAGAAGAGACTAAAGAGAGAGAGAGCTTCCCCTAATCCCTTGGGCTTGGACCTTTCCATTTTGGAGTGCTTCCCCTAATCCCCTTGAAGAAATGGAGATTGGAGAGAGACTCCACCACCACTTCAATTTGGTTGATGCTTTCGATTGGAGAGAAAGAGAGCACTCGAACATTCCAACATAAAACTAGAAAATTTTGTGAGAAGAAGATAGTGTAGTAGTGGAGGAGTAGAGTGATTTGTAATTGAATTGATGAAGAAATGGATGGATGGGGTAGGGTATTTATAAGTAGAGTTTCGATGGGAAATTAACCCATATACCCTTAAATATAATCGGTTTTTTTTTTATGGGAGTGGGGCAATTTGGTCCACATGGGGGCTTTTTTGATTGACATGCCAGCCTCTTGGCTAGTAAAATAGCCGTTGGGACGTGCCAACGACTAATCCAACGGCTAGTTGGACTAACCGTTGGTAATGGTGGGACCCGCTACACAAAAATGTGGTGGGCCTATCGTGCCGTGCTGGTACGACGGGCCTAATAGGCAGAGCCGAACACAGCATGGCTGGCCGATGGACAAACCTAGCCTGCACTGCCACCTAAACGGGTTGGCCCATGGCACGAGCCTGTAGCAGGCCGTGCCAGGCTGGCCCGTCCGTTTTTACACCTCTAGTCTACTGGCGCAAGAGATTAATTGAATTTTTATGTTTATAATAATTTCATATTTTTTATATAACAACATAAAAGCTATATGTTATAAAATATAAATATTATTATGTAAACAAAACAAAATTGTAAAAACTGAGTTAGGCTAACCTTTGTATTCGTCCTGTAGCTTCTTCAAGATACTTTTTAAAATCATTTTACAGCAAATTTACAATGACATATAGCTCGTTAATCACATGCACTACTCGTAAAAAAAATTTACATAGTATATACGTAGTATATATTTCATATTATCTATACTACTATAAAAAAAATATGAGTTAGAAGAACAACATTTTATCGTTTTTATCGCTTGAAATTAATTAAAAATACAATCATATCCACAAAAAAATCTTATCCGTATTTGTAATATGATAAATTTTATCTCATAAACTAGATTTTATCTCATAAAATATGATTTTATAAAAAAAATGACTATTTTTTTATTTAATCAATTAAGATCTTAACATATTTTATTTAATAATATCATAATAATGTTAAATTATCAAAATACATATAGATAAAGGTAGGATCTTAAGAAACTGGTTTTAATGATAGTCAAATTTAAACCATTTGATTTTTAATATTCAAAATACATATTTATAGAATAATTATTTTTATATTTAAATTTAAAATTTGAAAGAAATATATTTAAGAAAAAAGTGGTTATTTCTATAAAAAGGTAATAATAATTTAATCAATAAAATATAGATATAATAGATATGGTGATAATCAAATTTTTATTTTTAAAAATTCAAAATACATATAGATAAAAGTACATCATGAAAAACAAAAAAGCAATTGTTTTTTAATATTTTTGAATTTATATTTAAGATGGGTATAGAAAAATTATTTTTAGAAATTCAAATTACATATAGATTAAAGTAGATCTTGAAATTCAATTATTGATTTTAGTTATTTTGAATTTATATATATAATAGATATTGAAGAGGTATTTTTACTTTTCAATCAAAACAATCAAATGGAGCCATCCTCTTGAATCCGGACTCGGTTGAACAAGGATCCTACACTCAAAAAGAAATTAGGGGGACACTGATGTGGTGCCAGCTAAAGGGGCTCCGAAGAGATTTATCAGTAAGGGAATTCAAATGGTAATCTCACTCTTAAAGGTGGCTTGTAAGCAAATGAAAAGTTAGATATCTTAATTCATTCATCACCCTTGATTTTATAGGGTTTTCATACTTTTAGATAACTGTTGTCACTGGCCTCATAGCTATTGTATCAACTCTCCCTTAATGGCTGCTTAGTGGGCAAGTTTTGTGGTAACCACCTTATTTTATTGTAGCTGAATGTGCCCTTAATTACCCATGTTTGGCAGGTAATGAGTCTTAATCACCCACCTCAAAGTTACAAGCATTATGGGCATTTGACCGTTTTCGAGATCCTGCTCGTGGTCTTGTTCTGGTCAGTACACGGAGTCCTGCTTGGCGTGCACTTGGGTATTTATTCGCAAAGTGTAAGATTGTCCAACCAGACTTGAATCTGGTCGTGTCTTACCTTCTTGGGGTGGCATTCACCTGCGAGGTGCAAGACGGCCTGACCAAACCTATTTCAATCTAGTCGTGTCTCACCTATTCGGGAGTGCTTGTTTGTTTCGATTTTAAATTCGGGTTCTCATATGTCAGATATGGTGGTTCATATCCGTCTAAGCCCTGATACATGTCATCTTTTGATACAGTGCAGATTTTTCCCTTCACATATATAATAATCAATTTTTTATTTTTAGAATTTCAAAATATATATACATAAAAGTAGATACTCATAAACAAAAAAATCAGTTTTTGTTATTTTAGAATATAAAATAATTAATTTTTTTCAACTCAAAATCATTTTATTGAAATAACATCGTTTTTTATATTTAAATACAAAATATAGATAAAAATGAACCATAAGAAATAAAAATATATGTTATATCTGTAAAAAAAATATTTATTTGGATGAACTAGTTCCAAAAAAATAAATATAAATGCCTAACCTCTCACATTGAATTCATTTTTTTAAATTTTTGGATCTTTATGTTTTTGGAAGATGATTTTATGTTTTTATTTATTTTTTATTTATGTTCGATTATGTTTCAATAATATTTAAATTTAAATATTGGGAGATTTTGTTTAGTTTCTAATAATTATTTGTAAAGATGATGAAAGCGTTTCATTTTTAATAATTTTTAACATTTTATTTGGATATTCTAATCATTTGCTTTAATGAATGTTTTTTATTTCTCGAGAATTGAATTATACATACATGAGTTATCGTCTACACACTGATCGAAAGTGTAAGGTGTTCATTTTTATTTTTTATTTTTTATATATAAATAATTATTTTCTAATGTATTTATTATTTATAATATTTTAATTACAAAGAATTATACATAATATTCTACATGCTTTTTAGAAGTACATAGGAATATAGATCTGTTAATTTATTTTAATAATTATATACACCTATTAATTTAATTAATAATTACTATTGTTTATGTCTTTGGAATACAACTTTATATTTTTATATTTTATATTTTATATTTTTTTATAATATTAAGATTCAAAGATATTTTTTTATTAATTATTTTTTGTGTTTTATTAAATGAAAAACACTAGGCAAACAACAATTTCACAAACAGTTCTTCTACACAGGCCCCATTATATAAACCTCACTCATAGGCCCTATGAGGTGTCAAATTTTTATTGGTTGTCTAGTTGACTTTTACAAAAGGTCAAAAAAAAAAGTACAAAACTACCCCTATTTAAATCATACGTTCGCTTGCCAAAAACCCCTCCTTTTTCATTTACGGTTTCTCCTCCCAAAACACATCCCAAAAATTTCTAATTTTTTTTTTATACATATCCACTATTTAAAAAAATCATTTCGGGCGATCTGCTCATCTTTGGTGAACAGCGTTACCACCTCTGGATTCCTTTCGTCGCTTTCTATCACATGAGATGTAGTTTAACTTCCTTTTCAATCCTCATCCGGATTCCACCTTTCTCGACCTTCATGTCCACTCTTTGGTGAATGTAACTGATTTTTAATGAAACACTAAGATCAGATAAAAAAGTCAATTACATTTTGTGAATGTAACTTAATTTTAAAATATGTTGCACAAATAGTTCAGTTAACTGACTTTTATTATTTAAGGCATGAAAATATCAGTTATATTTAAAAAATGTAACTAGCTTACAAAACATAATTATAAAAGTTCATATTAGTTTGAAAATGTAACACAACCATATGCCAATATAACATCAAAAACTCTATAAAATCCTCCAAAAAACATATTTAACATCAAACACCAAATTCAAAGAAAAAATTGTAAACAAAAGCCATATCAAAGGCTGTCATATTTAATATCAGACAATAAATTCAAGAAAAATTTGCAATAAATGCAAAAACAAACAATAATAAAATGTCATACCTATATTGACATACATTGAAAACGATAGTCAAATCGATCAATTGCACAAAAAGGTTAGTTACATTTGTGAATGTAACTAACTTTTACAACATATTTATATAACAAATCAGTTACATTCATAAATGTAACTAACTTATAAAAAATGTATAAATATACATATTAGTTTGGAATGTAACTATCTTTTGAATAATAATGCATATAAGTTTAATAAAAATATGAATGTGTAACTGATATTTAAATATTAAACAACAACATTCCATATTCAAACTTTAACATCAAATGTTAAACAACTGATATGTTGTATAGAAATCATGTTTGACATTAAAAACAACCATAATTAACATAAAAATGAAACAATTGAAAAAACATACAATAAACAAACACCACAGCTCAATCGGCGGCATACATTTCAATGGTAGCTAAATTGATCAATTCTTTTTTTTTTGTCAGATAAGACACTTAAAAAGATGTCCAAAATATCAAATCCAATTATCAACAGACTCTACATAAAAAATATGAAAGTTTACTAGGACAATGAAGGAGATGATTTAATTATGAAAGCACGATTCAATTGTGATAAGTCAAAAAAAGAAAAAAAAAACACAATTGAATGCCCCCCCACCCAACACGTGTGGTTCCATATGTGGCTTATTTAACCATCCGCCATTAATTACGTTGGGAAGTTACCAAAATTCACTTATGGGTATAATCGGTAATCCAATCTACGCCACCTCATGGGGCTTACGAGAGAAGCCTTTGAAATGGGGCTTGTGAATCATTTTTCATTCATAAATATTTTGATATACAAAAATTGATAAATTTAAATAAATAAGATATTATAAGATATTTACTTAAAACTGATATTAAGATATTTTATTAAATACATAACTCAAAATTGACCACTATATATTTTAAATTAATTAGTTATGGATGAATAGAATATTATAAGATCAATTGAAATTAGAAATTTAAGATATGCATACAAAAATATTAATAATTGAAATTTTATATTACAATATTTGGATTAATAAAATATAAATAAATAATATCTAAATAATTTTCAAATATTTATGATTAGGGTAAGATAATGATTGATAATATTAATTAATTCATAGAAGAGCATAACATTAATTCAAATTGTTATTATAAGATAATATTCATAATATTAAATTAAAATAAATAATATCAGTATACTCAAATAAATAAATTAATTAGATAGATAATTTTAGTATTATTTGTATTAAATAGACTTAAATTAACATTAAAAAAAATTAAGTTTCAAAGTAAATAATATATTTTTATTTTTTCTTGTGAAGAATTTGAGATAGATTAAAAATTTAATAGAAATTGAAAAATTACAGAGAAATAAATTTATTTCTTAAAACATAATTGATATTATTTGAATTTGTTTAGATTATTTAGATCATTCAAAATATTTATTCATATATTAAAATTGTTCCATATATTAAAATTGGTTTAAATGATTGTTGAAAAAGATATATTTATCTTATAATTTTCTAATATATGTTTTAAATATAAAATTATTTCGCTTGAAATTATATTATGAATTTTATTTTAAATTATATTTGAAATGTTGAGATTACATGTGAAATTTAGCAATCCAAATTTAACCATATAAATTTAATTTTTTTGTTAAATTATTATGATATAATACAATATACAAATTTAAATATATATTATCGATACTATAATATCTATATTTATGTTTTTTTATTAAAGATATGATTTTCATACTTAATCAAATAGTCGAAACAAATAAATAATTAGAAAATATTTAAAATAATTTACGTGCGGATGCATGTATGCATTAACTAATATACATAAGAATACAAATCTAAGGTATTTGGTTTTTGAAAAACCATACAACATTTTGAACGTGAAAACTGGTACGAATCCTACATTTTCCAACGAAATATCGCACTTGGAAGATTGAGTGGCTGCTGCGTCCAAACTCCAAAGTCCAAAGCATCTTTATCAAGCCTACCATTCTTGACCGAGTCATCAAGCAAAGTACTCTTATTATCACCAAAAGTAAAAAAGAAAGGACTCTTATTAATGCCCGCAAAGACTTTGGTGACCCCAACACATTATATAATCCCACACCCCTCGCATTCACTCTTCACAAATCACAACCAAACCCATAGAAGAAAGAAAAAAAAACTCATGTTAAGTACTCAGTGATGGCACATGCAATGCTTGTTTCCCTCAGCCTCCTCCTATTGTCCTTTCCCTCCATTCATGCTCTCTCCTCCTGCGGAGGGTCTTGTGGAACCCTGAACGACTGCCAAGGTCAACTCATTTGCATCAATGGAAGGTGCAACGATGACCCGGACGTCGGTACCCACATCTGCTCCGGCTCTGGTGGCGGTGGTGGTGGGGGAGGCGGATCATGTAACCCGTCCGGTTCTCTGACGTGCGGCGGCCAGACCACTCCCACATACACCTGTTCACCGCCCGTGACATCCTCCACTCAAGCCCTCCTCACCAACAACGACTTCAGCGCTGGCGGAGATGGGGGCGGCCCATCAGAGTGTGACGGGAGTTACCACAGCAATAGTGAGAGGATCGTCGCGTTGTCCACTGGATGGTACGCGGGAGGCAGCCGGTGCGGGAAGATGATACGCATCACGGCGCAGAACGGGAGGAGCACCACCGCAAAGGTGGTGGACGAGTGTGACTCGGTGCATGGGTGCGATAGCGAGCATGCCTTTCAAGGGCCATGCCGGAACAACATAGTCGACGCATCCAACGCGGTGTGGGCCACTTTAGGGCTCAACACGGATGATGGGGTGGTACCCATCACGTGGACCATGGCTTAGGTCCTCGTGAGGTTGAAGTACTGACGATGTGCATGCATGCACTACTCCGAAGTCCACAGTTTACCATGTAATATGTATTGTATACGTTTGCGTGACAAATAATCGAGGTTTGATGAATAATCTGGATGAATATTATTTTCACTTGTGTGAATTCTAGTTAACTAAAGATAAAATAATCCTTTAATTTGATTAAGATGGAATTCCTTAGCTTGCTTGACCCCCTCTATGAGGTGCAAATCACTTTTTCGTGACTGACTTTGATAAAGTTGATTGACCTGGGCCAACCAAACAAACACTAGTCTCTATCACTTTGGCCAAAGTTTGAGATATTCGATCAAGAATGCGTTGGACAATCAAATTGTACAATGAGCGTTGGACGTAACCTGATCCCTTTTCTTTGTAATAGTGTTTATTTTGTGTGTTTTTCGTTTGATCTTTAGTACCCACACATCATATATAAAGAATTTCTTAATTTATTAATAACCATGTATAATTTTGAAATTTACAAAAAAAAGTCATATTGATTTATTCATAACCATGGATAATTTTGTATTTTTATAGAAAAATGTCATTCAGAAAGTGAAGAAGTATTTTTCCCCTTCAATCAAAATAATCAGATGGAGCCTCCTTCTCGGATCTGGACCCAATTGAATATGGATCCTGCACTCAAAAAGAGATCAGGGGGACACCGGTGTGGTACTAGCCAAAGGAACTCCAAAGAGATATATCAGTGAGGGAATTCAAAGGTTTATCTCACTAATAATGTGGCTTGATCAAAAGATAACTCATATGAAATTGATTTGCTATTAACCTTCCCTTTTATAGGGTTCATGGGCTTGATAGCCGATGTCACTGGCCTTATCGCCATTGTAATAACTTTTCCTTAATCGCCGCTTAGTGGGCGAATTCTGTGGTATCTACCTTATTTTATTGTATTTGAACATGCCCTTAATTACTCACATTTATGAGTAATGGGCCTTAATGATTCACCTGACAGTTATTGGCATTATGGGTGTTTGACCATTTCCGATATCATCTAAATCTCTACCGCGATTTATTGCAGGTGTCTTTTCGAAGCGTCGCCGAGAGTGGATTTAAGCAGGGAGGGAGGGGAACTTCTTTGTTCAAATCCTCTCTTTCCTCATCTCTCTCAACCCTTAACAGAGAACTGGGCGTCTCCTCTGCCTTCATGTAAGAGGAGTTCCCCAGGGATGAAACCCCTTCTTTTTCTCTTGATTCCGTACTCCTTTGTCCCAATAATTTCAGGGACGGATGTTTAACTCTACCTCTGCCACATTTGAGGGCAGAGTTTCTTGATTTCTTTCATCTTCATCTGCTCCAAGTAGTCCCGCATCCTTATGAGCTTTGATGGTTCCTCGTATCACTTCAACAAGGACGTCAGGTTCTTCTGTTTGGGGGATTGTGAGCAAGTCCCACTTGAAGTAAAAATGGCAAGTACCAAGGAATGCAAAGCATGCGCGACCTTGTGGGCCCCCTCAAAACGGATGGATGTGCAAAATCTGGGGATTCACATTGAATAAGAAGCATATATAATAACAAGAGTATTTGATTCCCCTTTGAAAAAAAAGGAAAGAAACAGATATCTTTGGAGTAATGAGACTATTCCAATTATAAAACTCATGGAGAAAGAACCACAATAAATGTAAAAACATAACATCTTGTATCCAGCCTTGATGAACTTGAACCAGGATTTAGCCTTGATGAAATTGAACCAGGATTTCGAGATGGATGGGATAGGGTTATCGAGCAACATGACCAAGTGGTGACATGATTGAGCATACACATGCAACTTATATGAGAGCACTCAGACAACACAATCGAGTGTGCCCAGACCATGATACTCAACATGAGAGAAAAAGGTGTCTGTCGACTTAACTAAAGTTCAATTCGTAATGTCAGGATAATCTTGTGCAAGCACTTTGAACAACAATGAGAAAACCTAGATACCTCGGGATCACCTGAATAACATGGTCAATAATATGGTCAGGTGTGTCCAGGGAGATGTGTGCATTGAGACACAAACCGGCAATAGCTCATGGGACACACGATCACCCACCAGGACATGTATAAAAAGATTGTGTTAATTAAGCAAACAAATCAAAGCATATTCTTTTATCAATGACTCGAGATTATTTACCTAAAATAGATTGTGTTCCTTTTCTATTTTTGAAATAAAAAAAGTCTGTCTTCTTCTTGAACGAAAAAAAAAACAATAATTTCTAGTCATGTAAACTCTCTTGAATTTTCAATGAGGCACACTATTATGGCGAAACAAATGAGAACATTCCCTTCAAGGATATAATAGAAGAAAATGACCTTAAGAGATTTTTTGTTTGTTTATGTTTTCAATTGTTTTTTATTGAAAAACGTGATAAAATTGTTTTTGTTGTTTACTTGAACTGAAATGGATTAAGAATAAATGAAAGATAAGTGGTGGATATAAAATTTATACTTTCTAAGTGTCATTTTAGAGGCATAGATAAGGTGGTATAAACCTATACCAGGGGACTCTGGAATTGTTATACTGGCGGCTTATACCTTCTTACACTGGCATTGCTATATCAGTTGATACCCCATGCTTATTCTTCCTTATACCTGCCTTGTACCTCTGTCCAAAGAGGGGTTAAATGAAATAGCAACAATATGGCTCATATGGCATACTTCATACAAAACAGATTAGAATCACCTTCCCCAATGACAAACTAGAGAATAAATCATCTCAAAACAGAGAAATATCTGATCTATGTGCCAATATGAATATCAGCATACTGAGTTCAAATAACAAGCAAAAGGGGAATATAATTCAATTAGAGTAATCAAAACAATAACCACTCATGCATACATAGTAGTAACCAGGGCTTAAAGCAAATTTGCCAAAAACAAAACACTACATCAAAGTCAAATGACAATCACCTAAACAGACAAAATCAAATGTTCTTATTCAGTCTCACTTGAAGCACTTGGCATCCAAAAGGGCCTCACCCTCAAATGGTTCCTGATCCTCAATCATAGCATTGACAAGCTCCTTCTGGGCCTCATCAGATATATCGGCTTTCTTCCACTCATACAGCTCCATGTCGTAGCACTCCTCCAGAACAAACGGTGGGATCTCAGTACCTCGGAAAAGCCACAGACCCCTCACTTTATAGGGAGGATTGGAGCCGATGATGAGCATCTTCCCAAAGGCATACTTGCGACATAAGTCCATACGCTGCAGGAACCCGCCCACCTTGTTAAGTGTCACAAAAGAAACTGTGTTCTCGTCATTGTACTTGTAGTCACAGAACCAGAGTGAGTAACCTTCCGGGTCATACATATCCCAAAATCCTGCAAATTGGAAACATTAAACAAGCTCAATGCGCATCCCTACAATAATTTTATTAAGAGCACAACTTACAGATGGCTACTAACCTGCTTGCTAATGAGTTGACGAAGTGCAATCAAAGCAGAGAAAGCAGAGATATGAAGCAGAAACGAATGCTTTCTTTGCACAAAGTTTAACTAATTCCTTAATGTGGCATATTCATAGCAAACTGAACTTTTGGTACGCTGAACTTTACTCAAGCTATAAGGGCAAGAAGATGTGCATATATAGGTAATAATGGGTATCTATCAGGGGTTTGCAGAATTAGTGAGGAGTTATTTATGTTCTTTACATAGTTTTAAATATCGATTGATATATCAATATATCGATTTTTCCGAGCAAATCGCGAAATATCGGCCATTTATCAAAAATTTCACAAGAAATTGAATTTCTCGTCAATTTTTGCAAGAAATATTTTTTATTTTTATTACAGCACCATACCCTTTCATGTCAGTGTTTTAATAAATTAATCACATTCACAAAGCAATGATAATAAAATTTTAAACAAACTTATGAAAAGAAGAGGTTTCTAATGCTTTGTAGCCATAATGAAATTCCATATATGAAATATAAATATATAATAATACAGAAAAAACCTATTTTAAAATATCATGAAAGTAAATGGGTTTCTTAGATTATTCTCAAAATATTTAAACTAAATTTGAAAGTATTGGGCTATTGGAATTATATTTCTCATATGTTGAAATTTGAACCCTTTTCATTTCCAACTCAACAACTCAATAAAAAATACTCATCAATAAATATGTATATTGTTTTTCTCCTTTTTCCTGCTTCTTTGACATTTTTTTTAATACCCAACAAAGAAAGATCAAAATCGATATATCGATTTGGACCTGTTTAGATATATCAATAAAATCGATACTTTAAACACGAGCAATGCTAAACTGCTATATGCGACAGAAGTCAACTCACCCCTGAAGGCAACACCAAAGGTTAGGGTCATATCCAGTCTCTTCCCTCCCAGCATACTATATGCGAGATCATGCTGGGTGATGGCCTTTTATATAATGTGTTTATAGATGTCATAGTTTATTTTTATTTTTGTAATGA
Organism: Acorus calamus; assembly: GCA_030737845.1. NCBI lineage: Eukaryota > Viridiplantae > Streptophyta > Magnoliopsida > Acorales > Acoraceae > Acorus > Acorus calamus. The sequence continues at coordinate 24,742,709 of CM060869.1, read as the reverse complement.
AAAATATTTCTCATCTTCTTGATTTTTCTCCATAGGGTTTACCACAATACAATATAGTGGATATAACGCAACGAAAAGCTGATAAAAAAATCCAACAAACGTTGAGATCTCATAAGCTCCTTGAATCCACAAAGAAAAAAACCCCAAAAGAAAAAAATTCGGAATGTTATTAATAATAAAACTGCAAATCCTATATTACAAGTCTCATATTTATACTAATAACAGAAAATTAAAAAATTACTAAAAATAGTAAAATTTTAAAAGCTAATTTTTCTGATTTAATGAGATCCTAAATGATTATAAGAATTGATAGAGATCAATTTTGATTTGTTATGATAAAGATATCTCAAATATAAAATTTATTATAAATAGTAAATTCGCTAATTTAAGGGCCTAAATGAAGGAATTTTATAAAACTAAGCATGAGTAGTTGTATAACAACTAAGCTAAAAGATCTCTACAAAACCAGTTCTGTTACACAGGCCCCAATATATAAGCCACACTCATAGGCCCCATGATGTGTCAACTTTTCATTGATTGTCTGATTTAATTTTACAAAAGGATAAAAAAGCAAAGGACTGAAGTACCCCTATTTATAAACCACACCTTCTCATGTGATTTCCCCCTATTTTTATGTTTTTGTGCTTCGTCTTCCCAAACCTCTCGGAGAGCTAAAACAATATTTTAAAAATTTAGGGTTTCCTAAAACGAAAAGTCATTCAAAATCACTCCATCAATTTGTTTCCCTTTGGTCTAAAAAAATTTCAAAACCCTAAATCTCGATTACCGGATCACCAACAAACTGTTAATCGTCAAATTTTTCATCAAAATCACTCCACCAATCTGTTTCCCTTCCGTCAAAAAAATTTCAAAACCCTAAATCTCGACTGCCGGATTACAAACAAATTGTTAATCGTCAAATTTTTCATCCAGTGGATTTAAACCCTGGCGAAAATGGGTACGAAATTTGTTTTTTTGTTGTTTATTGCCTTATTTAAAATAAATTTGTTGTGTATTTCATCATTCTTCAGAGAAAAAAAATTAAAAAATTGGAGAACTGTTGACAGACATTCATGTGTTTTTTGTATTTTAGTTACATATGTGAATTGTAAAAAATATGAGTAATACGTCCAAAAAAGATTGATTAATGTAACTAACAATTATATTTATTTTCTTTTAATGTGTATGTATGTCCTGATGTAAATGGAATAGTGTTGTCAGGATTCCTTATCAATCAGCAGAAAATGTAACTTACTCATTGTGTATGATTTGGACAGTAGCTGAAGGGCACAATGTAACTATGTTTGTGTGTCATGTAAGTTCCTAAAAAATGTAGTGCAATTGTAAATTTGTGACAATATAACTAACTAATTGGTTAATATGATTAGGACAGATTCTAATGTACACAATATAACTATCTTTGTGTGAGCTTTCAGATTCCCTATTAAGTATTGCTATTGTATTTCACTAAAAGTTAGTTACCTTCAGATATATCAGTAAGGTTTTTGCATAGCCTTATAATATTTCAGATACAATTCTAAATGTAACCAACTAATTAAAAAACACATTAAAATAGAAAAAAAGGGAATATAACTAAACAAAAATGTGAAAAATGTAACTGATAATAAAATATTAAACAACATGCCATATTCATCCAACAATCGTTAGATTATGAAACTACCAGAATTGACATCCAAAATAAAATATTGAAAAAGAAAAAAAAATTGCATATACAAACAACATCAATTGGCACACCTGAATCAACCTCCATCGATGAAGAAAACCACAATGTTCAGTTTGTTTCTTTTTTCGATCAGATTAATTGATGCGAATTGATGTGAATTCGGTTTTAATATTAGATCAAACATCAATTCCGATCGGTTTCACAATGTTCTTCAAAAAACAAATTGCCTCATGAAAAAAATTTCGGTGTGATAAATGAGATTCAAGGTCGGCTGATCCAAAATGGAAAAAATCTGAAATAAATGCAGAAAATAATTTGCTAATCCTAACCGCCCATTGATTACGGTGGAGATTACATAAAATCAAAACAGGGGTATTAAGGGTAATGTCACCAATGCCACCTCATGGGGCTTACATGGGCCTATGAAATAGGGCCTATGAATCATTTTCCCTACAAAATATATCTCCATGTAAAATTTCATGCAATTCCGAAATCGTGATCTACATCAAAATATGTCCTATTTTAGGATACCCCACCCGATCCCCCTAAAAAATCGCCTAAAATGAATGAAGAGTAACCCGTCATAGGCCCTTCTTTTGCCTTAGGCTTTGGTGCCTCCTCTTCCTCAAAATAGTCATACATAACAGGAATTGAGTCACAGATGTAATTGCTACATTATATGACTTACTAGAACCACATGCCTAAATTCGTTCATATTTCATGCCTGAAATGCACCACTATAATCAATAGTCAGTAATATGATATCAATATAATATCAGTTTCAGAACATAGTAGACAAGAGAATCTGAGGGATTAAAAAAAACTTATTCTAGTAATCAGGTGAGCATATAATCAAACGTAAAGATCTTAAAAACACAATTTTGAAAGATTATCAGAAAATAAATGCAAGTGTACCTTTAATTGCAACTTCACGGAAGTTTGTCTTGGTATTCGAGTAAAGTCTCTTCCAATCATCCAATATCATCTTACTGGGTGGCAACAAATCAAGAGGATTTTTCGCCTTAGGCTTTGGTGCCTCCTCTTCCTCTAGATTCTCTTCCACCTTCTTTGGGGCATTTTTCTTAGGCTGCTCCTTTGCCTCGACCTTAGGCTTCACAGGTTCCTTGGGCTTCGCAGACTCCTTAGCCTGTGCAGGCTTCTTGGCAGATGGAACAGGTGGAACAGATTCTGCCTGCGTCACCTCCCCAAGAATTTTTTTAAAGTTGGGCTGGTTCACTATGGTCCAAAAGTATCTCTCCACATGAGGAAACTCAGCGGTGAAATTATTTGTCATGATCTTGCTGAACCCGTAAAAGAGGTTGCAGCCCATGATGATATCAGCAAGAGTAACAGAATGTCCCACCAGGTAAGTGTTTGAGGCAAGATAAGTGTTCAGCGCACCTAATGCCCTCTTCAAAGCAGCAATAGCAGCTTCCTCGACCTACAAGTTAGAATAGTGAGAGGAAGAAATCACAGAAGTACTCAACATAAGGATAAACAAGAGGATGCTTGATATACCAGTGGAACATACACCCCATAGCCAAGTCTTGGGTACAACCAACGTCCTAAGTTCACATCAATTTCTAGCGATGCAAAGTCAATCCATTGCTCAATATGAGCCTGTCAAAATTGGAAATTATTAAAGGTATGTACTCTTGAGAAATAATCACATTGCTGTTCACCAAAGATCAGAAATCTCACATATTCAATCAAAGAAGACCCGTAAAGGGGGTTGTCAGCCTTCAACCGAGTAACTGCCAAAGAAGAGAGACTTAAAGATCAGATAAACCAATTCAAGTGCTTGTACACCAAGTGGATTGAGCTTAGATTCACAAATTAGCTGGGAAAAGGTTCTGGTTTATTCATGAAGTAAAATGAAACTTTCCAACTGTTTTCATTTCAACATCTGTTTTTGTGCTCTTTACTTCTTTATGGATGAATCTGAAAGGGCATGAGAGTGAGTAACTGAGTGAGAGACTTGCAAACTATTATCATACCATATCGGGCTATCGCATTACTCTCAAAAATAGGGCCTTCAGGAGTCTCCAATACAGGAACCTGCATAAATCAATAAAAATAATTCAGATAGCAAAATAAACAGAACAAATAAATATTGGAGTCATTTTTTCAAATACCTTTCCCATTGGGTTCATCCGAAGAAATGCAGGAGTTTTGTTTGAGACACCCATCTGAAAGTCCTTGACCAATTCAACTTGGACACCCAAGTACTCTGCAGCAATGAGGGCCTTGAAAGCATTTTTGTTCGTGCTACCAGCATGAAGTACCAGAGACTAGAAATAAATTAAGCAGGGTTACCGGCAATTTCAATACTACATGCCAAAAAAAAGTACACAAAAAATTACATATTTATGATATTTTACTCGTGTATCTAGATTCTAGACCTATATAAAAACACTGATTTCAGGAAAAAAAATACTATGCAAACAATAATGTAGAGGTGGAGAATATTTGGCGGCCTTCTCATCAAATCTTATATCATGGGTTCTTTTGATCCTTGGCATGGACACGCCTTCCACCATCATGAATAAAGTGTGGTTCAGACAGAATTGTGTAGGGCTTTATACCAAATTTCAGAAGGGTTTTACTTGTACTTCTTCTCGGTTTTCCTTAAATTATCTTTATCTTGTACTTGGAGATCCCACATCTCCTTTTGTTCAGGAGGCTTTCTAATCAATAAGACTGCTCCAACTTAAATTCCCAAAGAAAAAAAAAAATTGACATGGAGTGTCCTAGTCAACTCCTACTTAGATAAAATAAAAAGGTGTATATGTCATATGATGCAGATATTCAGACAGAACTACATAGAGATGGCATTTGATGAAGTTAGATTGATTATATAACTGAAATATAGATAGATAAGAATAAAATAATATCAAGCACCAAAGTGGCCTCGGTAAAAAGATCAGGTCATTAGAACACATGGAAGTGTGAGTCATAGAACAAAAGGAGCCATAAAAGTCTCTTTGCACAGTGTTGATCACCAACTTTAAATGTATAGATCAAAATTTTTTTTAACTAAGATAAGAATTTTACTTCATTTCATAGATACAATGTATACAATTCCTAAATTAAAAAAAAAAGGGAAAAAAAATACTTAAGAGGAAAACAGAAAGGAATAAAAAACTGGGTCCTCAGAATAAAAACAGCAAGCATGCCAGTAAAACAGCGAAACCCGCATCAACACCATCAGTAAATAATCATCATTCTATAATGTTATTATATATTGAAGAATTCAAACCAACCAGCAATAAGCAAAAAGATCTAATCAATATCCTTTGAATATGAAATCATTATTATTCAGAAATATGGAAAGGAAATTTACTAACAATCAATCCCTGAAGACAAAATCATTATTAGCCCAATCTATAGTAGAAAACTTTATCACTCGCCATCCACTGTAAACAGAATATTACCATGCAAGTATAAGTAGTGTTCCTTCCCTATTTAATTCTTCTGACTCTATTTGCATAATAACAGATTATATATCAGTATGCACCACCACCTATCTCCATATACAATTCTTCCAAAAAAATATATATAATATAAATAAACAAGAACCACAACTAATTCGAATTTTTCCTTGTATGTATGATCTCGGGTAGGGTCCTCTACTGAGATTGCTTCTGAGCTTTTTTTTCTTTCCCTGTTTGCTTTGTAGTCTGGTCTGTTTCTATCAATATATTCAATGGGTTAAAGCCTACCATTTCCTTTTTAAAAAAAAGAGTCCCATTCTCAGTCTTAAAAATTTTTCTATTAAAAGTTCAGCCAAACCACATTCTTGTTCTCAGTCTTAAAATTCTTTCTATTAAAAGTTCAGCCAAACCACATTCTTGTTCACAGTCTTAAAATTCTTTCTATTAAAAGAGACCCTGATTGATAGTATGCCTACTTGATAGAATTGAGAATAGATTTTTCATTCTGAATCTGTAATAGCAAAAGCAATGCAAATATACTACTTCCTCAATGTTAACAGAGGTCATATAATAGTCATTTGTTTATCAAACAATATCAGTTTGGGTCAGAACCAGAGGGCCTGGGGTCATCACATTGTTCCAACTTCCAAACATTTGTGATGCATAGTTTCCAGAAGCATCAAAAGAAAGGAAATAATAGTAAGAAAAGCAAGTTCATCATTATGACTCCCCAAGCACTTTATTAGGCAGGATGGACTTCAAGGAATGAAAAGATATCCCAGGAAAGAGATGCTATCATATAAACACCTGATTGCCCATATTATGGTTCCTAAAGGGCTGGTGCAAACATATCCTCAAAGCAGAATACCAAAACATAATCCTGATTATCCTTTAAAATGTACCATTTTATGTTACACATTTTATCTGTTAGTGTATGCTGTTTTCTTTTTAGATTTTGACAACTTCTTTCATATTCAATCAATTTTAATAAGATTGGACACAACCACTTACCAAAAAAACAGTCTAAGGGGATAGGAGATAACAATTGCAATCACTCCATATACATCACATCACCAGAGCAAAATCATTCCATATACATTGATCTACTGTATAGTGAATGATATGGGGGGAAAATTACAAAATGATGTCATTTTTTGAAGAAGAAGAATTACAACATGATGTTGACATATAAATGAATAAAATATCAGATGAAACAACAATCCAAGAGAACATAACAAGCAAAATACCCCTGTATGAGATTAGAATGCAAATGGTTTTAATAAATGCAAAAAATTATGATTTCAATTTTCACATATGATAATACATGTAAAATCATAAAAATATATATAAACCATTTGCATTTTGATATTCTCCTCCAATGGAAATTCACAAAAATATTGCATATTATACTATCTTTTTTTATGGAAAAATGACAGGAAACCTACCACCAATATTTATTGAAGATAGTTTGAGGTACAGCTTCAGAAATATAAAAAGAAAAGGTTTCAAAACAGTAGATGAGGAATCTACTGTCTGAGAATCCGTAATATCATAGAATAAACTTGCTTAAACCAAAATGCAGGAGGACACAAAAGAAGCTAATCGAGACGTTGTGCTCAATCTTTGTTCACTCCTCTCAATTATAGATAAGAGGCCTATTTCCATTAATAATTTGTATACATCATTTTTCGCAGTTTGAATTACTAAAAATATGGATTGGGAAAATGAATTGCAAGGAACTTGGTATTAAAAAATAAATGGGACCCCAAAAACATGTTAGTATGACAGTGATTTATGAGAACTTAAAGAACACTGAACCACACTGCATATTCCTGCAGCCCAACCATATAGTGCCTAGTTTCTTTATCTTCTATTTAAGAAATAGCATGTTCAGTGGCACAAAAACATTCTCAAGTCATGGTGGCCACGAAAATCAGTGAAGGATTAGCATCAAGTGCATGAAGATTGTTTGAGATTGAAGAAAAATTATGACCAAAAATATACCAAGGAATATCATTTTTTTTGTTGGAAGACATGCCTGATTCATCATAGAATATAAAACCATAAGACACAAGCTGAAAATAGGAACGAAAACAGAAGATAATAGTACTTTTTTTCTTTTCTTTTTTTCCTTATCTTGAGAAAATGCTAGGCGTACGACCATACATTGAAATAGTACTTATCTTTCAGTAAAAACAATAAAACATACAGCAGAGGTAACCAAGGACAAAAATGTTTTCCAAGCATCTAAACAGCCGGAACCAACGTCCAACCTTGATCCAATCAAATTATCAAATAAGCAGGTCTAATCATATGAAGTTCTCCTGACAAGAAACCAATTACAAACTTAACCTTACATCCAACACATATTTGAATGCTTCAAATTATTTATGAAAGTGTGGATCTCATGTGCAGAATAATTACATGAAAATTTCAATAAATTAAACAAAATTCCAGTATCTGTTAATTTAAATGTACTAAGCTTATGAATACTGGAAAAAACTGCAAACTTATATCCAATTGAAAATTTTTGAAAAAGGATATCCAATTGAAAATTATGAGCATAAAAAATTGTTGGCAACCTAAGGGGAAATAGAATATAACATCGACTAATTCAGGGTACCCTCTTCCAATGGAAGAATAACAATTTGGGTTTAATTTCTGTTGCACCCTATTTTGGATAAAGGAACCCCACTGCACACAATACGAACGGTGGCAGCAGATACAAGACAACCATCCAAAATTCCTAACCAAGGGAACAGGGGAGGGAAAATATACCTGACTTCACAATGACAACATCAGTTCAAACTCTTAATAAAATATTGCCAATATACCTACTATGTGCACCATGTATGAATGATATGTGCTGATATAATGAACAGGTGGCATGTACGAAAATGCCATATTTTTAAAACTACAAACTGTAACTTTCATTAAAACAAACAAAGTGCAGTGTGACTATAGACAATGATATAGATTGGTCATAACATACGGCAGTAAAGATAGCTTCTTAAATCAAAAAATTTAGAGTAATAAAATAATCAAGCAGAACTTATGGCCTATAAGTCAAAAATTGAATAGTAAAACTTGCACCTTCCATGGTGTGTAGACCAAATGAGTGTTTTTTTTTAAACTCCATTTCTGAAGAATCCCCCAAAAAAGATTTTTCAAAATAGACAAAAGATACTTTCATGTAGAATAGATGGTAGTGATGAAGAAGATAGAAGAAACAAGAGGAAGAGACAGACAAGGGAAATCATTTTCCATTACATATCTTCAAAATCAACTAAAATTCTCTTGCAAAGTCATACATCCATTTAATTAAAAACAACCTAAAAGCTAAAATTCATTGTACTCCCAGCATAACTAAACACTGATTTCAAATCTAAGATCCTACATCTACTTGCCTTTGTACCTCAATTTTAGAGAAATCCCCGCAAAAAAAAGGCAAATGATTTTGTTATCAACAATTTCAAGTTTTTTTACACACCATGAACAAAAAAACCGTGAAAAAGACAAAATCTTTGCCAAGAACAATAACAGTAAGCAACCAAAGCACATGAAAAAAAAATGTCAAAGACAGTTACCTGATTCCGCTCTTCGTTCTTCATTTTCTTTCGATTTTTTTTCCTAGATATAAATCCAATCCTGCATTACAAACCAATACAAAATCTGAATCAAGAACCTAAATACTGTCTCTAAATACCCCAATTTTTTTATAAAAAAGAATGAAAAGACTAACTGAGTCTTCCTAGTGTTAACAACAACAAATCATTGGAAGGAGAAGAAAAGCCGAAAAGGATAAAACTAATTTTCGATAGAGTTACCGAGAAGAAGAAGGGGAGACTCAGATCGCACGAAGCGGCAGAAAGGGAAGGACGAGGAGAGGGGTTAGAAGCCTCTTATATGTGAGAGAGCGAGAGACCCTAGCTTCGGCGTAGAATCCCCTTTCGTGCATTTGATCACCATCAGACGGTCAGTATGGGTTCGATGTGCTTTTTTACAGTTGAGTGGACTTGTGTATGTATATTCGGCATATTCAGTTCAAACCAGCTACAACACTGTCCATGAGAAAGTTTTCAATTCAAAAGACGTGACGCGTGATAATCCTTACCCCCTCATTCCTCGCAGTGCTGTTTTTTCTTTTCTTTTTTTTTTAGTAGTCCATCATGTAAACAAGAATGGTATATAATGGTCAAATAAAAGACATGATTAAGATCTAAAAAAAATTAAAGACATAAAAAGTAACAGCACATAGTGACGGTCAACAAGCAAGAAGAAACCCCCAACGGGAAGGAGTGGCTTATATGACTCCGGGTTGGGACACGAGTAGTGTCAACCAGACTGGGACACCAGAAAGCCCAACAAGTAGTCCATTATGTAACGAAGAGTGTTGTTACACACTTTTTTTTTAGTTCAAAACATAAGTTCTATATACCACGTTAAAAATTCAGTAAAGCATATACCTCATTAGATTTTATATATATCTCATTAAATATTTTCTTACACTTATTAAAAATGGGTTCATTTAATTCGAAATGAAACGATATACATTTTTTATTAAAATGTATATCTCATTAGATAATGTGTATTATTTTTAAAAAATGAAAACATATGAAGTCTGAGTTTTAATTGGTAAATGTGACTGAGTCTAACATTTTCCAAAAAAAAATCATCCCATATTAATTTTAGGCAGGGATATTGCCACACCCTCATTATTCCAGCCACTTCTCATTATAAATGATTAAGAGCACCATTGCCACCACCCTACAAATTTGGCATGGATAAGCCCACCACCCAAATCCAAAATACATATTTAAACAACATATCGTAGGTTCTGGAATGGGTTAGACACATGAAATGTCTACGTTTTTATATTTTCTAGACAATTGTCATGTCAATGGAACATAAAAAAAGAATCCGTAGGTTTTGGAATGGGTTAAGACACATGGGTTTTCTACGTATTAATATATCATATACCATCTTCATGTCGATGAGAACATAATGAAATACATGTAGGTTCTGAATGGGTTAGACACATGGGGTATCTATATTATTATATTTCATAGACAATGTCCCTGTCGATGGAAACAGAAAAAAAAATGTAGGTTTTAGAAGGAGTTAGACACATGAGATATCTATGTGTTTATATTTCCTAGACAATCCTCCTATCGATGGGAACAGAAGAAAAAAAACTATAGGTTCTGAAATATGTTAGATACATGGGGTGTCTACTTATTTATATATCCTAGAGAATATTCCTACCAATGGGAACAGAAAGAAAAACCCGTAGGTTCTGGAATAGGTTAGACACATGAGATGTCTACATGTTTATATTTCCGAGACGATTCACTAGTCGATGAGAACAAAAAAAATCTCGTAGGTTCTACAATGAGTTAGACACATGGGGTGTCTATGTCATTATATTTCTTATGCAATGTCTTTGTCGATGGTAGCAAAAAAAAACACCATAGGTTCTATAATGAGTTATAGACTTATAGTAATGTGTTTGAGTACACGAATCAAGTTTTCTCATAAAACATAAGAAAAAAAGTTACAAATTCAACAATAGTTACTTATTCACAATCAGGTCTTTTCACATGATCTACTGATAAACATTTAAAGTCATGCTTGCAAATAAAGTCATCTAATGTTTGATCAAAACCATCATTCAAAGCCATACTTGCATTCCAAGTAACATAGTTATAATTTCAATAAGTGCTCCTACAAAAAATAAAATACTTGTTGAAATAAAAACAAAACATGGTGTCGATATGCCACATTGTGTCGATAGCAATGAGAAGCTCATTATTTTTTGGACCACCACGAAAAGGACCCTTTATACTAGTTTCACCAATCTATGAATCTGCTTCTACCTCTACTTTTTCCTTCTCCTCTTCCTCTTGTGGTTCGATCTCAACTTTTGGAGAACTTGAGGCTACTTCTTGAATGTATGGGATGACCATTGTAGAAGGGGCATCTTTAGCCAATCTCTGATATGAAGCGGTCTATGGATGACTGATGTAGAAGGAGCATCTTTAACCAATCTCTAATATGAAGCAGTCTATGAAACGCATGGCTTCAGAGCCATCCTACGAATTATTGGTTCAAATAAATATTAATTAAGTTCACTTAAATTTTTAAATAAACATGTAATTCTAATTTATTCATTCTCCAATCAATCTAAGAATGCTACTTCAAAAAAATGAATGTGTTCAACATGCCAACAATACTCCTCTCAAATTGCAAAAAAAAAAAAAGATTTGTCAACCAATGCCACCAACATACAGAAAAGGAGAATAATTTTACAAACAATACTCTTCCCTAAAGGAACAAATATAATTCAAACCTATGCCACCAACATACAAAAGAATGTTCTAATATGTAGCATTTAATTTATATACCAATACGCATTCACAAACCTAGCTTTGAGATCTAATACATTCAAATTTACCCAACACACTTCATTTCTCTAAAAAAAAACCTAGCTTTTATTTTTATTGTACTGTTTGTAGCCCTTTTAATTTTTTTTCATTATAGACAATGACTCACCAAAAGCAACCCATAACAACTCTATGGTCGAGAACCATATACCATTCATGAAATTGAATACCATTCAACTTAAAAAGCCATTCATCAAAAACAATGTTCAGAAGCCCTAGTTAAAGCATACATATAACCCTTCAACATCAGAAATATTACAACAACGCATGCAGTTAAGTCATGCATTCAACATCCATTACATTTAACAATCCAAACATTACACAAACCATGGCAATCCTTGATCTGCCAGTATACAATTTTCATTCGATGTACAATTTGAAATCAATCTTTTGAAATCAATCTAGTATTACTAATAAAAAAAATCGAAATTCATCCCACCAACAATAATCACCAAAATTTATCCAATACATTCACATTTCACAATAATCTAGTATTCTAAGAAATGCATTCACATTTCACAAACCATTCATCCAATCCTAAAAAACTAAAATTGATCCAATACCCTACATTTCTCTTAAAAATCTACATTTCTATCAAAATCCTAACTTTCCCTATCAAAACCCTAGTTTTTTCTATCAAAATGTATCAAAACCCTAGCTTTCCCTATCAAAATATTTCAAAACTCTTACTTTATATAATAAGAATAAGATCAACAAGAATGCTCAATATATCACCAAAAACAATGATTTAAAGGAGAAACAAAAAAATAAAACATAAATATTCACTTGTCTTTCTCTTTTATGTTTTATTTTTATTGAGAGCACAAGAAGGCGTCATGCGGGGACCGATTGAAAGGGTAGGTGTAGCGTGGGGATGATGTCACGGTGGTTTCGACATCGGCACGGGAGAGAGGGAGGAATGGGATGAGAGAAAGCTTAGAGAAGGAAGAGGGAAAATGTAGAAAATTGTGAGGTGGTGTTTCTCTTTAGAATTATTTATATAGTGGTGTGTTTGGTAGAAAATAAAAAACCAGGTTGTGGGATAAACAAGATAGTGAGATTTTAAAAAGGAGTGGTGGGTGTATCAGTGTCCTTTATGGGGGGGTAGTCGATACGGACTTTGATGGATTTATGTGGACATTGTTTAAGTGATGGACTTTTGTAGACTTTGCAGATCTTCACAGACTTTTGCAGACTTTCATAGACTTTTGCAGACTTTCATAGATTGACTCATGGACTTTCACAGACTTTTGCAGACTTTCACAGACTTTCACATATTGACTCTCATGGACTTTCACAGACATTTGTAGACTTTCACAAATCACTCTTATGGACTTTCACAGACTTTCACAGACATTTGCAGACTTTTCACAAATCACTCTCATGGACTTTTATGGACTTTCACAGACTTTCACAGACATTTGCAGACTTTCACAAATCACTCTCATGGACTTTTAAAGACTTTAACAGATTTTAGCATTCTTTCACAGATTGACTATTTTCACATATGGATTTCTATTAATAAACACAATAATGTTTTTGGATTTAAATAACAAATAAAGAACTCATCATATCCAACATAAAATATAATTTAATATAGTAAATTTCAATCTTCACTTATCTGAAATGCATATTGTTAGAATGCCATGATAAAAATAAATAATGAATATAATTGATTGCAACACAAACAAATCCATAATTCTTACATTCATCAAACATATGAGTCGATATCAATATTTCATACACATTTACATTCATAAAAAATTCTTCTTTATTCGAAACAATCGATTTAAAATTAAAAAAAAGAAGAAAAAACCTTATATTGAGAAAAATCCACAATGAGCTAACCTTTTTTTTCTGTTATAGAGAGAGAATTTCATAGAGGGGATGAATGAGTTTTTAACTAGGAAGACAATAAAAAATAAGAAAATATATATATTATATAAAAATCATATATTACATCTCTTCAAATATAATGATATAAAATCATAAATTATATTACTTAAAATAAAATAAAATAAAAGTGGTCATTATATTACTTTAAATAAAAAATGAAATAAAAGCAATCAATATATTTAGTCATATATATTCATATGCCTAAATATATCTTTTTATTTTTATATATGTCTGGACATTATAAAAAAATGGATGTATATTATACAAAAATAGAAACATCTTCAAAGAAAATCAAATAAAACATTTTACATATAATCAAATCTATAATAAATCTATATTTTAGAAAATAATTGTTGATGATTTAGGCATATATTATATAATATATAATAATGAAATGATTTATTGCAACACAAGCAAATCTACCATTCTCATATATTCATCAAACATTTGAGGTGATAGCAATATTTCATACAAATGGACATTCAGAAAAAAAAGATATAAATAAAGAAAAAAAATATGAATAAAAATATGAAAGACATAGGATAAAAATCATAAATGAGTTTTGTTGAAAGAAAAAAAGAAGAAATATTCACAATACTGGAATAAAAGTCCATGAGAATCCCACTCATTTGGGTGGGATTCTGAAATGACTTTTTCCTTTGTATTTCTCTCTCTAAAGTCCACAAAAGTCCACAAAAATCCATCACTTATGAAAGTCTTTACAAATCCTGTTTAAATTGACTAACACAAGACAAAATGTCTACTATGAAGAGTCTCAATCGAATAACGCTGGACTTTTTGTCCACGAAATAATGTCTCCATCGAATAACACTGGATTTTATGTCCACGAAATAATGTCTCAATCGAATAACACTGGACTTTTTGTCCACGAAATAATGTCTCAATCGAATAACGCTGGACTTTTTGTCCACGAAATAATGTCTCAATCGAATAACGCTGGACTTTTTGTCCATGAAATAATGTCTCAGTTGAATAACACTGGACTTTTTGTCCACAAACCAATATCCTGATTGAAAAACACAAGATTTACAAATCCATGAACATGGACAATTTGTCCATGAAAATCCTAATTGACTACCCCCCTATTAATTTTTTTGAAAAATAACATGTTCAGTCATTATGCATCCACAAGCACAATAATTTCATGGATTTTTTGTTTAAGCTGGATGGAGTCCACAATCTTCTTGATCTTGAGGGTTTCACACGGGGGGTTCTTGGATAGGAATAGGAAGAGAGAGTAAAGCGTGTTTTGAGGGCTGGGGTGGGATTCCACTTACATGTCTCATCAATTTATAAGATGGTGGGTTTAGGGACTTCCAAAAATTGATAGGGTGGATCATAAAATTGGTGTGGGATTCTCATTTAGAAGTGTGGGTGTATCCCTTATTATAAACATAAAGTATTTCGTAACCCCCCTTTATCCATTTTTCTAGAATTGAGTCGTATGAAATATTGAGATACTTAACATTTTCTCAAAACACAAAACATTTTATTTATAAAATCCACATTATTTCATCCATGCATATTCACTCTAGTTTTTTTTAAACATTCATCCCATCACCAACCCTCCCCAAATCTTCCTCTTGCAGTGCCACGATGATAGCAACTATGGCAATGATGGAGAAGGGCAGGTGGTATAGGCAGTGTGGCCTGCTAGAAACCAAGCCATCTGTCACCTCCTTTGGTGGAAAGCATAGGGTTCGGATCGTCTGTGGTCGACCTACAGGATACTCCCTGTAGCAGCCACTAATTCAACGCCACCTGTAAAGGTAAAAAGCAAACTCATCACTCCAACGTCTCTAATTGCCTCATCTTCTCTAAAGGACCCCCAAAAAATAGTATTTCCAAAATACTCCCCCAATCCCACACACCAAAACATGAGTCCAGCCTCCACAAAAAAAAAAAAAATTTAAGTCCTTACTTGAGATTAAGTTCAGATTAAATATTTTTAAATCTATCCCTTTTCTTTTAAATCAAACAACCAATATAAAGTTCACAATCAATCTTATCTTAACAAACTTATCAGTTGGTGTAAAAAAAAAAATTTAAAATTTTAATAATTATTAAATAAATCATTTGTAGAATTTATTATGAAATTATATATAAAAGAGATATGTTACAACTGAAAATGAGTTTTTTTGTATATATTAACCAACCATATATTGTAAATATATCACATTTGAAACTCTAAAACCAACAATATTGCTTGAATTGATAAAAAAAAATAACATTTAAACAATTTATTCCCCATTTGGATATGAGTTTAGGTAGATTCTTAATTTTAAAAGTTAAAAAATTCTCAAACTCAGATCTAAACTCATTTTTAGTGTTTAGTTTTTGAACAATTATCTTTCCTTTTTAGTGCAAAAAATCTTGCGATTGAAAATCTAATTAAAAATATTTTTCAAAAACTGAATTTGAAACACAAGTTTATAAGAATAATAACATTTTAACTTCACATCCAAACACAAGTTTATAAGAATCATAATATCAATCATAGTGTTATTGAAAATAACAAATCATGGGGATATTTTGCTAAAATATGATTTGTTAGAGTTACATGTACAAAAATAAATGAATGATATTATCTAAAATATATATAGACACAAAAAAATTTAAAAATTAAAATATTTATGAGATTCTTTAAAAATTTATAATTTAAGTATAACTTCGATTGGGGGTGATCAATATCTTTTTGAAAAGAACTTTTTGATATATACTTATGATTTTGAAATAGATTTTTCTCAAAAATGACTATTTTAAGATAAAAAGTGAAAATAAACATTGAAACTCATATTTGATCCGAAATTATCTATTTAACGTGGCATTTATTATCTATTTAATGTGGTATTTATTTCTAGAACGTATTAATTTAACGGTGGGCCCACATATTCCTCTTTATTCTGGTTTATTCATTTACCTATTCTGTATCCAAACATAGGCTTAAATATTTTTCAATTAACAGGGACTTAATTTTTGGTTTTTTTTAGGGTGGACTCATGTTTTGATGTGTGGGATTGAGGGAGTATATTGGAAATATTATTTTTTGGGGGTCTTTTAGAGAAGATGAGGCAATTTGAGACGTCGGAGTGATGGGTTTGCTTTTTTCCTTTACAGGTGGCGTTGAATTAGTGGCTGCTACAGGGAGTATCCTGTAGATCGACCACAGACGATCCAAACCCGAAAGGCATATGGGATTGGGAGCTCTTGAAGTACCTTACCTTAAACTGGGGGGATTCATCGCCTAGGCATCTAGAGTGAATTTTGTGGAGGGTATGTTGTTATCTGTTAAGATTACTTTGACCAGGGGTTAAGGTTTTCAAGATAAATTATTCTAATTTTAGAGAATAAAATCATCAATTTTGTTCATATTTATATTTATCAAAACTGAAACAAAAGGTAGAGAATATTATCCCAACCTTTGGATACAACAAAATATCATCATTTTCATTTCAAAATTGGGACAATTGTCTGTAGTTTATCTCGATTATTTTTTATATCAAACAGGGATAAGCTGTCCTCCCACTTACTTATCTCCATAATTACTCATTATCTCACCACTTATTCCCTTGCCAAACTATAGTGAAAGGTCGGTTACATGTGTCCATGTTTAGGTGGTTGTGCTCTCTACTACCACTCGGATGACTGTTTTGTTTTTTATTTCCATAAATAAATTGATCGGTCCAAAAGCAAATCCACCACATGAAACTTCAGACAAATATTAAGCAAAAGCACCGCACTATTCAATTAAGGAAAATGATATGCTCAACTATGTGTGCAGCCCTGTCCTCATTGCTTTCCTTTTTCAAAAAAATTTATTCAACTGGAGTACATAATGTTATAAAAAGTGAAAGCACACACACTGAGGGACAAAAATCTGCTCCTCCTATATTTGAATAGGAGCACCACTACTCCTATGCCCACAATGTGCTACCTATTTTCAGGGATTCACAATATATTTAACATTATTTTAACGTTGACTAAACCAACAATTGAAAAAACCCAAATAAAATAAAAACTATTTCCCATAAATGTTTTATCATTCTCTCGACCCTTTTTTTCTTCAAGAAAGCAGATGATGAGTTTGATTTAAGGGGATTAGGGATTTTCTTCAAGAAAGCAGAGGATGAGTTTGATTTATGAGGATTAGGGAAACCCATAGCTTCCAATCTTGGGTAAGGTATTCAAATCTCTCTTCTTTGAAAGCTTCTTTTTTTTAATGATAATGGGTGTTATAAGCACATCATTGAAAAAATCTTTTCATTAGTTAATGAAAAATCTTCTTTGACAATAGTTATACATTCATATAATGTTGCCGATGCATTATTTTTGTTATGTAAATGTTGTCCGTTTTTTGTGTGTTTTTCCTTTTTTTTTTTTTTTTTAAAGCAAAAGTAGTTCTTTCATATTCGTAAAGGAAAGATACAGAAGAGCTGAAATTGAGAGACATTAGGAGAGAAGAGAGGTAGAAGTAGGTGGGGAGAATAGGAAATGAAGAGTGGCTAATGAAGGAGACCGGGCATAAGCGCAGTCACTGCTTTAGGTTAGAATTTTTTTTAGGTTGAATATTTTTCTCTGTTTAGATTGATTTTCATGTTCAAGCTATTGTTGGTGTGTTGGATGGGTTATTTTTCTTCTTAGGAAATGGAGTGTGTATGATTATCAATAAAGTTTTTTTTTAAAGGATAAGGTTAGATACAACCCCAAAATACAGTCCCAAATACAATCCACACATGATTTAATTTATATACCTTTATGGATGACTGACAAGTTATATAAGAATGCATTTGGGGTTGTAAAAAGATTTGTGTGCAAAAACACCACTGACGAGTCATATAAGAATGCATTTGGGGTTGTAAAAATATTTGTGTGCAAAAACACCACTGACGAGTTATATAAGAATGCATTTGGGGTTGTAAAAAGATTTGTGTGCAACAACACCCTTTTTTAAAATCAAGTTTGAACATTTCATTTGTTGATTTGTTGAATATTTAGCATTGTTGAATATTCCTAAACTTATTATCTTTCTCATGTAATTAATTTGTTATGTTTTGTTTAATTCTACAAGTTATGTTCTATGAACTATGGATGATATTTTATCAACACCTAATTACGGGTTAACAATCATCGCAATATTGGGAATGATTGGATACCAATTATTGGAATGATTTTTAACTCTGATGATGATGCATATAAGTTCTATAATTTTTATGGGTGAAAGACGGGTTTTAGCATTCGAAAGAATAGAACTCGTAAACATTCAGACAATCATGTATTATAGAGAATTTTGTTATGCGATGGAAGGTTCTCGTCGTAAAGATATACGACGTGAACATGTGAATAATCCTCGTGCAGAAAAAAGAACTCGATGCAATGCTCATATTGTAATTCTGGAGGTTGACAATGGTAAATGGAAGGTGACTAAATTTGAAGAAAGGCATAATCATCAAGTTGTAGAAACAACTCAAACCCATATGTTAAGGTCACAAAGGTCCTTAACTAAAATTTAAGCTGCTATGGCATGCTTAGCAAATCAATCATGCATAACCTAAAAGGCAACATTTGAGTTTATGTCCAGACAAGCTTGGGGCAGAGAAAATTTAGGATTTCTTCGTGAGGATTATAACAACTTTTTACGCACTAAGCGTCGTAAACAAATGAAAAAAGGAGATGTTGTAGCTCTGTAAGAATATTTTGAAAAAAAAAGTGAAGAAAATCCATCATTCAGTTATAGTTTGCAGTACAATGAGGATTGTTTGATTACCAATATTTTTTGGGCAGGTCCTAGATCAATTGTTGATTACCATTATTTTGGAGATGCAATCTATTTTTATACAACATATAGGACCAATCATTATGGGCGTCCATTTGGGATGTTTGTGGGAGTGAATCATCATAAATAAACAGTCATATATGGTGCTACTTTATTATATGATGAGACCACAAATAGTTTTGAGTGGTTATTTAAGACATTTATGCAAACAATGTCCGAAAAAAGAACCAAAGACAATTTTAACTGATCAAGACCAAGCAATGGCGAATGCAATAGCTTAAGTGTTGCCAAATATAAATCATCGTATATGTGTGTGGCATATGTATCAAAATGCTTACAAGCATCTTTCTAATGAGTTTTCAAAAGTAATTGATGGAAATAAACCATTTGCATGTGATTTTTGTGTATGCATATATGATTGAGGACGAGGATATTTTTATTCATGAATGGGAAATTGTGCTTGATAAATATAACCTTAGGGAGAATACATGGATGAAAGCATTATTCAATATAAAGGAGAGATGGGCTATGGTTTATGGGCGTCATATGTTCTGTGTAGATATGAAATCAACTCAGCGTAGTGAGTGCACAATGACATGTTAAAAGGATATCTTCCGAACTATAAGCTTAATTTACTGGTTTTTTTTTTCATGTGTGAAGACACTATTAGCGGATTGACGATATGAGGAACGCAAAGATTTTAAAGCTAATCAATCTCGTCCTTCTTTATCGATTCACTCACCTATGTTAGAATATACATTTGAGGTATACACACCATCTGCATTTAAAGTGTTCCATGAAGAATTTGCAGATATTTGAAATTGGCATGTTTTAGAAGATGGCATTGATGGGACAGTAAAGAATTACAAAGTGAAGTCTTTAATAGGGAAAAAATCATGAGCATCAGGTTGTATTTGATATATCAAAAAGCCTAGTGGATTGTAGCTGTAAAAAGTTTCAATTTATGGGATTTCTTTGCAAGCATGCTTTTGCAGTACTTCATTGGAATGCAATAGTCAAACTCCCAAATCAATATATCTTGACAAGGTAGACAGAGAATGCAAAATGTGGAAGTGCCGTTGACAAGCATGGTTGTACTATAGAACTTGATCCAAATGCAGGTAAAGCAAGGCATAATAATGAGTTGTGTTTCACTTTCATTAAATTATCTTCAGAGGCAGTAGAATATGAAGAATGCACAAATATTGTTTTCAATTACATGGATAAGGTAGTGCAAGATGTGAGAGAATCTAAGAAAAGATTAGATTTGTAGTAGCATGTTTTTAGCACTTCCCGTGGTACTAGTATCAATCAGTCCATAAAAGCATGTACTAAGAGCATATTTGACATAAATGACATAGCAACTTCACCAATAAAAGGAATTATGAGGGAGAGAGGGAAAGGTATACATCGAATTAAAGGTTGTCTTGATAAAGTAAAGTCTCAAAATAGTACAAAAAATAAAAAGAAGCAAAAAGAAAAATCTGGAGGGATAATCGATTAGAGAGAATTTAAGAAGAAAAGAAATGAAATTGGAAATACACAGATTCAATAGCATATTTCAATTACTGAGTTAACAATTATCTGTTTTATACCTTATATTTTAATTGTATAACATTTTTATTTATTTGACAAATATTGTTCACATGATTTTTAATGTTCACATGTCAATTTTGGTAACCAATGGTAAATGGTGTATTTCAGAAATCCTATTCTATGGGTTTTCATCAATATGTCTTTAGTAGAAACAACTCTCAACAAGAACAGGTCAATGAGATTAATCCTTCAAAACATGAGAGCAACAAACTTGTGCAACTCATAGGATCAACCAATTACAACAATAGTGGTTAAGAAATTGAATTGGGTAGTTCTCAATAAAATGAGGTATGCTTTTTTTTATTATTAATATTCACATGTGAATTCTTTTTTTTTTCTGTTATGAAAGTAAAAAAGTTTGCTACCATTTACATTTTCAATAATGGAAAAACCAAATTGTTTTGACTAAGTTCAAAAAAATCTCCAAGTTCATTCTCAATAGAATGAGGTATGCTTTTTTATTATTATGTTAAATATGGATTTATATTTTTTCTGTTGTGAAAATAATAAATTTTTTTAACTATTTACAGGTTCAATCATGGAAATGCCAAATTATTTTGACGAAGTTCAAGAAAAAGAATGAACTTGTAGATTTTTTGAAGATTTTTTTGTTGTTTGGGTTCATATTGTTGTTTCATCAGTGATGGTTTTATAAGAATATTAAGTACATCATGTATTACCTATGTTGATTATGTAAGGATGATGAATGCATGACATAATATCTATGCTGGTTTTGTTTGAATGTAATTCCAAAATGTAAATGAACAAAATGTTACAGTTTATCCTTTTTACAATCTTAAACACAATTCAGGTATGCTTTTATTTTTAAAATCATATAAATATATGTATATTTATAAAAAGTGAAATAAATATTCTAATTAATTGAATATATCACTCACATAAAATGTAAAATAATTTTAACAGTATATAATATATATACGTAGTTGGAGTGAGTAAAGGGGACTAACTAATGTTTGTTTTTTTAGATAAGAACTAACTAATGTTGGGTTTTACGAGATTGTGAATGAATGATAGAACAACCGTTGCAATTTGTTTTAACGTAAATGCATGATAGAGAAAAAAAAAGATACTTGATTTTTTTTTAGTTGATAAAAAAATTAGAAATAAAAAGAAAAAAATTATGAGTCTAAATCAAATTCATTCACCGTCACAACCATTTGAACCCCATCAATAAATAACAATGTAAACCCCACATGAATAGGTGGCGTGTTGTGGGGCTCGGAGCGGCAATACTCCTATTTATAAGTAGGAGGAGCATATTTTTGTTCCATAGGAAGATAGACTAGTACATTTTTTCTTAATTTTCTGTATAGATGGCTAGGAATCACTTCTGAACGCAAACAGGGTTGAAAAGCAAATTAAATGCAACGCTATTCAATCATGTAACCAGAACAATAACCACTTATGCGCATATAAAGTCAGCCGCTATTATTAAACTGTTGTCTTCTATATTAATATACTGATAATGACATATATCTAAGGCTTATAGAGCATTATCAAAGGCTTGGTATAATAGGAAACTAGAAATATTGGTCTATGTTAATTAATTAGAGAGGAAATCAACTTTATAATTGGAAGCAAGATCAAGCGAAATCTGAAGGATTCATTCAGAAAAGACCTTGCCGCCTTGGAAAAGAAATTGTGTTGGAATGACGAATCATATGTACATTTTTCTACAGATCTTCTGATATAAATGACCTTCACACTTTGCTATGTAACATTGCTCGACTTAGTTAACACTTGAGAAAAACAAGGTTCGAACATAAAAAACAAAGATACTAGCAAGCATGGGAAAAATATTGTGCTAATCATTTATTTGAACCTAAGTATATTTATGGAGTGAGTGAGATAATTTTAGTGTGTTTTATATGCATGAGGGCCTAAAATGGTCTATTCATAAACCAGAGCACTAATACTCCAAAACAGGAAGCAGAAAGGTTTGATTTAATACCAAACTGAAACACAGAATACAAAACTGGAGAAAAAATAATAAGCAAAAGTGCCGCACTATGCAATTAAAGTAACCAAAACAACAATCACTCTTGCATATATATAGTCAGCCGGAACCATAAACTTCTTTTCGAAAAAAGGAACTAAATCAAAGCATAAAGACGATCAGAACATGCTTGTCACTGACAAAATACAAAAGTTTTTTCTTATTCAATCTCACTTGAAGCACTTAGCATCCAAAAGGGCCTCACCCTCGAATGGCTCCTGATCCTCAATCATAGCATTGACAAGCTCTTTCTGGGCCTCATCAGATATGTCGGCCTTCTTCCACTCATACAGCTCCATGTCATAGCACTCCTCCAGAACAAACTGTGGGATCTCTGTACCTCGGAAAAGCCACAGACCCCTCACTTTATAAGGAGGATTGGAGCCGATGATGAGCATCTTACCGAAGGCATACTTGCGACATAAATCCATACGCTGCAGAAATCCGCCAACCTTGTTCAGTGTCACAAATGAAACTGTGTTCTCATCGTTGTACTTATAGTCACAGAACCATAGTGAGTAGCCCTCCGGGTCGTACATATCCCAAAATCCTGCCAATTAGAACGCTAAACAAGCTCAGTGTGCATCATTATAATAATTTTATTAAGAGCATAAAGTATATTCAGCCAAATATTTGCTAGCTAATGAGTTCACTGAGTGCTTCCAATGATTTAATTTCAGTCCAATAAAAGCAGAGACGTAGTACATAAATCATACACAGATAACACATTTTTGCAAGTATAACTAGTGTTCCATTATGTTGCATCCATAGTTCCAAATTGAAACTTCTGTATACTGTTTACTCAAGCTATAAAGGCCCAAAAAATTAAGGCAAGATAATGCACCATACATGGGATATAATGGATAGTTATAAGTGGTTTTTGGGATTTTTTTTGGTAGCTATTAGTCATTTTTAGCGGTTTTCGGAATTAGTGGGGAGTTATTTATGTTCTCTATATAATACACTGCTCAGGCTAATGAGACCAGTCCTGGGAGAAATACAAATGGTTAGGACCATATGCAATCTTTCCCCTTTCAGCAATGCTATACGAAAGACCACGCTGGATGAAGGCCTTTTTTACAGTGTATCCTAATTTATTGGTATTTTTGTAAAGAGGAATATTTCTCATCTTACTGACTTTTCTCATTTTCTTTTGCCATAGATAGTTAGTTCATCACAGTACAATATGGTGTATGCCCCACTTGATCCTTAGTTCATCACAGTACAATATGGTGTATGCCCCACTTGATCCCCCTCAAAATGTCATATAGTGTAATGTAAGATGAATGAAGATGTAACACAACACCCCCCCCCCCCCCCCCCCGCAAAAAAAAGAAAAGAAATGGATGTGACATGGGCATTATATTAGTCAG
Organism: Acorus calamus; assembly: GCA_030737845.1. Lineage (NCBI taxonomy): Eukaryota > Viridiplantae > Streptophyta > Magnoliopsida > Acorales > Acoraceae > Acorus > Acorus calamus. Next base: position 24,718,472 of record CM060869.1, on the reverse strand, counting down.
TGTGACATGCGGTTGAGATACCACATAGAGTATATACAGTATGCAGGAGTATATACGGTTTTGTAATTCTTTATTAGTATAACTTAATTATATGGTGATGATTTTTAAAATTTTGAAGACAATCACAAATCAGACCTAATTTTTTTCATGCTTTTAGTCACACATTATGACATTAATATTATGAATAAGGAGACCTAATAATAAAAAGATTGTTTTTTTTATATGAAGGGATACTTGGATAAGCATGATATTTTTTTAATTGTAATTGTTTAAAAACCATGTGACCTGTATAAATCCATGTGTTTGTCCTCTTGTGCCAGATGTCCATGCTTTCTTAACTGTTCACATTTTGTTTTCATTTTTCCTTATACTTAATATAAAATACATGCTTGGTACTCTTTAAAAAAAAGTGAAAAGGGAAAGGAAGGATGGACGAGAATTCGGGTCAATGAAGAACAGATGAAGAAGATCTGAAAGCCAAGGAATCCTGAAGAAGATCTGATTGATGAAGAACAGGTGATGAAGAAGACCTAATCAATGAAGAAGGCGTGTGAAGAAGACGGCCTGATCAATGAAGGCCGAAGGCTTGTGTCCATGTGAAGTATTGATCAAAGAAGAAGAAGACCTGATCGATGTGAAAAATGCGTGTGTCCGTGAGAAGAAGAAGAAGAAGACCTGATTAGGGCTGGTTTTTTTTTAAAAAAAATGTTTTAAGTTAAACGGGTTGGGTGGGCCAAATGGACCTACCCAACCCATTTTTATGTCAAAACCATGAGTCCGCTGAACGAATCGGTCCGCATATGCAGGCCATATGGGACCAATTGAGCATATGTGGTTCGGTAACCCGACCGAACCGCATATACGCCCGGATATGCGGCCGCATGGGCGACATATCCAAACAATGATATTAGTTAATCTAAGTTCATAACTGGGCATACATCACAAGAATTAAGTCGTAGATGTATATGCCACTTTATATGAACAACATGCCTGGAATTGCACTACTATAATCGATAGATGATAGCTACTAATATAAGATTGATTCCAGCATATAAAATAGATAAGAAAAAGCTTGGATGGATTAAAAAATTCATTTCTAATAATCAGGCGAGAGAGTCGAACATATATAACAATAAATAAAAATACAATATTCAAAGGTTTATTAAATGTGTACCTTTAATTGCAATTTCACGGAAGTTTGTCTTGGTATTCGAGTAAAGTCTCTTCCAATCATCCAATATCATCTTACTTGGTGGCAACAAATCAAGAGGATTTTTTGCCTTAGGCTTTGGTGCCTCCTCTTCCTCTAGATTCTCTTCCACCTTCTTGGGGGCATCTTTTTTAGGCTGCTCCTTCTTTGCCTCGACCTTAGGCTTCACAGGTTCCTTGGTCTTCGCATAATCCTTGGCCTGTGCAGGTTTCTTGGCAGATGGAACAGGTGGAACAGATTCTGCCTGCTTTACCTCCCCAAGAATTTTTTTAAAGTTTGGCTGGTTCACTATGGTCCAAAAGTACCTCTCCACATGAGGAAACTCGGATGTGAAATTCTTTGTCATGATCATTTTGAACCCGAGAAAGAGGTTGCAACCCATGACGACATCAGCAAGGGTAACAGCATGTCCCACCAGATAAGTGTTTGAGGTAAGATAAGTGTTAAGAGCACCTAATGCTCTCTTCAAAGCAGTAATAGCAGCTTCTTCAACCTACAAGTTAAAATAGAGAGGAAGAAATCACAGAAATACTAGACATAAAAAGAACGATGATGCTTATTAACATACCGGTGGAACATACAACCCATAGCCAATTCTTGGGTAGAACCAACGTCCTAAGTTCGTATCAATTTCCAGTGATGCAAAGTCAATCCATTGCTCAATATGGGCCTGTCAAAATTGGAAGTTTTTTAACTACTCTTAAGAAATAATCACATTCAGTTCACCGCAGATCAGAAATCTCACATATTCAATCAAAGAAGATCCATAAAGGGGGTTGTCAGCCTTCAACCGTGTAACTGCAAAAAAGAGGGACAAAAAGATCAGATAGCCAATTCAAGTGCTGTACATCAGGTGAATTGGGCTTGGATCCACAAATTATCTGAAGGAATGTTTATTCATGATGTAAATGAAACTTTACAACTGTTTTCATTCCAACATCTGCTTTTGTGTTCTTTTATAATATATAAATGAATCTGAAAGGGTATGGCATACCATAGCGGGCTACCGCATTACTCTCAAAAATAGGGCCTTCAGGAGTCTCCAATACAGGAACCTGCATAAATCAATAAAAAAATCAGATAGCAAATAAACAGAATAAATACATATTGGGATCATTATTTCTAGTCTGACCAGATACCTTTCCCATTGGGTTCATCTGAAGAAATTCAGGAGTTTTGTTTGAGACACCCATCTGAAAGTCCTTGACCAATTCAACTTGGACACCCGAGTACTCTGCAGCAATGAGGGCCTTGAAAGCATTTTTGTTCGTGCTACCAGCATGAAGTACCAGAGCCTAGAAATAAATTAAGCAGGGTTACTGGTAATTTCAATACTACAAACCAAAAAAAGTACACAAAAGAATTATATGATATTTTACTCATGTATCTAGACCTATATAAAAAAACTGATTTCAGAAGAAAAAAAATACTATGCAAATAATAATATAGAGGTGGAGTATATTCGGGCGGCCTTCTTATCAAATCTTATATCATGAGTACTTTCAATCCTTGGCATGGACACGCCTTCCACCATCATGAATAATGCGTGGTTCAGACAGAATTGTGTAGGGCTTTATACCAAATTTCAGAAGGGTTTTACTTGTACTTCTCGGTTTTCCTTAAATTATCTTTATCTTGTACTTGGAGATCCCACATCTCCTTTTGTTCAGGAGGCTTTCTAATTAATAAGACTGCTCCAACTTAAATTCCCAAAAAAAAAAATTGACATGGAGTGTCCTAGTCAACTCCTACTTAGATAAAATAAAAGGAAGTTGTATATGTAGTATGATGCAGATATTCAGACAGAACTACATAGAGATGGCATTTGATGAAGTTAAATTGATTATATAACTGAAAAATAGATAGATAAGAATAAAATAATATCAAGCACCACAGGCCTGGGTAAAAAAGACGAGATCATTAGAACACATGGAAGTGTGAGTCATAGAACAAAAGGAGCCATAAAAGTCTTTTGCACAATGTTGATCACCAACTTAAATGTATATTTTTTAAACTAAGATAAGAATTTTACCACTTCATTTCATAGATACAATGTATACAATTCCTAAATTAAACAAAAATGGAAAAAAATTACTTAAGAGGAAAACGAAAGGAATCCGAAACTGGGTCCTCGGAATAAAAACAGCAAGCATGCCAGCAAAACAACGGAACCCGCACTCAACACCATCAGTAAATAATCATCATTCTATAACGCAATTATATTATTGAAGAATTCAAACCAACCAGCAATAAGCAAAAGGATCTAATCACTATCCTTTGAATATGACATCATTATTATTCAGAAATATGGAAAGGGAATTTACTAACAATCATTCCCTGAAGACAGGATCATTATTAGCCCGACCTATAGTAAAGCATTTTATCGCTCACCATCCACTGTAAACAGAATATTACCATGCAAGTATAAGTAGTGTTCCTTCCCTATTTAATTCTTCTAACTCTATTTGCATAATAACAGATTATATATTAGTATGCACCACCACCCATCTCCATATACAATTCTTCCAAAAAAACAATATTATAAATAAACAAGAACCACAACAAATTCAATTTTTTCCTTGTATGTATGATCACGGGTAGAGTCTTCTACTGAGATTGCTTCTGAGTTTTTTTCTTTCCCTATTTGCTTTGTGTGCTGGTCTGTTTTGGGTTCTCCCCTTTATATATTATCAATATATTAAATGGGCTAAAGCCTACCATTTCCTTTTAAAAAAAACAGAGACCCATTCTCAGTCTTAAAATTCTTTCTATTAAAAGTTCAGCCAAATCACGTTCTCATTCTCATGAGGCATTTGATTGATAGTATGCCTACTTGATAGAATTGAGAATAGATTTTTCATTCTGAATCTGTAATAGCAAATGCAATGCAAATATACTACTTCCTCAATGTTAACAGAGGTCATATAATAGTCATTTGTTTATCAAATGTGAGTTGAGGAAAACAATAGCAGTTTGGGTCAGAACCAGAGGGCCTGGGGTCATCACATTGCTCCAACTTCCAAACATTTGTGATGCAGAGTTTCCAGAAGCATCGAAAGAAAGTAAATAATAGTAGGAAAAGCAAGTTCATCATTATGACTCCCCAAGCACTTTGTTAGGCAAGATGGGTTCAAGGAATGAAAAGATATCCCAGGAAAGAGATGCCATAATATAAACACCTGGTTGTCCATATTATGGTTCCTAAAGGGCTGATGCAAACATATCCTCAAAGCAGATAACCAAAGCATAATTCTGATTATCCTCTAAAATGTACCATTTCTTATGTTACACAATTTTTCTGTTAGGGTATGCTGTTTTCTTTTTAGATTTTGACAACTTCTTTCATATTTGATCAATTTTAATAAGATTGGACACAACCACTTACAAAAAAAAAAAAAAAAGTCTAAGGGGATAGGAGATACAATTGCAATCACTCCATAAGTCCATATACATCTCCACATCACCAGAGCAAAATCATTCCCTATACATTAATCTACTGCATAGTGAATGATAAGGGGGATAAATTATAACATGATGCCATTTTTTGAAGAAGAAGAATTACAACATGATGTTGACATATAAATGAACAAAATATTGGATGAAACATAAATCCAAGAGAAAATAAGATACAAAATACCCCTGTATGAGATTAGAACGCAAATGGTTTTAATAAATGCAAAAAATTATGATATCAATTTTCACATATGATAATGCATGTAAAATCATAAAAATATATAAACCATTTGCATTTTGATATTCTTCTGCAATGGAAATTCACAAAAACATTGCATATTATACTATCTTTTTTGTATGGAAAAATGGTAGGAAACCTAACACCAATATTTATTGAAGATAGTTTGAGGTACAGCTGCAGAAATATAAATAAGAAAAGGTTTCAAAACAGAAGATGAGGAATCTATAGTCTGAGAACCCGTAATATCATAGATAAAACTTGCTTATACCAAAATGCAAGACACACACGAAGCTAATCCAGATTTTTTTTTTTCAGGTGCTCAATCTTTGAGCGCTCCTCTCAATTATAAATAAGACGCCTATTTCCATTAATAATTTGTATACATCATTTTTTGCTGTTTGAATTACTAAAAATATGGATTGGGAAAATGAATTGCAAGGAACTTGGTATTAAAAAAATAAATGGGACCCCAAAAACATATTAGTATGACAGGGATTTATAAGAACTTAAAGAACACTGAACAATGATGCATATTCCTGCAGCCCAACTATATAGTGCATAGTTTCTTTATCTTCTATTTAAGAAATAGCATGTTCAGTGGCACAAAAACATTCTCAAGTCATGGTGGCCACGAAAATCAGTGAGGATTAGCATCAAGTGCATGAAGATTGTTTGAGATTGAAGAAAAATTATGACCAAAAATATACCAAGGAATATCATTTTTTTTTGTTGGATGACATGCCTGATTCATCATAGACACAAACTGATAATAGGAACGAAAACATAAGATAATAGTACATTTTTTTTCTTTTTTTTTTTATCTTGAGATAACGCTAGGCATGCGACCATATATGGAAATAGTACTTATCTTTCAGTAAAAACAATAAAACAAACAGCAGAGGTAACCATGGACAAAAATGTTTTCCAAACATCTAAACAGCCGGAACCAACATCCAACCTTGATGTTCAATCAAATTATCAAATAAGCAAGTCGAATCATATGAAGTTCTCCTGACAAGAAACCAATTACAAACTTAACCTCACATCCAACACATATTTGAATGCTTCAAATTATTTATGAAAGTGTGGATCTCATATGCAGAATAATTACATCAGAATTTTAATAAATTAAACTAAATTCCAGTATCTGTTACATTAAATGTACTAAGCTTATGAAAATAATCAACAAGTGTTGATATTTCCAGAAAAAACTGCAAACCTATATCCAATTGAAAATTAAAAGCATAAAAAATTGTTGGCAACCTTTTAAGTAAAAATAGAATATAACATCGACTAATTCAGGGTACCCTCTTCCAACAAAAGACTAACAATTTGGGTTTGATTTCTGTTGCATCCTATATTGGATAAAGGAACCCCATTTGCACACAAAACGAAGGGTGGCAGAAGATACAAGCCAACCATCCAAAATTCCTAACCAAGGGGAACAGATAGAGGGGGGAAAAAATATCTGACTTCACAATGGCAACATTAGTTAAAACTCTTAATAAAGACCATAGTTGTCTGGGCGACTAGGCGAGCCTTGGCGGTGGCCAACCGCCTAGGCGCACCTAGGCGGTGCTTAATTACATTTATAGTTATCCAGATTTTGCATATAATACATATATATGAAATCAGATATAATCAACCACTGCAGTACATTAATTTGACATATGTAAATTAAATTATAATATTATAGTGCATGGTGACAAAACATAATTTTTTTTACTGAGATATTGTATATTAAAAAACAAAATAGTGAGTTATAACAAAAACTTTTAAGTATTAAAAACAATTATAATAATAAAATATGTATATGCCATATGAGTATGTGACAATATTAAAATAACAATAAATAGTCACTAAAGTATAAATAATTTAAATGGGGAGGGGTTCCATGCATGGGTGACAAGTATAATAGATTTCTTTTTTAAAATAACCATCCTTTCTTTTTTGACACGTGAATCACATCAGTCAAAAACTCTTTAAAGAAAACTCATCATACATAAATAAAAGGGGGGTTTTATAATAAAAGAGTAATATGTGAGAGTAGAAGAACAAAAAAATCAAATAAATAATGCTTCGTGGATGCCAATTGGGAAGATGTGTTTCCAATTTGCCATCTCCAGGGGTTGGTTAGATCCTGCTCAGATCATATTCTCATCCATCTCACTACAGATTCCACATCTACTAGGCTCAAACAATTCAAATTTGAGAATTGGTGGCTTAAAGAGGCAGGATTTTACCAATTGGTTGAAGATTGGTGGACCTCAGCAAATGTGGAAGGCAGGGGAGCCAGAAAAATGGCAAGGAAACTCAAATTTCTCAAGAGGAAGCTAGTGGAATGGAATAAGGCCACAATTTCTGCTCGGTTCAGCAAGAAATCTTTGTTAGAGGAGACAATAGGCAAATGGGACTTGCTTGAGGAAGAGAGAGATCTCACATTATTGGAGCTTACAGTCAGGAAAAAAGCTAAAAAGGATTTGATGATTATTCTTCGACAAGAGGAGGAAGCTTGGAGACAAAGACCAAGGGAGGTGTGGCTTAAGGCAGGTGATGGAAATACAAAAAATTTCCATAGATCAGTCAGTGCTAGAAGACGTATTAACCATATTGCTTCCATTATTGGCAATGGTGAAGGGATAGATCAGATGGTCGATATCGAAGCTTCCATTGAGCATCACTTCAAATCTTTTTTCAAGAAAGATAGATCATGGCTTCCGGACTGGTATGATAGTGATCTGCCTAAATTATCAGTGTCACAAAGTGAAGGCCTCGATGCTCCTTTTGAGGAGGAAGAGATCAAAGCAGCAATTTTACAGATGGACGGTGTTAAGGCACCCGGTCCCGACGGTTACAATATGAGATTCTTCCAAGTTTTTTGGCACGTCATCAAGAAGGACATGGTGGAAATGTGATGACTTTCATGTTGGTAGTCAAGGATGTGCTTACCTCAACGCCACTTTCATTGCCTTGATTCCAAAAAAGAATGGAGCGGAGTATATCACATATTTTCGGCCGATTAGTCTTCTCAATGGTGCCTATAAGATCATTGCTAAAATTTTGGCGAACCGTCTTCGGAAAGTAATAAAGGATCTCGTAGATCTAAGTCAATCGGCATTCTTACAAGGTAGATCCCTTCTTGATGGGTTCCTCATAGCACAAGAATGTGTGTCCGAGGCTCATAAAGATAAGAGGAAAGGGTTTCTTTGTAAACTTGACTTTGAAAAAACCTACGATTCTGTTTGATGGGACTTCTATGGAAGCTTCTGGAGGCTTATGGCTATTCTTCTAAGTGGCAATGGTGGATGAAGGAATGTATTGCTACGGTTCGAATGTCGATTCCTGTCAACGGGAAGGCAGTTGGTTATTTTGATTCAGGGAGGGGCCTTCGTCAAGGGGATCCTCTCTCTCCTTTCCTATTCATTCTTGTGGCAAATGTTCTCAGTAGAATTATTCATAAGGGAGTGGTGGATGGATCAATGGTCTTGAAGTTACAAAAGGTGGGTCTCGGATTTCTCACATTCAATACGCCGATGACACAATTCTCCTTTGTTATGCAAATGAACGCAATTTGGAAGGCTTCAAATTCATCATTAAATGCTTTGAGATGGTTTCTAGTCTCAAAGTTAACTTCCTCGAAAGTACCTTGGTGGGGATTAATATTCCATTTGATGAGGTGGTTGCTATGGCTTCAAGGTTAGGATGTAATGCATCCCAATTTCCGATTAAGTATCTTGGCCTCCATCTTCACTCTCGAAGTCTACGAAAATCTGAATGGGAACCTCTTCTGCTACGGTTTGATAATAAACTTGATGGATGGAAGGGTCACCTTCTAAGTCTTGGGGGTCGGCTAGTGCTTCTCAAAGCGGTGCTCACGAGTCTCCCTCTTTATTTTTTCTCAATCTTCAAAGTTCCTTGTGGGGTTCTTGATAAGATGGAGAAAATTCGTCTGACGATTTCTTTGGAATGGATCTACGGAAGGAAGTAGGATGGAGGTATGGGATACTATCTGTTGTGAAATGGGATACTATCTGTTGTGCCAAGAAGGATGGAGGTATGGGTGTCCTAGACCTCCGAAATATGAACTAGGCCCTTTTGGGTAGATGGCTATGGAGGTTGCTTGCTGATCTGGATGCTCTGTGGAGTAGAGTGATTCGTGAAAAATATTACTCGAGTTGTACAAGACTTTTCCTGGTACCGATGCAAAGAGTCTCTATTTCTAATGTTTAGAGGAATATAGTGGAAGGGATCGAGGAGATCAAGGAGGTTATCCAGCTTGTTCCCGGTAATGGGGCAGAAATCCGTTTTTGGAAGGACGCGTGGCTCAATGGTTCCTCGCCAGCAAGTTTATTCTCTAATCTTATCCAAGTAGCCTTAAATGAGAATGACCTCATTTATGACACATGTGATGTCAATTCTATAATTTGGTTGTCAAGGCTTCATCGGCATCTTAGCGAGGTGGAAATGGAAGATCTTTCTTCTCTTCTTGGATGTCTCCAACAGTTTAATACAAATTTAGAAGAGGAAGATTTGGTTCTTTGGAAATTGTCTCATCGAAATGGGTTTTCTGTCCGCTCATGGTATAGGCAGCTAAATAAAGATCCTCTCCCTCATCTTCTATCGGCTCGATTCAAAAATTTAATTTAGGGCATGCTTTCTCCACTGAAGATTAGAGCTTTTATGTGGCTCCTTTCATTGAACAAAATTCTCACAAAAATGAATCGGGCGAAATGGTCTAATGATGGTGAAACAATTTGTGGCTTGTGCGGCATCGATAATGAATCGACAGATCACCTTTTTCTCTTGTACATTTAGCACACAAATATGGAAGAAGGTAGGGGAGGCTCTTGGGGCTTGTTGTTCATTCTCGGATATGGAAGGAATGTGGAGGTGGTTTCAAGATCGTCGGAAGCAAGATGATAGAAGCAATCGAGCGAAATTCCAATGGATGGTTCCTCATGCTACGTGTTGGCCTATTTGAGAAAACACTTGGACGGTGATTTCTTCAATGCTATCGGATTGGGTCAAATTCATTTTAGAGGAGCCTTCGCCGGGCTCTATTTTGGGTGATGTTTGGAGAAGGGGATAATACATTATTGTCTCTTATATAATTCGTTGTATTTCCTTTTGTTAATTAATTTGTAAAGAGATCCCTCGTCTCCTTTTTTTTGGGGGCTTCTTGAAATAAGATTCTCCTATATTATCCTCAAAAAAAAAAAAGAGCCTAATATGTTAGGCATATGAACTCCTAGGACTTTCCAGCCCACCTACCCGCCTGGGCGACGCCCAAACAACTATGATAAAGACCAGTACAAATTATATATTGCCAATATACCTACTATGTGCAACATGTATGATGACATATGCTGATTTAATGAACAGGTGGCATGTATGAAAATGCCATATTTTTAAAACCACTTATTGTAACTTTCATTAAAACAAACAAAGTGAAGTGTGACTATAGACAATGATATAGATTGGTCATAACATACAGCAGTCAAGATAACATCTTTAGAAAAAATCATATTTTCTTCAATAAAAAAATTTAGAGTAATAAAATGATCAAGCAGAACTTATGGAATATAAGTAAAAATTGAATTGTAAAACTTGCACCATTCAGGCGGTGTAGACCAAAATGAATGTTCCTTTTAACCTCCATTTTTGAAGAATCCCTCAAAAAAGATTTTTCAAAATAGACAAAAGATACTTTCATGTAGAATAGATGATAGTGGTGAAGAAGATAGATGAAACAAGAGGAAGAGACAGACAAAGGGAAATCATTTTCAATTATATATTCAAAATCAACTAAAATTCTCTTGCAAAGTCATAAATCGATTTAACTAAAATCAACCGAAAAGCTAAAATTCATTGTACTCCCAGCTTAACTAAACACTAATTTCACATCTAAGATCCTACATCTACTTGCCTCTGTACCTCAATTTTGGAGGAGAAATCCCCCACAAAAGAAAGGCAAATGATTTTGTTCCATGTGCTTTTTGGAGGAGACTAAATAACAGACACACCAGGAACAAAAAACCTTGAAAAAGACAAAATTGTTGTCCAAGAACAATAACAGTAAGCAACCAAAGCACATGGAAAAAATGTCAAAGACTGTTACCTGTTTCCCTTCTTCGTTCTTCATTTTCTTTCGATTTTTTTCCTTGATATAAACCCAATCCTGCATTACAAACCAATACAAAATCTGAATCAAGAACCTAAAAATTGTCTCTAAATACCCGAATTGTTTATGGAAAAGAATGAAATGACTAACTGGGTCTTTCTAGTGTTAAAAACAACAAATAACAATGAAATGAACGTTAAATCATTGGAAGAAGAAGAAAATCCATCAAAAGGAAAACTAATTTTTGGAAGAATTACCGAAGATGGAGAGACTCAGATGGCACGGCGCGGCAGAAGGGGTGAGGACGAGGAGAGGGGTTATAGTAAGGCTTTTATATGAGAGAGAGAACGAGAGACCCTAGGTAGAATCCCCTTTCGTGCACTTGATCAGCATCAGACGGTCACTAGGGTTTGATGTGCTTTTTACAGTGAAGCGGACTTACGAATATATGTTGGGCAGAGATATTCCCACCACCCATATTATATGTCCCATCACCCTGTTAAACCCACCCACCCCCTCCCATTTTGATTTTCACTACGCCCACCTCCTAATAAATACCCACTTAATAGATCACCAACCCCACCAACAACCCTAAATGCACAGAGCAATCTTTCTCTTCTTCTCCATCTCTTCTCTATTTTCTACTTTTTCTTCCAATCGTGGGCTTCTTCCCTAGGCACCGTGAGCACTCCGTCAGGCCGCCATAAACCCACCTTGAGCGCGCATCACCGTTCTCGTTGTCCCCCTACCACAACCCTCCCCATCATCACCTCATGAACCTCTCAAAGTGAAAGAAACAAATATTTAATTTTTCATTTCTCCTTTACATAAATGGTATTGGTGATTCATCAGTTGTATTCATTGATTTTTTACTATTGTATAATTATTCAAATTTTTGTTAGAAATGTATGGTTTAGACTCAATTTTTTTTCTTTTTTTTATTCACAGATGTGATTGTGATTGAATTTTCATTTATTTGGTTTAAACTGTATATTACTAAGTATGAGATTTTTTTATATAAAGTTAAGGTTTTGATAATATGTTAGAGTATTTTTGGGAAAATATATGATTTAGGGTCAATTTATTTTTTATTTTTGGGTTCAAAGACATGATTGTGATTGCATTTATTTAGTTTAAACCTTATATTTTATCATCATTGAACATGTTTAGATCGGATTTGTTAGTTATTCAACGTGAGTAATATGATTTTATAATGCCTTTAGTCATCAATCTGTCATTTGTTTGTGTTAATGGAAATGTAAAGGTCGAGCTCCTCGAAGCTATAGACCGACGCTAGTGGGAGCTGATGGAACCAAGACAGTGCGACTCCTTCCAGGCGTGAGGGGAGCAAATGAACATGAGGCCATTGTGCTGCTCGTATAGTGTCATTGAATGGCGAAACACTAGGATGTGGTCAAAAGGATTTGAGGAGCCATTGTACAGCTTGAACCTTGGCTGCACAAATTTTCTTGGCAACGGAGAAATGAGGATATTATTGGAGAAGGGGGATGCGAACCCTCGGAGGGCCCTGGTGACTTCGTAGTGCCCCCCGAGTGGTTTGAACTTCGCTCTTCCTTGGGATGGGCCTTCCACCATAACCATCTTCAACGAACGAATAGGAGTCGGTCTCCATTTGTCGGTGGTGCAGGAGGCCCTCATGTCGACGGCTCTCTCGAACAGGCGGCTGCCAGCGAGGAGACCTGGACTTAGACTGGGGTCTGGCCCATAATCATGAAAGCGCCCCCTTGCTAAAATGGGTTGCAACTCTTTTTCGATGTGGTGCTCCTCCTCAATGGGTGCAAGTGATGGCAGCCAAACCGGTTCCTTCGGGAGCCTGTGGGAATCCACCGACTCTGGTTGTTAGGGATCCCAGGGTCTACCAAGACTTCCTCCGGGAGCTCCCGGAGATGCACACACGTTGGTTGGTTGGCCAGCTCTACCAAATTCTTATGGGCTTGGACTTTCCGGTGGAGAACTAGTAGCTCTACCAAAGGTGGGTCTAAGACTTGCACATATATTATATATAGATAATATACATAAAATAAAGACCCATTTTTTACATTTAAGTGGGTCTGAGACCAATTTATGTGGGTATGAGACCAAATTTATTCATTTATTAGATATCATAAAAATATAACCAATTTTTAAAATAAAATTATATAAATTATATTTAAAATATCTTAATACTATTCTCCAGCTATTTAATTGACCTATTTAAATTAGAGACAGAAGACCTTCCATTCAGGTCGATCTGCATAACTATGACAACATGTACATATGTTTTTTTCTTTTCTTTTCTCCTTTGATTTGTATGAGATCTAGGGTTTTGGGATTTTATTAAAATCTCAACACAATTTTGATTATATAATTCTTGTTTGAATCAGCATTTGAACAAATTCTGTTGTTTAAATGCAATTGCAGATTAAAATGGTTTTCAACAAACATCATATTTTCACGCTTCACACATTTTCTTCATTAAAATTTCCGGCGTTTGAAAATCTCTAAAATTAAAGTGGACTATATTATGCGAAATTCGAAGATAGGTTATTGAGAAATAGATCAAATCTAATTATCCATTCCCTATATCGCATCAAGTCGAATGAGTTTCATCCCTGATTGGGAGACATGAGTCCAAATCCTAGCTGGTAAAGTCAAGTTCACCATCTATTACAAATTGGCTAAACAGGCCAATAATTTGGAAGTTAAGTTGAGTAGCTTTTAAACTTTGAGGTGCATGTATACCACAAGAGCGCTGATGTATTCAGTCTGCTTTGTGGCCCTGTCAATCCAAAGGCCATTTCCTAACTGTATGAAAAATTATATTTTTATTATAAAAAAAATGTCTCGGTTTATTTTGATATTTTTACTTCACTTTACATAATAGTATGGAATTCATAGACAAGTATATACTTTAAAGGAAAAATAAAAGGGAAATTTTCATAAATAATCCCCTGAAATAATTTAATTTCACTTTTAACCCCGTCCCGATTTTAATTACAAAAACTAACTATCCTTGTACCCGGTTAGCGCTGCCACGTCAGCGCTGACTGGGTTTTTTAATTTTTGGATTTTTTAACGCCTCCTTTATTCCAACAGCACTCCATATGGTACACCCTTTAAAAATTTAATTTTTTTAGGGAGACATGTTATATATAACACGCTTCCCATATTAAAACAGCACCTCACGGGGTGCTGTTTTTTAAAAATAGTATATTAAACCTTTGAAAAATATAGAGGCATGTTATATATAACACGCCTCTATTGTAAAAGCTTTTTTTTATCAGATGCGTGTTATATATAACAGGCCTCCACTGTTCATACATATAAATATGCCACCCAACCCGAGAAACCCATCTCTCTCACCCCGTTTCTCTCTCACACCCGAAATACTCAAATGTCTCACTCCATTCTCTTGACCTAAATCACTAAAGGGTTTTGAAGCTCTCCCAATCCGAAAGGTACATATTGTAATTCTAAAAATAAATTATTTTGCATGTCATTGTGATCCTTTATAAAAAAAATTTGTCATTTTTTTTTTGAAATTGTTTGTTATATTTTTTTTATTATTTTTTGGGTAGAATTCCATGACACCTATCTCGAGTGGTGGGATCTACGTCAGGATCACATACATGATTTTCCTTGGGTTCAGAGCTCCATCAGATATATGGAGTGGTATTGGGAGCAAACAGTGAGACACATCATGCCACCACCCCCACTGAGACCCCCTCGTGGTTATATTGCAGATAACATGGTAGGTTTTGGTTTTGTTATTTTTATTTTATGGAATTCTTAACCATTCAAAACAAATTTTTCTATAATTAACTAATCTCACTTAATATTCGTAGGTGCCGACAACGCAAAACATAAGTGAGGTGCTCGCTCAAGGAGTGTTGTTGTATCCTAACTATGAGGAGTGGGGACGCATTGTTGCGGTGACTCGTGGCCTTGTAGAGGCGGCGGTGGGGGATATGCCACAACCAGAAGATGATGATTCCTATGTTCCTTCTCCGGATCGTTTTGGATTACATAGTGATTATGATGATGCGACAGGTCCTGCTTTCTTCGGGATTGATGAACACATGTTCACCATTGAGGAGTTGTTTAGTGAAGGAGTATACATCACTAATGACGATCCAGAACAATAAGCTTCACAACCACCTCCTCATCCAGCTACACAAGCAGTTGTGAGACCGTTGATGTGTTATAGATGAGGATCTCACCAACTTTTTGGATCCTCTCATGTTGAGACTGCACAGACAAAGATAGACGAGACGACTCCCATCGCAACAACAACTTCCTCTGCACCGCCTTCTTTAGCACCACCTGCTCTTAGGAAGACTAAGAAGAAAGGATGGGGACAGACTCTAGGATGATTGTGTTTGTGTTCGGACTTTAAATCAAAACGAATTCTAGAACAATGGGTTTGTGTTTATTGGAATGTAATATGGGTCTATGTTTATTAATATTTCAATTCTTGCATGTTGGAAAACAGAAGATCAAAATTTAAGACTTTCGAGGCATATTATATATAAACAAAGAGGGTGTTTTAAATCGAATATAAAAGATGCGTGTTATATATAACACGCCTCATTTACAACACCCCCTTTTAGAACTGTTTAGTTTTATTTTTACAAAGGAGACGTGTTTTATATAACACGCATCCTTTGAATTTGGATTTTTTTAAAAAAACCCCCCCTATGGAGGCGTGTTATTCCCTAAAAAATTTGATTTAAACCCATGGGGTGCTGTTGGAATAAAGGAGGCGTGTAACATGCCTAAAAAATCCAAAAATTAAAATACTCAGTTAGCGCTGACCGGGTTCAGGGTTAGTTTTTGCAATTAAAATCGGGCGTGAGGTTAAAAATAAAATAAAATTATTTCAGAGGGTTATTTACGAAAATTTCCCAAAATAAAAACATTGGGGATTACAAATAAGGCTGCACACGGATATGAATGTATCATTTTCCATACCAAGACCTTTGTATGGCCCATGCGTATCAATAAAAGAAGAAAAAAAATGCATGGAAACACAGAAAAATAAAAAAATGAAAAAACAATAGTTCACGTTCGTTTGGAAACACAGATTGAAAAGTAGCTTTTGGAATAAAGCTGTTTTTTAAGATGATTTAAGACCTTGACTTTTTTAGGATGAATTTTTTTAATTTAGAATCAATATTTGAAAGGAATTTAATGTTTGGTAGAGAAAGTTTCTTTTCAATTCAAAAAATCAATTTCGATCGAAAATCACAGTTTCTGAGCTTTTTAAAACACGGATTTCGAGAGAGAAATTAAAAGAAATCCCGCTTTTGATTCCGTCGAAATCCGTCCCGTTTGATTGTACGATTTTAGATTTTAGCTTTTTAAAAAATAAAATCATCCTAAACCGCACAACCAAACGGAAAAAAAAAACATTGACAAGCCCTCGACATATTACATTAATGCACGCCGAAAGAAATACTAGCTAGGATAATGCCTGGAAAAAAAAATTGGCACGAAAGGCACATGAAACACGTATTTTAGCTCGTGACAAGTACTGGATAACAGTAGGAATTGCACGTGCGATCACAGTAGGAAGTTTCCAAGAAATCACCCATCGCACGTGCGAGACTCACGTGTCACTAGACAACCTCGCCTTATATACGCAACTGAAACCTTCCGTGCACGCGCGCGAGGGTCACCCCCCGCCGAAAATGAAAGATTACCGTCACTCAAGTCCCACACGACCGTCCACTCAATGTACCCGGGACCCCATCAGTGGATGCTTCCGTGCATTTTGGTAGGGCTTCCCAAAAGTCCCCTTCCCATCTTTTTAAAGGTCCACCAAAACGAAACAGGGGACGAGAGAGGGAGTATGGACTGGAAGGCTGAGATGCGATGCAAGAAACACCCGAACCACAAAGCAGAGGGGGTCTGCCCGATCTGCCTAACAGAGAGGCTCGATCAGCTCTCTCTGTCGTCTTCGAAGGAATTCAAATCTCTGTCATCCTCGTCTTCCACCATCGGAGGTTCCTCCTTCTCTTCCGTCTCCGTCTCCTCTGTCCGTTCCCCAAACACCCGCCTCAATCCGCCACCACTGGGAAGGAGCCAATCGACGGCGGTGCAGGTGAAGAAGAAGAAGAACAAGAAGAAGAAGAAGACTACGGCAGTGATAGATCAGAATAAGAGGACAGGGTTTTGGTATAGAGCCTCCAGACTTCTGCTCCGATTCGACAGCGACAAGAAGAGAAGGAAACACTTCTCTGCTTCTCGTACCTAGTTTTCTTCGTCCTTGTATGCAAGTATGCATGGTGTGTATATAATAACAATAAATTGATTTTAGTTTTGCTTCATTGAAGAATCGATTTAGATTTTTTTTTTTTTTTTTTTTTGAATGATGAGAGATCTGTTCTGCGTAGTAGTGCAAGTTGAGTTTCAAGGATGCTTCCTTCATGTGTCTCTTTGTTTGGAAGAATTTAAACCGTCGGATTGTGATCGTACGGTGCTGGTGTTTTCAAACGAGTCAGCCGCACGTGGATCTGTCATAGATCTGTCGAGACGTCAGGAATCCGCACGTGATTTTTAACCATGCCTGTGTACGAACTAGTGTTTGTGGTTAGGGCATCAAATGAAGATTGTCGGTAGGCATCAGAAGATGAAGATCAAAATTAGTTACAATAGACAATGTCATAATCACAAGAGAATATAATGTTTCGATCGACAACAGTCCCAGAGACGCCAAACCAACAGTTTTTAGAATAGTTTGTGATCCTTCAATCACCTAAACCATAATACCACACGAGTAACACTGAAACAAATAAATAATGATAAAACATTGATCAGGTTTCTATATATCAAAATAACACCAAACAGATGCTCCATTCCTTGAATTATAACAGGAGGAATAATACATTCTACTTTTCAGCCGTGTAATCCATTCCACTGTCAATGTCCTTTTAACACATGTTTATGGTATACTTAAGCCTAACTTGAACCAGCATTTGTTGATTTTCATTTTCATGAGAGTTCTGTAAAACACCGGCCCTTTCTGAATTCTATACAATTTGAGATCTTCACCAATGAGAGACCCCCAATATTCCTTTTGTGTGTGAATATTACTATCTAGGCAGCTCTGGTTTACCAGTGTCAGAGTCATCTTCATCATCAAAATCATAGTCGCTCCTCTGGTCGTTGGATGGCCGTTTCAATCTCTGGAATATTTCGTCCAAGGAATCTGAGGAGGATGCCCTTGTATGTAGCTTCACTTCCTGAGACTGACTCAGAGGAAGGAATTTCCGGGATCCTATATTGGCCCGAAGACTTTGGAAATTTGTTTTCATGTTATCCCACTTCGAAGCCAGAAAAGGTTTTTGAGAGCTTCCAACTTCGAGCAGAGACACTGTCGCAGGTGAAATGTTCTTCTCTTTCAGTCCATTTGCATTGGATGATTGCCTGCCCTGTTGTTCCCTTACTGTGGCATACTTGTTTGCTATGGCTTCTCTGCTGCTGCTGTATCTCTCACTCCTATTCAAAGGCTTTAATTGACTTCCCTTTGCATTCTCCTTGGTTGGACTGGGTGTCCCTCTAATATCCACAGAATTTTTATCCTGAATCACAGTTTTAATTTTAGTGGATAAATAGATGTTGATTTTCAGAAAGTAAATGGAATAAAAAAATATCAACACGACCAGTTCCCCCCCCCCCCCCCCCCCCCCCCCCAACAGAAACCATGATGGAAAATACTGGCCCAGATTGCATAATTTCAAACTGAAACTACTGACATGATGCACTACCACAATCATTTATGATTTCTCATGACAATCTAATTTCTAGTGGATTGGGTACTACCAGTGTGTCAACTCTAGACAGATCACCAAAGCATAAGAATTTCAGAAAAAGGAATTCTTCAAATTGCAGAAAATTCAATACTCGCAAATACTGAGCAGGGAAAGGCCATAACAAGGCTCAGCAAAACCATAAAAAAGGAGTTGGAACTGTTAGATATGAAAAACATCAGGTGCAGAACAGGAAAATTCAGTGAATTTCATATTAAACCAAAGAAACATAATGGCTACAAAAAAATAAATACCCAAAGTGCATAAAGAAAGGAGTTCTTGATTAATTTGCACAGAAATATTTCTATGATAGTTTCATCAAGAGAATTATGAAGCAAGACATACCAGAGGCGTGCTACCAGACTCGATGTCCATATTTATGTTGTTAAAATTTCTTGCCAGGGGTAAAACATGCTCACCAACATTACGACCTTGTTCAAGCCATAACCGCTCTGAATAAATACAAGAAGTTGAAGAAATTATGTTGTTGGCATTTCTTGTCAGAGGTGTGAGGTATCAAATGCTTATTGAAAAAACTGCTTAAAATTTAATATTGCTACAAGGTCACAGAATTTGATGCAAAGCATGCGATTTCACTCACCTTTTTGTAGGATGATTATACCTGATGGATCAAATCCATCCACATCATCTGCCTCATTTTGAAACCTTAGTTTTTTCCAGTTCCCAAAGTATTCTACCACTCGACCAAAAAAGTTGCTTGCGACTAGAAGAGTATAAACAACCATAATGAGGGGATAAATTCTATTGAAGCCTTTGCCAAAAAAGGGGACAGCATCATCAATATTTCCCATTCTCTGCACATGAAAATCGAGATATTCATTGCCCAACCAGCAATTGTATAGGAAAATTTACAAAGAATCCAAATTCCAGTTTCAAAGTACTTCGTACAAGTTATAGAAAAAACAAAACTTTGATGAACAGGAAGCGGCATTCAAGAAGATTTGTAGGTTAAGTGAAATGACACACTTGCAGCTTGAGCAGACAAGATGGAGGACATATAAATCCTAGAAAACTGAATTATTAATATGGAGATTGTGATTTTTAGTTGGTGCCTATGTAGGCTGTAAGAGAACCAATAAAGCATAATCGTCATCCTGTCATAATTCCTATAGGAACACCATACATTGATACAATTATTATTATTATCATTTGCAAACAATAAATAAATGTGGTCCACTGATGAATAATGTAACAATTCACTAAACTGCATTAATCAAATTTGGCCCACATGATAGTACCAATTTCAATCCATGGACTCTAACATCAACTAGAAAGTGCTCATGAAATTCATGTGGCTTAAAAAAAAAAGGAAATCCTGTACACCTGAAATATTTTTAGAAACCTGTTAGCAAATTTTGTAAGGGACTTGTATGCAATGTTCTAATCACTTCTAGGACCCTATTAACCCCCCCTCTTAGGCCTAGGCAGGCCCAGCCCACAACGCTTAGCGGCTATCCACTTTTCCAATTAATCCCCCATTGATTAATAAGCTATTAAGTTACCTTATATATATTATATATCTATTGATTAATTTTTTACGCTATCCCAATTATGCTTATAGCCTTGTATTATTAATTTTGTTTTGATGTTATTTTGTTATTATTTTATAGTCTAAAATTATTATATATATATAATACGTATATGTATTATATTTATTATTTAAAAAAGTGATTGATTAATCTCCGATTATTCCTCGCTTAGCCGATTAATCCTTAGTCCCTCCTCAACCACTCTACTAGCGCCTAATGCTTTTTACAACATTGCTACTATGTAAAGTCTTATTTGTGTAATGGGGCAGACTACTACTATCATATTTGAATGTAATTCTTTTCTATCATGAAGGAACAAAAAGACAAACCCTCAGCACACATAAACGGAGATTTTGAATTACACTAGTAGACTTGCTCCCTTTACATTTGGATTTTCTTTAACTAAATGAAATTGGTAAACAAAAGGTAGCATTTAATATACCAAACATAAGTACATTAAGGCTGCCATGTTCAGAGATGAAATCACATTAAAAAGCATCCCATTACTTTTTAATGCTATGAATAACAGATTACAGTAATTGCACAAGAAATATGAGCACACAAGGAACTTTAGAAAATGCAACTATTTATACTGCCAGATTATCAGCATGACTGATTTGTTTTCCACAATGCTCATTCTCAAGACACCTTGAAAATCCTGATAAAAAATGACAACTCCACTATTTTAATCTCTATGTTTTTCTTAGATTCATCAGATCTGTTTATAAGAAAAATATCAAAAACAGAAATGAGATGACAGAGAATGCTTACCTTCTCAAAGATGGTTTTCACATTCCCACCAAGACGAATGAGATTAAGAAAGTTGTATGAGATCGGCGGTGCATATCGTGCAACCATCCTAGGTGGAAGTAGCGAGAGCATTTATATTAACAATGATATATAATCAATTTTATCTTTCAACAGGGAATAAGTAATACTTACGAGCATATCATAAGCAGGCTGACTGAACTCGTTTGCCTTAAAGTCAGTGAGTAGAACATCAGCATCCCAATCTTAAATAAAGAATAATATGTACAGATGCACATATACATCAGAGGAACAAAAGCAGCAACCTGTGGAAAATATGAAACTGTGATGTACAACTACCACTACCAGTATAATTATTATGCATGAGACAGGAATTAAAAAATCAGCTAGATTTTTACAAATACGGTTCATGATAAAATGAGATGTTAACTTGGTGGGCCTGAGCGATGTAAATCTCTCATTTTACAAATGCTCTGCTTGACATTTTACTTCTCCATTACATTTTGATGCATGGAACTATTTTTTCAAAGAAATATATTCCACTGGAAAAAGTGTCAATTGGAAATTGGAATGGACAGCAATATTAAACCAATTTAGTAAGTGACCACAGAGGGGGAGGGGGGTCCAAATGTCTCTCGAAAAGGCAATTGTCGTCATTTCTGTTGAGTTATTCAACTGTTTTTGCGCTTTCATTTGTTTGGCTTGCTGCTTGTGACGCATGGATTTAAATATCAGGTGTATTTGTGCATCACAGCATTTTATTCTAATATTAGTACAGACACCTTGACATAATATAGCAGTAAGTTCTACATGGCCAGATTTCTTACTTTAAATTTGGTCATACCTACCCACTTCCCTGTCCGCCCACCTCTCTTATCTTCTCGGTAAATCATAGATATCATTTGTACTTCCTAAACAGTAAATGTTAAAAAGTGAATTTTAGGGAAATTTTTAAGCTGCTTTTCCAGTTTTTTTGTCTGATGGGAAGGTGTTTGTTCTTTGAGAAAATAAAGATTACGAATTTTGAGGAATGATGTGTGTCTTGGTACTATTAGCATAATACATAATTATTCATAGAAAATATGTAAAAGTCAATTTCTCCTGAAAACATTTTCCACTCCCACACAAGAAATACTGTACCTTTTTAATTATCAATATTCAAGAAGCATGTTATTTGTATTAGGCCAAAAAAGGAAGTGGCCTAAGGTCATCAAAAAAAAGAAAGTGGCCTAAGGAGCAAACACAGTATTTTCCTGATCAACCATGTAGAAGGATTCCCTATACTCAAGAATGGCATACAAAAATAACTGGCTGAGCTAACTCAATATGGAGGATTATTTAATTTAGTCGTATCAGCAAGAACATCTACATAGTAGGCATCAGCCACAGATGAAGAAGCAATACATATATGTATGGTGCATGCAGTTCACATATCATCTAATTTAACAAGATGGGTTGGCAGGCAAACAAATATTAGTTTAGGTAAAAGCAGCTGACCAATGATCTTGACCAAAACCGATTTTCGACTGCTGTGTAAATCAAGTCGAATTAAGTTGCATTCGATGTACCCTGTGTGGTAGCTTTCAACACCATTAGATAAGTATTTCTCCATTTCTCTAGGTTCTTGATTAACACTTGTCCAAGCAATGGACACAACAACATACAAAAACATCACTGTAGACATTCCGCAAACTTAGATTACAAAATATGCATGGAGGTGTCCATATAGCTAATCAATAATGTAATTTCGCTCCATACAAGTGATTTAAGTGCAGCCGCACATGTTGTTTTATGGCCCAGGGGCATTTAATCTGCCATGTACCCACATGTGCTATTGATGTCCATATGTGTGGCGCATGGGTGGCCGCATTTTTTTTTTTCAGTTTTTGCAGTGTACTGTTTGAACAACCCAATTTTGTTCGAACAAAATAACTGTCGTTTGAATGCAGTTAGAACAAAGTTTGAACGGTAGTTCAAATGTCTAAAAATGAATGCTCTAGAAACAAACTCCGTTTGAACGACAGTTTAAACATATAAAATATTGATTGTTCGAGCAAACCTATCAATGTGTGATCGCAAGTTCGGTATATGCAGGCACATATGCCTTTTGGACCCCAACTACATGTGCAGACCACATGTCACATTGAAAGCTCCGTAATACTTCATACAACCAAACATAAATTATATTTATAATTTCAGGTATTGATCAAACATAAATTATATATAATTATTGTATTAGCCACTTCGTGTGTTTAATTGATGACTAAGCCTAATGCGACACATGCTGTACAACCAAATTGGTTAATGGCATTGCTCCATGATCTATTTAGAATCCTGGAATTTATTTCTGAAAAATCCAGGAACTTCTGGACAAAAACATTAAATATAAAAAGGGGACCAAAAAGAAAAAATTTACCTGCACTAACATCTCTTGCTTTCCTACTGCTTTTATGAGTATGGAAAATAGAGACAAATCAACTCCACTAGGCAAAAGTGTTGCTTCAGCTAAAAGAATGGCAGCTGACATGCAACCAAGAATAATTGCCAAAATTTTCTCGAGCTGCTTTCTAAGTATACAGCGCCACACTAACTCTGCAAGAAGCACCAGATATTTATTTAAACTAACAGAAAAGAACAGTATATGTAGAGAAAAGAGAAGCTTATTTTGATAATTCAGGAAACTTCACGAATTTAAAGTCTACATCCAATCACCTTGAATTACCATCAATATATAAAACAAAAATCCTAGAATGATTATCAATTCATATGGTCAAAATATAATTAAACATGGATGGGAGATTAAGTGAATTAGAAGTAACCACAGAGGCTAATTACCCATTGTATCAAGAAAGGATCCCAATGTGCCAGTTCGAACAGCTCTAAAACTTGAAACGTATTTCCTGAAAATAATGAATTTTACAAAAATTATATTAAAAAGATGATATCATCCTAGAGATAAAGGTGATTGAAATGCCACATATTTAATATTTTCATATATGCAAGCATATAATATATAAATAAAATATCTCAACAGAGAGAGAGAGAGAGAGAGAGAGAGAGAGAGAGAGAGAGAGTAGTGATATGACGCGGTCCGTGCGAACCGCATATATACGTCCTTTAAAGGGTATATGCGTCAGTAAAGCAAGCATATAGCTCATAGAAGCATGTACCTAATTGAGCTATATGATTTCTTTACTAACGCATATACTCCTTTAAATGACGTATATACACATTCGCATGGACCGCACAAACCGCATATTATCAATAAACTACACACACACACACACAGTTACTAATGTAAACTGAATTGAAAAGAGAAACTTCCATGGCACGATGAAATTATTTGATTAAGACTGCATTTAAATGTGAGGTTAAAACGTTATGATTCTTAATATCTTGTGTTTCAAACTTAACTTTTGAAAAACATTGTTTTATTAGCTTTTCAATGGCAAGATTGTGATTTGAAAAGCTAAATGCTAAAAATATGTTTGGATCTGAATTTAGAATTTTTTTTTTTGAATAAATATCGGAGAATCTTATTTCTAGAAACCCTTGAAATAAGGAGACGAGAGATCTCCTTACATAATAAAAGAAAATTTTAAAAATATGCAAAAATTAAATTGTTCCTGTAATTATTCAAGCTATCCCCATCTTGCTCCCATTAAGGAATACGGCGAAGGCTCCTCTAAAATGAATTTGACCCACTCGAGAAGCATCGACAATAGAGCAGTCCAAGTGTTTTCTACAAACACTCTTTTTTTCATGAAAACTCCCTCATTCCATGATAGCCAAATAGACCAACAAGTAGCATGGGGAATGAACCATGTGAACTTAGCATAATTACTCCTATCACCTTTCTTTCGACGAACCCGGAACCATCTCCACATGCCTTCCATATCTGAAAATAAGCAAGCAGAACCAAGAGCATTTCCAACTTTCTTCCATACGAGAGAATTAAATGTGCAAGAAAAGAAAAGATGATATCTCGATTCTTCCTCAATTCTGCACAAACCACAAACTATATCACCATCATTAGACCATTTCGCCTGATTTGTTTTTGTAATGATTTTATCATTAGAAAGAAGCCACATAAAACACCTTATCTTCAATGGAGAGAGCACCTCTCAAATCTGAGGTACAATTGGGCCGAGAGAATGATAGGAAGCGACTTCTGATTTAGTTGCTGATATAATGAGCGAACGGAAAACCCATTTCGAGGGGTTGGCCTCCATTCAAATGAATCCTCTTCCTCTAAATCAAGAGATACATTTTGGAGACCCGCTAGAAGTAATGAAAACTCCATCATCTCATCATCTGTAAGATCACGACGTAGTCTAGGTAACCAAATTATAGAATTGATGTCACAAGGGAAAGAATCGCAAATGAGATCATTCTCATTGAGCGCCACCCGGAATATATTTGGGAATAGATTCGCCGGTGAAGAACCATCGAGCCACTTATCCTTCCAAAAACGGATTGCCCTTCCGTTCCCGGGAATAAATTGTATATCCTGCATCAACACCTCCGCCCCTTCCAAAATATTCCTCCAAATTGTAGAGACAGAAGCTCTATGCCCAGCAATAAATGAAAGTCTCATGCACCCCCAATAGTACTTCTCTCGAATAACTCTAATCCATAAGGCCTCCAGATCTACAATCAACCTCCAAAGCCATTTCCCCAAAAGTGCCTTGTTCATATTGCGAAGATCAAGAACTCCCATGCCTCCATCCTTCTTAGCACAACAAAAAACCTCCCAATTTACAAGATGGGGCTTCCTGGTTCCTTCTTTTGTACCATTCCAAAGAAATCTCCAACGAATTTTCTCCATCTTACTAAGAATCCCACAAGGAATCTTGAAGATTGAAAAAAAATATAAGGGAAGACTTGTTAGGGCCGCTTTGAGAAGTACTAGCCGCCCACCCAAACTAAGAAGACGACCTTTCCAACCTTCAAGTTTCTTATCGACTCTTTCAATTAGAGGCTCCCAATCTGAATTTCGAAGGGTTCTAGTATGAAGCGGAAGGCCTAAATACTTGATTGGAAACTTCGAAGCATTACATCCCATCCTTGAAGCTAATAAAGACACATCAAATGCAATGTTGATCCCCAACAAATTACTTTTAAAAAGGTTGACTTTCAGCCCGGAAACCATTTCAAAGCATTTGATAATAAATTTGAAGCCTTCCAAGTTACTTTCATTTGCATCACAGAGAAGGATTGTGTCATCAGTGTATTGTATATGAGAGATGTGAGAACCACCTTTTGTAACTTCAAGACCATGTAACCAACCACTAGCCACCCCCTTATGTAGCATTCTACTCAAAACATTTGCTACAAGGATGAAAAGGAAAGGGGAGAGAGGATCCCCTTGGCGAAGACCCCTTCCCGAATCAAAATATCCTACCGCCTTCCCATTAACAAGGATCGACATACGTACAGTAGCAATGCATTCCTTTAGCCACCACTGCCAAGAAGAAGAGAATCCATAATTCTCCAATAGCCTCCAAAGGAAGTCCCAATGAACGGAATCATAGGCTTTTTCAAAGTCAAGTTTGCATAAGAAACCCTTCCTTTTGCCTTTGTGTGCACCGGAAACACACTCTAGAGCAATTAGAAACCCGTCAAGAAGAGACCTCTCTTTGATAAACGCTGATTGGCTTAAATCCACAAGATCTGTGATCACACTCCGAAGGCGATTGGCCAAAACTTTGGCAATGATTTTGTATGCACCGTTAAGGAGACTAAAATGTCGATAATCTTCAATTCGCTCTGCCCCTTTTTTTTGGAATCAAGGCTATAAATGTGGCATTACGGCAGGCACACCCTTGACAACAAGCATGGAACTCATTCAACATGTCCACCACTTCCTTCTTTACAACATTCCAAAAGACTTGGAAAAATCGCAAAGTGAACCCGTCAGGGCCAGGCGTCTTATCTACATCCATTTGTCGGACTGCTGCAGTAATCTCCTCCTCAGTAAAAGGGGCATCAAGTATCTGACATTGGGGAGCAGTAAGTTTTGGCAAGTCAGCATCAAACCACTTTGGAAGCCTTGATCTATCCTTCCTGAAGAAAGAGTTAAAATGGTGCTCAATATTTGTTTCAATTTCATCCATCTTATCCACTCTATATTTATTACATATAATGGATCCAATATGATTAACTCTTCTTCTAGAACTGGCTGCTCTATGAAAGAATTTTGTGTTACCGTCCCCTGCCTTAAGCCAAACCTCCCTAGATCTCTGTCGCGAAGCCTCCTCTTCTTGTCTGAGAATGCCCATCAGATCCTCCTTTGCTTTTTTCCTTTCAGCCAGCTTCAACTGAGATAGGAATCTCTCTTCCTCCTCCTTATCCCATTTTCTTATGATCTCCTCTAAATCTGCTTTCTTTTTTTTTTCCGAGCTACTGATGTCCCTTTATGCCATTCAATAAGCTTTCTCTTAAGAAATTTAAGCTTTTCAGCCACTGCACGAGCTCCCTTGCCTTCCACTATAGCTGTAGACCACCATTCTTCTACCAACTGATAAAATCCTTCCTCCTTTAACCACCAATTTTCAAATCTGAACTGATTTGGTTTAAACAGTGAGGAACTTGTGGATAAGAGGATGGGAATATGGTCTGAACAAGACCTAACCATTCCCAGAAGATGGCTTCCCTGAAACATATCCTCCCAATTGGCATCCACAAAGCATCTATCCAATTTTGAAAGAGTTGGTCTGTCCCTCAAGTTACTCCAGGTGAATCTGTGAGTTTAGAAATTTTTAGATTTTCAAACGCAAAATCTACCTAAACTTAGATCCAAACGGGGCCTAAAAGAACATTCCACTTAAACAAATTCTCATAAATACTTCACTATAAAGCAAACACTGAAATAAAACTTAAATTTGAAAACCCAACTGAATAGAGGAAAGTATTTATAGGCCTCCAAAATGCTTATACATCCCAGATTTTGAGGTGATGGATAAATATTGGGAGGTTTGAAAATAAAGGTCCAGAATTGGTGGCAAATATCTTATTTTGAGGTGTTAGACAAGTGTGAAGAGGTTTCAAATAAAAAACCTCTGAATTGGTTACAAATCCCACATTTATGGAAAGAGTTGAAATCAATTCTAATGGATCTCCTCAGCATTCAGCAACTTTTTGTACCAAATGAGATCAAATTTTTTACTCAATTCACATTTGAATTATGGAATTCAAATTTTGAGTTTGAAATTTTAATTCTCTAGACCATTTATTAAGGCATTTCTACTCTTCCACTCTTCTACTTTATAGTTGTCTTTAAGGGCACTTTGGTGGCCCTATCCCGAATACAAGCATTTCACCGTAATGTTGATGTATGGGTTACATCATTCTCCTCCAATCGGGAAGATTTCGCCCTCGAACACAAAGTGTCCTCGAGAAGTGGTTGTCCTTTGTAATGAACAAGATGTTTGACGTTGAAGATGTCAGCGGTCTTGATGTTTGGTGGAAGGCAAAGGCGAAGGCAATATGCAGTGATATGATGGCTTCCCTATAATGTATGTCTCTATTTGATGGATGACTGGTGCCAGCTGCCTCCAATTCTCTATTTCCTTCTCTGCTCCTAGCTCTCTTTCATCTTTATTTATTTGTTATGATGGTTTATCTCGCTTGTACTTCCTTGTTATTATATATGGAGGTAGCTATCCTACCAAGTTTAATTTCAAAAAAATATATACTGGTACTTTGATTTAAAAGTTCCCATGCAAGGTCGATTTGAACTATATTCAAGCTTCAAAAGAATTGGAAAAAATGGCAAGGCAAACATTAGATTTTTTGAATATAATATATTCACTACTCTACTTTATGCATCTTCTGTAGCTTTCAATATATCATTAGTGCGTGTCGAATAAGTTGTCCATTAAAGATATCAATTGTAGATGCTTTAAAAAACTAAATGAGGTAAGAATTACCAAGAATGAAAATAAATATAAAATCGTGGATTAGTAGCTAGAGACAAACCATCCAGTTGAACTGCGTCGTTCATAATTTTTTATAGTATCTTCGAGCTCAAGGGCCTCTATGACGTAAGTCATATACTCACTGCAGAAAAGATGGAGATTGTCAATATATATATGACATGGTAGGAAATGTTAAATGTAAAAGGGAAAAAGTAAAAGTTATAATTAATTTAAAAACATTGAAAGTCCCATATTCCATTCCCCGAGAAGCTGGAAAAAGTGTGCTGCTTAGTATATCTGTTATCTGCATACTGTAAAGGTTTCAAAAATCCTTATTTACGCTTGAAGCATATTTTTCCATTGAAATAAGTTAAAAATCATATAGCAAAATCACATTCTTAAAATAAGATGCCTGTAGAATCCAGCTTGTACAAATTACGTCCAAATAAAATTCCCATGAGTAACATAACCAGAAGATGTATTATCTTCATTATTTCTTTCATCTGGGTACTGTTTAAGATGTATTTTTTTTTTAACGACAAAAGTCTAGCTTTGCATTTTAGAAGATATTTTTTTTGGATTTGTATAGATTTTAGATTATATTTGTGTGTTGATCCAAATTTTTTTTAATGGGAAAGCAGTCCTTATCTTCAAATGTAATATTTGATGTGGATTGCTTAGATTTGTCAAAAATTCATGTGAAATCCTTTTAGTATTTGAGATTTGTTTCTTTTTCATTTCTCCCTAGACTAATTTATTTGTATGAGGCTTTTCAAAAAAAAATTACTTTTTTTTCTCATCCTGGACCTAAACTTTTCGATGTGTTATGGATCTGTTTATTGGATTAAAAAGACAATTAGAAAAACATTTGTTTGAGATTATGCAAATAATATATTTTTGTTTTGTTTTGCTTTCCTTTCCATTGTAGTTTATACTTATTATTTTGGTCCTTTGCTCATGAGTTGTTGCTGCTTGGACGATGTTATGTTTTGCATTGTAATATTTTTGGGTCTATGATTTATTGACTTAAACTGTAAGTCTATTTTTGTTTATGATACGTTTTTTTTTTTTGGCGAAAAGGTAGAGGATCGCCCTCATTTTATTAAATCAGAGAGAAAGCCCAAAGTAGCAAGCATAAACAAAAGCAAGAAAAACAAAAACATAAGAGGGGAAGCATCTTTATTGGGTGCTAAATGATAGTTGAAATATCTTATGCGATGTGATGAATTATGATTTTCAATGATAGTTGAAAGCATCTTTATTAGGTGCTCTTAGTGAATTATGACGTTGAATGAAACACTTTTTTTTTTGTTGAATGTTAATCGATATTTACATCAATTTCTCATGGTTATGGATAGATTATTTGTCATTAACTTGTTTCTCATTTTGCTTAATATGGATGAATATGATACATAAATTTATGACGTATTATTGAATTATTTGTAGCTGTGCCCATTTCTTTTTATTTTCAAAATTGTCATGATGTCATATCTGTGGTCCGCAGCAATTGCCTAGCTAATAGCAAATAAATAGAAATTTAACCCTAGGTCATATTTCACTTTTCAAAGGAAAATCTAATTTTGCAAACTAGATTTTGGTAGGTTGGTCAGCATCCCCCATCTCCACAAAAAGGAGGTTAGGGGTTGAAAACCCACTCATGCCAACTATGCGCCCTTTTGGGGGGGGGGGGGACACCAATTGTCAAAATAGAAAAAGGGAAATCTAATTTTAGATGGACAGATGAATTCTAGGTGAAAATATTTTTTTTTCGAGGCTTATTATGGACAAATCAATCTTGGTGGGGAACCTTTCCACAACATGTATTTGAGGTGAAAATTTAGGAGATGTGACAAATGAAGATATGACAAGAGTAAATACTGGGATGTTGCAGTGAGTACAGGTGAACCCAGCCAGGAAGGACACAATAAGATGGAAAAAAATGTTAAGGATTTTAAGTTAAGTCCTTTTATAATGCTTTATAATATTGCATGAGAAGATAGGAGCTGTAAACTCCTCAAAATACCCGAATTAGAACACAAAGCACATTGGGCAATCAAACGCCTCAATTTTGATCTCAACAAGGTAGGAGAACATAGGAAACTTCAACTCAATGAGTCAGAAGAGATTAGGAATGATGCTTATAACTGTGTTAAAAGGTACAAGGACCACATCAAGATCATGCATGATAAGATTATCCTTTGTAAGGAATTTTTCCCCGATCAAAAGGTCCTTTTGTACAATTTTAGACTATATCTATTCCCTGGAAATTGAAGTCTCGCTGGATTGGCCCATACACAGTTGAGAAAGTTCATCCACATGGGGCGATTGAAATCCATAATGCTAAGGATGGTAGTACTTTGAAGTCAATGGAAGTCGTTTAAAACCATACCTTGAATATCTGAGCCCAGAATTTGAGGAAACACTTCCAAAAGATCATGTGTATCAGGATTGATCACTTTGTACATTCTATGAGATTTTTAGGTTTAGGGTTAGGATTGATCACTTTGTACATTCTATCAAGATTGATCACTTTGTACATTCTATCACATTTTTTTATTATTATTCTTTGCATTTGTGTACATATTTGTCATTTCTATGTTTCTGTGCGGATTCACTGAGCTATTTTGTCACATGATAAATTATAAGAATTCACATCAAATAAGGTATGCAGTCCCTACCTTTCTTACTTATTTCTATTGTCCTTTTCATTTTTGAGCACCACATGCATCATTTTGTAGTTGTCATTCCCATTGAGGGCAATGTTAGGTTTAGGTTTGGGGGTGTAATAAACAAATCTTGATGGGACATTTTAAAAAAAAAAAAAAAATTTTGGAAAAAATTCAATCATTGGGATACCTTTGGCTTGCGAGATCAATTTTCACTCTAGTTGTTAATTTTATCCTGTGTCTAAAATGTTTTTCGCAAATTTCAAGTTTTGGAAAATTTCTCAGCACTTATAGCCACATGTGTGTAGCCTAAATGAAAAAGTAAAACCTAAGGAGAACTGGAAGAATCATTAGTGGAGACTTAACCCAAGAGAGATTTGAGTCATTCTATTCTTGGAGGGCTTTTACATAATTTTGAGTTACAAGTTAACTCAATTTTTTCTTGTTTTCACTTAAATGTCGTTTGTTTGATCTATTTATTCTTGTTTTGATCAAAGACTTATGAACACCATAAAAAATTGGATTACTACACTAGAAACTCCTCTGAATTCTTTTCAAGGCATACAATAACCATGTGAAACTTGGGAAATGTTTTAAGCTATCTTTGTTAAACCATCTATCATGTTCAACCGACCTGTTCTTATACTTATCCACTAGGACTTATGGTGTTTAATTCAATGTTCTTGAGTTGGTGATATTATGTTCCTAAGATCAAATTAATTTTCTTTTTTCTTTGATATGGTTCGTCCTTCTATAAAATCTTATATGTGAATGATTTGAATTTTGATTCCTTGCCACATATAAGTTGAGATAATTGAGCCCACTTCTAAGTGATTTTATTGTTGAGTGTAATATCCGGTGAGTATTTAAAGTCAAGGTGAAATCCATTCTAAAAGTGATCAAAATTATGTTTTACTTGAAAAAAGAAAGCTACATCCTTGTTGGCAATACACACACACTTCATATTTGATTACGAGTGGAAACTTCTAACATGTGAATAGAGTTCTTAACTTTAGTGGATTTTTATGAAGCTCCCTAAGATGTTTTTTTTCTCATGTTTTAGAAAGAAAAAAAAAGGCTTTGAATTTTATGGGTACAATCGTTGCAAACCCTCACGAGACACAACTCGTCCACTAGGGTAACCTAGGGATTTAAAGGCTTGTTACACATGTTAAGTGTAACCACGATTCCTATGAAAGTGAGTTAGGATTTTCTTTTTTTTAGTTTTACTCAAGGACTAGCAAAAAGGCAGTTTGGGGGTATTTGTTAAATGTTCAAAAGAACATATTTTCATATGCTTTTCAAAGTTGTTTTGGAACATTTTCATATGCAATTAATTCATTTCTACATACCTATTAGGGAAGTTTTTTGTTCTTTATATTCAAAGTATATTTTGCACAAATTGACAATATTTATACATTTAATATGGATAATCATAATTTTTTTCACATGGAGCCATATTTTAAAATTCATAAATCTAAATTTGGTAGTATTTTAATTTGGAAAAATCTAAATTTGGCCGGTAATAAATTGGAGAATGAATTAGCATTCAAAGATTCATCAAAATTTATAAATCTAATTCACTAAATAAACAAAATCTTCAATTAAATCAGCCTTGATTTTTCTAACAAATCAGCAAGATCTTCAATAGATTTTGCAATTGCATATCGAACATATTTTAAAAATCAACATTAAAGCTCCATCAAGTCAACATTTACAACCAATTCAGCCCTCAAAACCCCTATAAAAAGGGCAATGTAGAGAGGGAGGAAGGCATCTCTTCATTCAACCAAGAAGAATTTTATTTTCAGTCTTTGTTCTTTCTTTTTTGTTGACATAGATTCTATTATATTTTCAATAAAAATGTCTATTTTATTTTTATGAAATATTTTTATTTTTATTCTAGAATTTTACCAACCATACTAGGCTAGAAAATCCTTCCATCAAGGAGAGGATTCCACCCCATGAGTTTGAGTGATTGATAGTTTTAGATCTTCTATCGTTCTACTTAGATGGGATATGGTTGATGCTTTATAAACCCTATTTTTAAATCGAGTAAAAATTAATTGCTTTTGAAATATTTTATTTTCATTAAATGCAAAAGAAAGAATCATCACAATACTCGTGGGGTGAATTTCCAATCCTTGATAGTCTTTTTATATATGATTTCAACTTTAACTTTTATAATAGTTTTCTTAAATCAATCACTGATATTTTGTTTTTAAACCTTTTTGTCGAGAATTGATAATTTTATATTTTTACTCATTTGCTTCAATAGCATCCTTGTGGGATCAACCTCTCACTACCACTTTCTATCAAGAATAAGTAAAAGTTTTATATTTTGTTGACAAAGACGAAATCTAAAACGAAATCTAAAACAACAATTTCGAAATCATCAAATCTGTCGCCAACCGTGGTTGAAGGAACGTATAGGTGGGATTCGTATGTCTGTTCTTATTAATAGAAAAGCGGCTTGATATTTTGATTCAGGGAGGGGACTTCGACAAGGGGATCCCTTATCTCCTCTCATTTTCATCCTTGTGGCAAATGTGCATAGCAGAATGATTAGCAAGGCAGTGGGAGGCGGATGGATTCATGATATTGAAGTTTTGAGAGGAGTGTCCCGAATCACACATATTCAATACGTCGATGATACTATCTTCCTTTGTGATGAAAGGGCGAGCAACTTGGTCAGATTCAAGTTCACAATCAACTGTTTCGAGTTAGTTCCAGTCTCAAGGTAAATTTTTTAAAAAGCACTTTGGTGGGTATTAACATACCGTCTGAGGAGGTGCTCGGGTTTGTTTCCGGTCTCAAGGTTAATTTTTTAAAAAGCACTTTGGTGGGTATTAACATACCATCTAAGTAGGTGCTCGAGTGTGCAACAAGAATGGGTTGTGGTGCGTCGGAATTCCCAATCAAGTATCTTGGGCTACCTCTTCATACCCGAAGTCTCCGGAAAGGAGATTGGGAACCACTTATTTGTGTATTTGATAAAAAAAACTTGATGGTGGCAAGGGCAATCTCTTGAGTATGAGAGGTCGTCTTGTTCTTCTCAAAGCGGTGCTAACTAGCCTTTCTCTTTATTTCTTCTCTATCTTTAAAGTTCCTTGTGGTATTCTCGAACAGATGGAGATGATTCGAAGATGGTTTCTTTGGAATGGTGCCAAAGTGTGAGTAATAGGCCACATCTAGCAAAATGGGACCTTATTTGTAGATCCAAAAAAGATGGCGGAATGGGAGTTCCTGATCTTCGAAAAATGAATATGGCTCCTTTGAGCAAATGGTTATGGAGGTTATTCGCCTCTCTGGACTCTTTGAGGTCTAGAGTTATTCATGGAAAAACACAACTTGGGTAGTACAAGGCTCTCCCTTTCCCCACATCCAAGAATTGTTCTCTCAAAAGTGTGGAAGGACATTATTGATATAGTCAAAGAGATTAAGGTGGATATTCATTTCTCACCCGAAAATGGGGTGGAAACCTGGTTTTGGAAGGACAATTGGCTGCGAGGAACATCCGTGACTTCTCTTTTCCCAAATCTCTTTTAGATTGCCCTCAATGAGGAGGATCTTATATAATTCCGTCACGTGTGGGGAGTAATCTATTAGTTGGGTTCCACGCCTAAGACGAAGCCTTAATGATATTGAAGCCAAGGAATTTCTCTATCTGCTCGTGGCTATTCAAGAGGTGAATTTGAATTTGGAGGAAGAGGATACGGTGATATGGAAGTTGGATCCTCGATCCGGTTTTTCAGTGCATTCCTTTTATAGAAGGCTCAAAAAAGTTTCCAACCCGGACCTATTATCCGCACATTTCGAGCACCTGATATGGGGTTCTCTATCCCCTTTGAAGATTCGGTGTTTTATGTGGAATCTCTCCCTTGACAAAATCCTCACAAAGGTTAATCGAGCAAAATGGGTTGATGATGGAAATATAAGTTGTGAATTTTCTGGTTCGGAAGATGAAACAAGAGAGCATCTTTCCTTTAAATGTCCAGTGTGAAGATTTGGGAGAAGATAGGTGAGGCTCTTGGCTCTCATTTTTCCTTCACTATCTTGAAGGAAAGTGGAGGTGGTTTCGAAAGAGACAAAAGCGAGGTGATCGAAGCAATTTAGCCAAGTTTCAATCGTTGGTTTCTCATGCGGTTTGGTAGAGTATTTGGATCACACGAAATGAATGCCTTTTCCAACATAAGAGTGCATTTTGAAATTACAAGGGCGTCCATTTCCTCTCTTCTTCGCGATTGGGTCACACTTATTTTGGAAGAAGGAACAATTTCTTTGATCATGGGGGGCAATTAGTTCAGGAGGAGTTGAACGAGAATTTGTCTTGGTTTCTTGTTGTATTTTACTTTCATTCCTTTCCTCTTTTCTAATGTAAGGAGATCCCTCGTCTACTTCTATTTGGGGGTTCTTTTCAATAAGACTCTCCTATCTTTATTTCAAAAAAAAATGAAAAAAGGAGACAATATCATCCAAAATAATTAAAGAACTTATAAGTTCTCCACAATGGTCCAAAGATGAATAATTTAATATGTATAAAAGAGTTCCAAAATCAAGGCATACCTTTTGTAACGATAATACTCCTCCCTAGCTCTTTTGAGTTGACGTCTAAGCATAGCCATTGATTTCTCATCCGTATCATAGTCCATATCATTTTCTCCTAGTCTCCCACCTGATGGTTTAAAGGATGGATCTTCTCTGAACTAAATGAGATTGAATTAAAGTTAATCAGAAAAGGAAATAGACAAAAAAAAATGTTCTCTTCTAAAAATGAATTGCTTATATTTAAATTTTCTATGCAATGAGGGGGCATACCATCTGAAGCAACATGTCATCAATAACATCCATATAGGGTCTTAGAGAATCTCGCTTTGACATCTGTTTAGATGTTGCCTGGGCAACCTGATAAGAACAACCAATAGTCAGACACTGAAGGATAATTTTTTGTTTTAGAGAAAAAAGATGTCATTCAAATTATACAGTCAACAAATAAGAGAATACCATATATGCTTATAGATGAAGGATCTATTCATTTATAATTCGATAGGACAAAGTCAGCATAGCAGTGACAACTGGAGAATGCAGGTAACATGTAGAAAAGAAGTGGAAAAGACGAAAGGGCTCAACATGTCAAAAAGATCACAAGATGACAGTTCTCAACATGTCAAACAGATCACAAGATGAAAGTGCTCAACTTGTTAAAAAGATTAGAAAAGAAGTTATACAGGATACAAATTGCACATACATAACCATAAGTCCATACTTTATGACTCATGTATGATGAACATTCGCCATTCAAGTTCTCATTCCTACGGTCCATTATTTATTTATTTTTGGCCAATATTTTCTTCACAAAAAATGTATTAAGAGATTCACGGTCCAAAGGTATTTATGGATAAGAATCAAGCCAAAATAGCCTACTCAAATAAGGGAAAGGATGCTCCCACGACAATTTTACGGCTCTCCACCACCTTTTTAACCCCACCACAGCCATTTTCTGTTGACTATAACCCCACCTCCGTATACATGCATTCCGTTTCACTTTCTAAACCCACTCCCTTTCATTTCTACCTCTCTCTCTCTTCTCTCTCTCCCACCCGCCCCCCCTCCGCCACTGCACAACACCACCGCGCCACCACCACCACCACGTATTAATACAACTAAAAAATTTAGAAACTAACTTAAAAAAGCTTTGATGACACCATCAAGAACCTTCAAGAATTGCAATTGGGAGAAAACTACCTGAAAATGACAAAAATTGACACTAAGACAACATAAACAACAACTTCAAATACTTTGTACAAGCAATAGTTGGGAAGATGAAACCAGCTCTATTGTCTTCATGATACACCAAAATTTACATATATGATACATAATAACCCAATTTATAATATTAAGTTAAGACAATACTTGAGCTCATTGCAAAACTATCTAGCATTATGGTAAGGAAATGTTTTCAAGACTATTTTCTTCAGACCACATCCGCAAACACATGCTCGTGTGTATGTCCCCAACAGGTCAAAAATTATGTAAGAAATCAACAGTATGGTACGACTTGGGTTCCTCGAATCTTCTAAGAATAACAATAATAAACCTTCAAATGCAAAGACTAGACATACCACAATTGCATTTGAGAACTCTTGATGGGCATCATCAAGGTTCACAGCCATCTTAGCAACCCTGTGAGAGAGAACTTTTTGACGATTGTTCCAATCGGCATTTCTCCAAATGCTCTTTGGAATTTCACTTAATCCAAAACCAAGAAGAAATGCACCTGTTACAAGCCCAAATGTATTTGAGCAAGCCATGGCCAAGCCCACAACACCCCCACTCCTGCAAAACCGAAAAATAATCTCAAAAGAAAGTGAAAGAATCTTTGAAGTAGAACCATGGAAAAGCATGCTCATGACAGAAACCTGCAGGTCTGGCATTTCCAAGAAACAGAGAAAATAGTGCTACTTTATAAAGTAAACAATTATGTGATAACCTCCCTGTGATTTTTTTTTGAGAAAATGTAGGTATGATATTATTAATAGATCGCCCCCAAACAAAAGGAGACGAAGGATCTCTGAACTAAATTACAGAAACAAAAATAAAATAAATCAAAATAAAACTCCTAAAAACATGTTGGAACTAAAATAATCGATGCTACCCCGAACTAGTTATTTCCCATAATTATGGAAGGAGTCTCCACTTTAAGAATTCAAACAACCCAAGCTTTAAGAAGAATTACATCATTGCCCATGTATTCTCCAGGTATATCCTCATGGAATATACATTCATTGCGAGATAAACCATATACCCCAAAAACTGCATGAGTTACTAGCCATTGAAATTGAGCAGAATTAATTCGATTGTTTCTAGGTGGAAAAAAAGATGAAAGAAGATGTACTGCAATACCAACTATGCGTCAAACTAATTAGACATGTAAGTGAAAACAATGTACAGAAAAAATTGACACAAGGGCATACCAAATTCTGCGCATTATTATAAGTAGAATGAGTCCAAAAAGGCCAATACTTCCAACAATTAAATAAAATACTAAGTTTGCTCGCACACTAGTCTTTAGTCTTTCTGTCAATGTGAAATCCCCAGCATCTTCATAACCCTGAATGAGTGGCACCACAAGCCTATTTAAAACAAAGCACATGTCAATTATTAGAATAGATAAATCATAAACATGTGCAGTAGATCATTGACAGATTGATCAACTGATACATTTTGCAGATCAAGGAGACATCAATTAGCTTTATATAAATAAATAAAACATAAAGTAAATACATTTATTATTCCGTATGCACACTGATGAAATTCGAAAGTAAAGAAGAAAAACAAAATGTCTGCTCTTCTAGCACAGATGTCCCGAAAAACCAATCAGCAGGCAATAAAAGGATGCATATCACATGTTATATAGATGGTTGTTCAGG
The DNA here is from genome assembly GCA_030737845.1 of Acorus calamus. Taxonomy (NCBI): domain Eukaryota; kingdom Viridiplantae; phylum Streptophyta; class Magnoliopsida; order Acorales; family Acoraceae; genus Acorus; species Acorus calamus. Next base: position 24,679,303 of record CM060869.1, on the reverse strand, counting down.
CACTTCCAAACTCACAATATTAGCACTGAAAATAGATTCACTAAAAGGATGCATAGCACAACTGAAAATAAATGGTTGTTCATGCACTTCCAAACTCGCAATATTCATTTAATTGTGTAACCATACCATGTGAGTGCAAAAGTACTCCAATATGACCAGATCCAAAAGAAAGTAATTCCTCCGTTGTCATGACCAATTATTGTCTGTGACACAAAGACAAAATATTAATTCACTAAATTTTAGCCACCACTTTGGCCAAGAAAAAGGTAAGAAAATCCAACCATCAGAAGATTCACAGCAGAACCATGCAGATAATAATGTTCCAAATCACTAGAAAATGATGGTAAAAAAGTTGATGCATCTAGCATTCTTTTTGTGTCTTGATAAGAATAGTGCATCTTAAATATTCAGCAGGAATTTTGAGCACAAACTCACTAAAGGACATCGGAAAAGTAACCACACAGATGAAGTAGAACACTTCTTATCACACAAAGCGGTAATCCGTAATTGTACCTCTCAAACGGCTGGTGATCTATTAGCTACAGGTCTTGGCTTTTTATGATTTTGTTTGTTTTGAAATAAGCTAATACACATTTCGAGAAGGGGTGATATCTTTTGTATGAAGCTAATTGTGCATAGACTTGCATTTATAGGCCAAGTTTATTCAAGATGGTGTTTTTTTCAATTAAAATATTATATTTTAAGTTCACCAACTCCTAACTGACATAAAATAATGCTTCAGTTAATGGCACCATTTAAGAATCTAATTAGCATGAAGAATTACCAAAATCAAAAAAAGGTCTTGTCATTTGCCAAAGCCAATATAAACATTTTTTTCATTGAGATGATGGCATTCTTTTTCTTTATTAAATTATTAAATGGTATGGTCACCAATCCTAGCTGACATACCATAATGCTCCAGTTAATCACAACAATTTAAGAATCAGATTAGCACAGGGAATTGCCAAAATCAAAGAAATATCTTTTTCATAAAGAAAGGAAGATACCAAATGTATATTAAAACCAGTAGCTGCTGCAGAAGCATAGTAAAGAAGAAACATGGAAAAAGGCAACTTGAAACATGTAACTATCAACCAACATTTTCACTCAAGACTTGACTAAATACAAGTCCATGCAACCTCGTTACCGTTAACACCGCATTATTATTAATGCACGTATGAAACACGAATTAAACAAGGAAAGTTTTAAATCCATATTGATCACGCCTTAAACGGAAAGTGCGTGTTTTATTGAATTAAACGTGTATTCAACGTATTAAACGCAAATTAAACATGTATGCGCATTTCATGCTAAATGACAAACTCACCAAAATAAACACTTACCCAAAAAACACGTTAGACATTAATTCCCATTACTGTGCCTCCTCACAAAAAACGGCAGAAATAGAAACCCTAGAAGTTGCTATCAGCAACCACAAGGTATCTCTCTCTCTCTCTCTCTCTCTCTCTCTCTCTCTCTCTCTCTCTTTCTCTTTTTGAATGTTTCTATCTTGATTTGTTGTCCAGAACTACCTTAGAAACCCTTCTTTCTATCTTTTTTTCCAGAAATTTTTTTTCTGTTACTTCCTTTCAAATTGTGGTTTCTTGTTGTATCATTGTGCATATGAATGAAGATTTTCAAATGCCGAGAGGAAAGGATCCATTATGGGAGTATTGCACTGAAGAAGAGGGAAAAGTAAGGTGTAACTTCTGTCGCGAAGCATTTGTGGGAAGTGGTATTACAAGGATGAAGTACCATTTGGCGAAAACTATCTCTAATGATGTACGCCCATGTACAGCAGTTTCTGATTCAATTTGGGACATTGCATTGAAGTCCATAACTGAAATAAAGAAAAGAAAGAAGATTTCAGATTTTTGGAGAGGAGGAAGTTCTTCGGGGTCAGTATCTTCCTCAGCCCCGATTAATTTAGAAGAACCACCCCAATCAGCCCCATCAAATGCTAGTGGTCACCAAACAACAATTTATGCAAAAATCAAGAAAGGGGAGAAAGAAGTTGCTGATAAGGCAATTGTTAAATGCTTTGTAGCAAATAATATAGCAATTAACGTATTGCGATCGGAGGAATTCCATGACGCTTGTAGAGCTATAGCAGTTCATGGTCCAGGATATGAGCCCCTCTCTAGTGAGATTGCAAGAACAAGAATGTTGAAAGTATTGAAAGAAGAGACTGATGAGTGGTTTATCCCCAAAATACCGGTTTTCAGAACTTTGTTGATTTCTTTCATGGATTCTCGAGGCGACCAAGGGGAGTAAAGAGATTTAGAAGCGGAAGACGAGGGATTTCATGCCTAGATAGTGGTGCCTATGCCGCCTGTGGTTCTTTGGTCTAGTCCTAGTTAAAGAAGGGTATTGTTAATCCTGTATTCCAACCTTAAAGCAAGGAGTAGATCACAGTCAATTACTGGCTTTAGGTGATATTAAATTGAGTCATATTGATAGATACAGGTCTTATTGGTCGTCTTCTTCAATTGAGTGATGATTTTAGGTATTCACACATTGATAGGTCTTTTCTTGGTCTTACCACTGATTATCAAGGAGCTATAACAGGTGTTGAAGCTCTTTCTTAACGTCGGTTAAAGCCTGTAGGTTCTCCTATTTCTTCCACAGTAGAAGATATGAAGTTGAAGATGTAACTTGCGTCTTTCTTCCTTCCAATTGTGCACTCCGACTTTAGGAAGACTGTGCCTTTTGGACAGCAAACTAACAGATTTATGTGAGGCCTATTTCTTCCATCTGTTCATGAGTCGGACATCAATGTGCAACCACCCTTGTGCCATGACTGTTTAACTAATGAAACGACCATGAGGGAGGGAACAGAAAATCAATGTTTGAGTACGTGAGTCATCAGGAAGTAGATCAGATCATCATGGAGAAGTAAGATGTGGTGAAACTGCGGAAACCGGTGCTCATCTCTGACAATGCATCAAATTACCTAGCAGCAGATTGTATGCTTGTGGAGAAATATCCTCATATTTTCAAGGTAAATTGTGCCGCACATTGCATCAATCTCATGTTCAAAGAGATAGATGGCCTTGAATATGTGCTACCAATTATGGATGATTCAAAAAGGATTCTGAGATTCATATATAAGTACTAACATGTGTTGGATCTGATGAGATCATTCACCAATGGTCGAGAATTAAGGAAGCCATGTGCCACAAGATTTGCTACAAATTTTTTGAGCTTGCAATCTGACTCAAAGAAGAAGAAGGGCTACATTTCATGGTTGCTTCTCCGGAATGGAGGGACTCCACACCTTGTAGAAGCAAAGATGGAAAAGACGTGAAAAGCATCATTCAAGGGAAATTTTTTTTGGGAGAATGCAAAAGTCTTGATACGCGCCATCGAACCTCTAGTGAAGGTGCTGAGGATGGTAGATGGTGACGGTTCAACTTCTGGATATATATACGAGGATATGGATAAAGCAAAGGAAGTGATAAAAAAAAAGTGTTCAAGGGTGAGAGCACGACATTCATGCCTTTTTGGCAAATCATTGATGACCGATGGGATAAGTCATGCCGCTGCTGCTTATCTTAATCCACATTTGTTTTATGATGGGCGTGTGAAGATGGATAAAGAAGTTCTAATGGGTGTGAAAAATGTAATAGACAAGATGGTGCACAATGATGAAAGAAAATCCACATCTTCGCAACCGAGTTTGTATCACTCACAAGATCCCGAAATATTTAGTCCATTGGCTATTGACTCTATTCATGATGCACATACAAGTAAGATTCTTGTTTGGCCATTTATTGATATTTGATCTCAAATCGTATCAATAGTAGTTTTTCACTATCTTTTTTTTAATAATTATAGGACTTTGGTGGGATATGTGGGGTGGCAATGTGCCAATCTTGCAAACTTTGGCGATCAAACTATTAAGTCAACCATGTAGTGCATTGGCTTGTGAAAGAAATTGGAGTGCATTTGAAGCCGCCCACACAAAGAGGAGGAATCGTTTGGAGCCCACGTGGCTGAGTGACTTGGTTTTATGTACGCATGAACAACCACATGAAGAAGATCTCGGCAAAACAAGTTTAAATTCCGCTATTCAAACGGGGGGTTAAGGATTGCTGATTTTCTATTTTAAATTTATTGTTTATTGTTCCGAATTTTTCCCATCTTTTTCCCGTCTTCTTCCCAAATTTTACCCTATTGAGAATTTTGCCCTCTTGCATTATTCCCGAATTCCGTAGTGGTGAGTTCCGAATTTATTGTTTGGGTGCCCAAACCGGTGGAAGGATTTTCAGTGGGGAGTTGTTATGCTTGGGTGAGAAGATCTCGATTGCAGGTTTCGGGGGTGGGCCACGCGCATAAAGAGGTATGGGGATGCAAGGCTCTGCTTAAGGTTGGGGCTTTCCTTTGGCTCTTGTATTAGCAAAAGATATTGACCAAATTTTATATTCCTCGATGGTCAATTGGGATGGACAAAACTTGTGTTATGTGCAGGATGGAGGAGGAATCAGCGATGCATTTGTTTGTTCTTTGTCCGATGGCTCAGGACATTTGGAGTTGGGTGTGTTTTGTATCGGATTTGGCTGGTCCTTTATCCTCTCTGGATGAGTGGGACACGGGTCAACGACTTCGAGACCCTGGGGATCGCAGCCTTCAAGCCAAGGTGTTGCAATTGTATGTCCCTGCGATGGTGTGGGCCATCTGACTAACCAGGAACCATTTGATTTTTTCAAGGAAGTCTCCCATTTGTTGAGAATATCCAGGATTCAATGGTCCGGTTTATCTTAGACTGGGGTAGAAGCTGTGTGGGGGCGCAGTCCTTGTCTTTCTCAGGTGCTTCCTTTGTACTGCATGTCTAATTAGGGTGTTTTGGGGTACATCTTAAGTAGAGATCATCTCCATTTATGATGTAGTTGTGTGTTTATACACATGGGGTTTTCTGTTTTTGTACTGCCTGTTGGGTTTTTACCCTCCTATTAATATATGAGTGTGAAAGCCCACCATTTCATTAAAAAACAAAAGGACATTTAAACCCGAGGCCAACAGATGCTAACCGAATATCTGAACTAGTTTGTATTTGGACCATTTCTCAGATAGAAAAAGAAATAAACAGCAGTGAAAAGGGTTGTCAAAAGAATGGATTTCAGTGGCATTTTTGTTGGCATGTCAAGGATTTTTTTTCTTTTTGAGTGAAATGTCAAGGATTTATTTGCTTCAATAGGTATACTTTTATGAGGCATTGTTAATTTCCCTTAAGTTATATTCTATTAATCATTTTCCCTTTCAGATTGTGCACAAACACACCCTTAAAGGAAAATGACAAGATAGTTATGAAGATTACTTTAGAGAGCAATCGTTGGACAAAAAGATAGATGTAGAGACTTAGCATTCCTCCAATCAATGACTCACGTGGTACTCTGGAATACCCATTCCTAGAATCCATCAGTCTTTCTCTAATCAGTTTCTCATATCCAATCAATGGAAACAAAGCTTGCAAACAACAAGAGAAACTCCAAAACATGAATGAGATTAAGCATCCATCAGAACTAAAGTCTGAAGATAGGAAATTAATCTCGAAAATATTTTTTTGAGTAAGCGAAAAATATTTGAGGGTGGGGGTTTAAAAGTTCTACACATAAATGGCTTAGGCACATGAAGTGACACACACCTACTAGCTGATAACAATATAAGACACATTACCCCAACCGCTCATCCCAATCTTCCTAAGTCCATGGAATCTTCTCATATCAAACATGTCAGAGCTCTAAACTCTTCAAACGAAATGTAGAACCCTCTAGACACTCAATGATTAGATTAACTGTCCCAGTCCTGAAGCAGTCTATTCTCTTCCAAACTACAAAAGGTTTTTCCATTGTCAAAGAAGCCGTGTTGCCATTTGCCAAGGGCTGCAGGTGATACAATAATATGTGTGGATTCCAGCAGAATCAATGGGCTGGAGGGGAAAAAAACCAGGTGATTTATATTGCACATGTACCAAATATGCAGTTTCTCTATGGCACACTAAAGCAGAAGTGGAATTAAACCTCACATTACCCCACACAGATTCAGCATACAAACAGGGTTCTGCAGCCCAGATCCATGTCCCCCCATGAACATTAAGATGTTTCCAATGACCAAATATTTACCAATACAACTGATCTAACAAAGAGCCCTTTGAAGCCAAACCCAATTCTCAATTCTGCAATGGCGTACAAATGCAGCAACCCATTCATTTTAATGTGATTGCAGAACAATAAGAACGAAGAAACTATCGAACATTCTAATTCATCCAAGACCAACATCGATTCAATTTCATCAAACAATAAACAAAATTAGATTGTGGCGTACCGTCCAGATGTCGGCAGGGACGAGGATGATGATAGAAAGTGAGCAGAACCAGGCGTATCCGACGGTGAACAAGACATAGCGAGGCACATCTGGTCCAGCGAAATACTTAAGAGTCACCGATACCATGCCCAGCGTCAGAGGCAGCGATATCAAATAGAACACCCACATCTTTTGCAAATCTTGATCGTTCAAATGAGAAAGCTTTCTTTATGTCGGTCTCTTCCCCTCCTTCAAGGGCTTTTGGACAGCTTGAGAAGGAAAAAAGGAAGAGAGACCAGGTCAAGCGGAGGCGGATCCAAAATTGGGAGCGAAAAAGCAAAATAGAACGATTAACAATTGTCGGAGCCAAAAGCGAAATAGAACGATTAAAAATTGCTGCTTTCACCTAACGCTCCTCGGCCTCGTTTTCGTCTGGTGGGCTGGGTGCCTATAATGACTATACGAGAAGCTGGGTGCCTATAATGACTATACGAGAATTCCATTTTAAATCCTTCAAACCATGTCATAATAACAATGGATAAAGTCACGTGCAATCTCATTCTCACCCCTAATTTTAATATGAGCCGGTCTATCACCACCAACTCAAATGCTCTCCCCCCTCCAACCAACTCTCCCCCACAACTCTAACTTAATGATAAACCTAATCCCACCACCATATAAAAATCAACCCACAACCATTCTCATCCCACGCCCCACAACCATTTCAACCAAAAAAACAAAGATCCCCTCTCCCTCTCCTCTCCTCTTTCAGCCCATTCTCTCCATCCCTCTCCTCTCTTCTCACAGTCCAAACCATCGTTGTTCCTCTTCATTCCCGTGCACCACTGGCCGTTCAGGGAGCCGTATCTTCATCCCCGCATACCATACTGTAGGTAAACTATCACTTTTTTTTCTTGAATCATTTAAACATTAATGTTATTGTACATATCTTATTTTTAGGGTGTAAGAAAATTGAAGTGTGGATTGAATGTCTTGTCATTCCAAAAAAAAAAAAGTTTTTCATATAAATCTAAGGTTTACATTGAATTATTTGTGTTTAGGGTTCAATATTTTGATTGAAAAATTAGTTATTCCATAAAAATGAGGTTTTGGATTTTTCATAGATACTTAGGGTTATGTTTGAATTTATTTGTATTTAGGGTTCAATATGATGAGGCAACAAAATATGACATGTTTGAATACAAATGTGTGGGCTGCAAATGAGGCTGAACATAATTTTTTAAGATATCTCAAATGAATTTTTATTACTACAATAATGTGATTTATGGGCTACAAATGAGACTAAACATAAGTTTCTAGAGACATCTCAGTCCCATAATGATAACGATGAGCACAATTATGTTTTAAAGATATTAATTACAATCTCTAAAATCAAGGTTGGATATCTATTTGTCTCTCTCAAATATTTATTTTATCAAACTTCTTAGCAAAGGCAAGGAATTTTTTTTGTTGAGATGCTAGAAAAATATCAACATATGGTGGTGAACGCATTGAAATATCACCTTCCTACCCCAACATAGAGCGAACAGCCCCATATGTCTTGGCTGAAAGTGCATTGAATTAGGAGTCAATCAATAAACTGCTCCACACCATCATAAGTCACCCATGACATTTGATCCTCCTTAATCTAGTATTATTTCTTTTTTGTGTTTGAAAATAAAGCACTTTTTTATTCTTTGGGGGATGTCAAATAGCACTTTTGACTATATCAATGTATACCAACATCAATGACATCGTCTTTCATCAGCATCGTCTTTTTCCTTTTTATTTAATAGTACAAGAATAAACACCAAAGTTAAGTCTCTGTAATCATGGTAGTGAGTTCTGACTAGTTAATCATTTCTTGTTTGCAGTTTGGCTCCCAAGAAATGCATTCCTCAAACAGCCTCCAAACGCAGACATAGATCCGAGAGATTGGCAAAAGAGGCTCCGTCAACCTCAGTCAACGCAAGGCAAAGTGTCCAAACAACCTCCAAACACATTCCTGATGTGACCTCTAGTCAACGCAAGGTAAAGCAGCGACACGATCGTCGATCTTGAGTTAAAATGATTGTCGTGTATTTTGGTTTTTGAACAATGTATAGTTGTAAAAAATGTATTATATTTTAACTTTTGAACAATGTGCAGTTGTCAACTGATCCATATTTTGATTTTTGAACAATTTGTAGTTGTCAAAAATGTATTATATTTTGACTTTTGAACAATGCGTAGTTGTCAGAAGGTATTAATGTGGATGTATTGGATATGTAATTAGAATGTGTGAATGTTTTTATATCGAAGACCGTTATGTCAATAGTAACTTTTCATTTGCGAAAAAGAATGTGTATTGGATTTGTAAAGTAAATGTCTATTTATTAACTATGATATTAATGACATTTATTTATTGTATATAGCAATTATTTATGATGGATAAAAAAAATTGGTACTCTTATCAATTGGATAGTGTTGGATGACACACCTTGGGTCACCCAACACACCTTAGTTTGACTACGTTTGTGTCAAGCCGAACAACATCTCGTGTCTCAAGGTGTGTCACATCACTTTTAAATGATTGCAGTCATGTTGAATGACACACCTTAGGTCACATTAGATGCCCCAGCATGACTGGATTTGTGCCAAACAAAATAATTTCAAGTGACCCGGGTATGTCGAGCAATGTTTAAAATTATCGTAGTTGAAAAGTGTTCGACAACGCACCTTAGGTCATAGTAGACAATCTCGTATGATTGACATTGTGTCAAATCGAATAATTTCACATGACACAAGGTGTGTCGCGCCATTTTTAAAATACTGCAATTGAAAAGTGATCGGTGACACACCTTTGGTCACAATACACAATACACACTCCAGTTTGACTGCATTTGTGTCAACATGAACAACTTTTTCATGACTCAATGTATGTCGCGCCACTTTTAAAGGAATGCAATTGAGTTGGGTGACACACCATAGGACACATTAGACATCCCAGTATGACTGGATTTGTGTTTATTTTGATGTGGTAGTGGTGGGGAGAGAATTTAATAAAAAGGATTGGTGGGATAGGCTGGTTGGGGGGGGGGGGGGGTAAATGCATAACATAAAAATCAGTTTTAGATGTTTTAAAGTTTTATTGGGTTGGGGGGGAGAGCAATGTGTTTGGTGGGATTAGACGGGCTCTTTTAATATACATATATTTTGAATTTTTAAAATATATATATCTTATTTAATTAAATACATGCTTTTATAAAAAATAAAGCATATATTTAAATGAATTGTATTAATGTATTTATAAAAAAAATATAAAAAAAATTATCAAAGGATATACCCTCTTAGTGTCAGTGTATGTTGTTAACTTTTTATGGGAGTGGAATTGAGACTAAAAAAACCGTGTAGCAGCACTCATAATTTATATAATATATCTATTTTTATGACTTTATTATTACTTATTAAAGATAGATCCAGTATTTCATTTTCCTTTTTCACTTTCTTAAATTTAACAATTTTTATTTACATATATCTTATTTATTCAAAAATTAAGATTTCAATCTTGGTTGATAAAAGAAAGTGAACTAAAATTTTGTTTTAACTCTCCCTTAAATTTAGCAATTATTTTACTCATATGTATTCTACATATTCAAAATTTAAGATTTTAAATTAGATTTAGATTAATCATAATTATATTGTAAAATTTTAAAATCAGATTCAATAAAATCATATCAATAATTTAAATTTTAAATAATTCAAAGTTAAGGATATTTATTAAATGCATATCTCAATTGAATTCATAAAAAAAATTGTTTCAATTAAGGTAAAAAGGGAAAAATTAGCTTAATTTTTTTTTATTTTGTTCACATCCTAGGGTTTATGGATTAAGAAATGAAATTTATTATTTTACAAAAAAGTTATTTCATATGTTCATTAATAATTACTTGTTAATTTTCTTCCCCATTAGAGTATGTATCTCTAATGGAGATCTCTAAAATGGAGAGCCAAAAAACATTACAAAGAACTCAAAACATGGTTTTAGAGTATCACTGTTCATTTATCAACTCAACCACAATCACTATTTTCATTTTTATTCTATTTTTACATATATATTTTATAAAACTTCAATTTATAATATCCCTCTTATTTTTTGATGTAATACACATAATTGAAAAATACAAATAAATTTTAAATTGATAGAAGTTAATATTATCAATTCTGGACAAGGTGATCAATAAACTTATCAGTTATTTTAAAATTATATTTGTATCTAAAAAACCTGTATCCATATTCAATTAAAATATTTGTATCCAGACTATTTTAAAATGAAGGAGGATTAGGATATTACTAATGTAGTTGTTCATCTATTTCAAGATGGATTTAGATGTTGTTTATTTTGTGTTGTTGTGTTTCGTTGCTGTGTTTTATTTAATTTTTCATGTACTTTCTTATGTTGTGTAATCAATTTCGATTAGAATAAATGATATTTTAGTACATAATTGCAAATAATAATTAATAGAACAAAATCAATATTAATGTTAAAAAAATAAAAATATATTATTAAATTAAAAAAATATATATTAAACATATTCAATTTTAGGGCTCGTTTGGAAACACGTTTAAAAAATAAAATTTTGAATAAAGTGGCTTAAATAGATTTTGATTCTCAGAAAGCGCATTTTTTGTACCTTTTTAAAAATAATCTTTTTCCACTAAAAGTTATAACTTTTTAATTAAATCAGTTTCTTAAAACCTGTTTGATAATATGTTTGAGCTTTCTACTTAATTAAAAGCAGGATCAACCCCCCCCCCCCCCTCAATCGTGTTACCAAAATAGGCCCTTAGAGTCATTTGAATTGTATCGAACGATATCTATCCAATAGTACCAATTTTATGAAAATTGAAATTATGTAGTAGAAATTATCACATTTTTTTTATGAAAAATAAAAAATAAAACCAATCTTTATATTTGAAGGCTCAAACAGTAAACTTCTGAATATGAAATCCCAATTGAGGGCTTCCAAATGGAGGCCCTTTTTAGGTTACGATTGGAGTGGAAAAACCATCCAACCATGCTCCTTTTTGAAGATTTGGAGTATGGTTAGAGGTGCTCTCATACCATGGCAATTCAATTTGCCAATGCTATTTATTTTAATTTTTTTTACAATGTTAATTTTAAGTTTTCTTTTTAATGAATGCTCAATTATAAGTATAGATTGGCTCTTTTAAAAATAAATCAAACAATTTTTTGATGTATTATTCTTTTTAATTTTGAAATTATATAAAAAATATTTTTACACATAATATTATATACATACTTGTTAGAAGCATATAGAACATACATCTATTATGTACTTTATTTAATAATTATTAAGTTTTTGCATCTTTTTTGTTATTTAGGCAATATTGTACCATGTGCTTTTAGCACATGTACATAAATAGTATATATTGAAAATTTTATTTCTCTCCTAAGGTAGATATTATGTCGTCATTTGTGTGTGACCATATGATTGGTTGGTCTTTGCATATGATAGTGTTATTATATTATTTTTATGAATATGAAATGTATTAATGGGACGATGAATGTCTATTTACTGAGTAGGTTGATAGCTCACCCCTCCTTATTCCCTAGTTCAAATTAGGAGGACCAAGTGGATATTATCTGTAACAACTGCATATTTTTCATAATTATATATGTGTGTGTGGGTATAAATAATAATTTAATAGTTTTTGTATAGCAATTTAAGGTCACAAGAATCAATTTACGGAGTTTGGTGTGTTTTGCTACAATTGAAGTTTGATTTGTGGGATTGTTTGTATGCTAAATAGATTTGGATGTTAGGAATACCAAGTCAGTAACTACCTCCTCAAATGAAGACACTAAAGAAGATGCTCACATGATCTCCCTCTCACTCGATCTCTCTTGCACTACTCTATTGTAACTACCTTTGTATATCTCCTATAATTGTGCATTGTAAAACAACTATGAATATATACTCAAACAAACCACTGGTTATGTATGGTTTGAAACCAACATACTCTCTTTGTGTTATTCTTTTCTTCATGGTATCAAAGCTTTAAAAGTCCACCGACAGTGTCTCTGTGTCTTCTCACTCCCCTGTTCTCACTCTCCCTACTCGAATGGATGGCACTACCTTCAATCCGTCGGGTGCCATTTCCAACCTCTCAGATTTCTTGAAAATTAGTCTGCATCGGACTAATTATCCCCTCTGATTTGCTCAGATTTCTCCATTTCTCAAGATGAAGAATTTCATGGGAATTGTGGATGGCACCCTTGTGTGCCCTCCAAAATTCAAAAGTGGTCTTGATGGTGTAGAGACCACTGAACCCAACCCCACATAAGAGGACTGGCAACATAAGGATCGATATATCTTAATTTGGATCAACAACTCCCTCACCCCTTCGGTTCTCTCGACTGTTGCACACTAACTCTCCTCGCATGAAACATGGGTGAATCTAGAAAAGTGGTATGCGTCTCAATCTCACATTCACATCATGTATTTACGTAATGAGCTATTCACCACCAAGGGCAATGGTCTCTCCATCACCGACTTTGTGGACAAGATTAACCACATCGCAGACAATCTTGCACTGGCCAGACATCCTATCGATGATGGGGACTTGATCTTTATTATTATGAATAATGTTAGCCTAGCTTTTGAAGCAACTGTCAGCTCAACGCAAGCCCGAGATTCTTCAATTTTCGTATGATGATCTTGTTGCCCCTCTCCTTGACATTGAAATATGGATGAAAGCCTACACATCACATGCCCTTGATGCATCACCGTCTGTTCTTTATGCTCCAAAATTCAAGTAGAATGCTTCTATGAGCCGGGGCTCTCCCTCACGCAGCCGAGGTGCCTTTTCCCATGGCCGTGGACGCAATGGACTGCTATCATCACATGGATCAGGCTTGAAGGCCATGTCCCGACCAAGCAACTTACAACAATGATTGCTACTGGGCTTGCAATTACTTCCAACACTCCCACCACTTGGGTGACCAACACGAGCACATCCAATCATGTGACTAAAGACCTTGCAAATCTCACTATCCATGAGCCATACCATGGAGATGACAGAGTAACCGTTGGGAATGGTGCAAGTTTATTTATCTCTCATATAGGGTCTTCTTATTTTTCTCATAATTCCTCCACTTTTCACCTAAAAAATATTATACACTGTCCAACAATTTCCTTTAACCTCTTATCGTTCATTAATTTACACGTGACAATAATTGTTTATTTGTCTTCTCCCATGACCATTTCTATGTGAAAGACCAAACGTCGGGGAAGACGCTTTTCCATGAACCGAGTGACAATGGTCTTTATCCCTTGCACATCCACCACCAAATTTCAACCACCAAAGGGCGCCCCTTTGCTCTCGTTGGTGTTTGTATTGTTGCGCAAGTGTAGCATTCTCGGCTTGGCCATCACGCCACTTTTACTCTTTTCATATTGTTGTCGAACAAATTCTTGCCTATTACAGAGGAATCAAGTCTTTCCTTTTGTCACTCATGTCCTATAGGAAAACGTTCTAAATTACCTTTTCATCTTTCAAACCCAAATAGCCAGTCCACTCCCACCTTTTAAAACTCCATTTGTCAAGTTCCCAGAAGCAGGGATGATTCCCCATTTTTACCTCTGTGTACGGCCGACCGTGTCTCAGAGAGGAGAATCCACAATCCACCCCCGTGAGGCGATCAACAACAACACCAACTTTTCCTGCTTTTTAAGAAAGCAGGTGGCGATCACATCGACCTGAATCCTCCTGAGTAGCTGTCGGGCAACTCAGCAAGGAAACCACCCCTCCTTCCAAGTAGAGATCTGACCAAGGCCGTGAGGCATATCAGATCCAAACTTTCAAAGAACCCCCACACACGCAGCCAAAGACCATTACTGACAGAGTCATGTCTACCTCTCTTATCATGTTGTGTTTGATGAATGATCATTTCCCTTTCATAAAATAGCTACTACACCATCACCCTCAAGCCTCACTACTGATTCATTTACTCTTCTCATTAGCCCAACCCCCCCCCCCCACTTCCCCACTCCAATAACCTCCCAAATGAGATTCACCTAACCCCTCCTTTGCCACTGCCCAATCTCCATTGCCCCCTGTCCCCCTCACTACATCCTTGCCACCTTCCACGCCTGTCTCATACCATGTTAACCCGAGGCAAAAGTGGGCATTTGTAAGCCTAATCCAAAATATGATCTACATGTGTACCCTACTAATGAAGTTGAACCTACATGGTTTAGTCAAGCTGTTAAGGAGGCTTGGTGAACTGCTATGGGTGCTGAGTTCAATGCTTTACAACTCAATGGGACTTGGTCATTGGTGCCTGCACAGCCTCACATGAATGTGCTGCCCAACATATGGGTTTTCAAAATCAAAATGAAGACTGATGGATCCATTGAAAGGTATAAGGATTGGCTTGTCGCCAAAGGCTTTCATCAACAAGCAGGGCTTGATTTCACCGAGTCCTTTAGTCCGATTGTGAAACACTCTACTATTCGCACTGTCATTGCCCCAACAGTCCACCGCCATTGGCCAATCAGCCAACTTGATGTGCAAAATGCTTTCTTGCATGGGCTCTTAACGGAGGAGGTCTATATGCTGCAGCCCTCGGGGTTGATTTACTGACCCTCATTTTTCTAATTGTCTACAAACTTCATAAGTCCTTGTACGATTAAAAACAAGCACTTCAAGCATGGTTCAAATGCTTCTTCGACTACCTTGAGGATATCGGTTTTCAAGAGTCCAAAAGTGACTATTCTCTGTTCACCTTTCACTACAACGAAGATGTGATTCTCTTACTCATCTATGTTGATGATATCTTAATCACTGGCAACAACCCATCACTAATATCTAGTTTAATTATCCGCCTTGGTCAATTGTTCTCTATGAATGATTTGGGCAGCTTGAATTTCTTCCTTGAGGTTGAAGTCACCTATGCGAATGGCGGTTTATATCTAATGCAAACCAAATACACTATTGATCTGCTTCTCCGCACCAAATTTCAGGTTGTCAAGCCCGTCCCATCCCCGGTTCTTGTGGGTCAAAAACTAAGTATTCGTGATGGGGACCCTCTCATTGTTGTAGGTGCACTTCAATACCTCACAATTACTCGATCCAATATTTCATTTGTAGTCAATTTTGCTGTGAAACGCATTTTACGATACTTGAAGAAGGCTACAAAGGGCTATTTTTTTTATAAACCCAATACCCTTCGTCTTCAATTATACTCTGATGCTGACTATGCCAGCGATCCAGACAACCGTCATTCTATAGGTGGTTATTGCATCTACCTTGTGAGTTGTTCAATTTCTTGGAGCGTAAAGAAACATCGCGCTATCTCAAGAACAAGCATAGGGGCTGAATATCGGCAACTAGTTTACATAGCCACATAAATTTCTTCATTGCGCTCCCTGTTCTGTGATTTGTATGTGTCTCTAACCACACCTCTCATTTAGTATGATAGCATCAGCTCAATCTCGCTAGATTCCAATCTTGTCTTTCATTCTCAAACGAAGCATTTGGAAGTTGACTATCACTATGTTCATGATAAAGTCATTCATAAGGAGCTCCAAGTCCGATACATCAACATAGCCGATCTGGTTGCCAACATCTTCACCAAGGGACTCTCTATCTTTCGATTTGTTCAGTTAACTGACAAGTTGATGTTGTGAACTCGCCCCATCAACTTGAGCGGGTGTGTTAGGAATACCAAGTCAGTAACTACCTCCTCAAATGAAGGCACTAAAGAAGATGCTCCCATGATCTCCCTCTCACTTCTTGGATCGTAGAAGATGCTCCCATGATCTCTCTTGCACTACTCTATTGTAACTACCTTTGTATATCTCCTATTAATATACATTGTAAAACAACTATAAATATATACTCAAACAAACCATTGGTTATGTATGGTTTGAAATCAACAAACTCTCTTTGTGTTATTCATTTCGTCACTCGAGACCTTGTTGCAAATATTAAAAATATTGAAGTTATTGAATTGGTATGTCTTTCTCTCTCACAATTTTGAATTTGGATTTTAAAGAAAAGAAGGAGAATCTATGGGAGCATCTGGGTGTGTATTACATTTCTTGGCACGAGCAGAAGTACATGTATTCTTGGACATCTAATTAGGTGCATGATTTGCATGAGATTTGACAGACTTGGACATGGTTTTACGTTGGATATCTAGCTTAGATGTAATATTTTGTACAAGTTTGACAGACTTCAACATATTTCAAAAGATAATGGCATTATGATTTTTATTGTATTTTTTATACTTAATTTTCTTATACTTTCCAATAATGAGAGTTATTGTAATAAGATCCATTCTTTGGGCTTTATATCTCACTCTGTTCTTTACCATTTTTCGTATTAGCAGGGATCTAGGGTTCGAGTTGTTGAGCTAGAGAGGGAGTGTTACAAGTTATTGGCAATTATAAGTCATTGTTAGTTTTATAGATTTGGATTTGTTGTATCCTAATTGCTATGATAGAACAATTATATTAGAGAATTATTGCTTCTTTTATATTCTAATTATTGGTGTTGGAGATCCAGATGTACTTTGATTGTGACACCCGGCCCATTGAAGGGAGGCCCAACAGTCCCAAAATGCCCATAGATTGGGTAAGGGCGAGGGTGAAATGTTTAGTCCCACATCGCCTAATGGGGAAAGATAGTATATGTTTATATGTGAGTACAACTCTTATACACCAAGACGCGTTTTAAAGCCGTGAGCCCACTAAAGGCAAAGCGGACAATGCCTAATGCTTAATGGAAGGAGATAATCTGTGCTGAGCACAACTATTACACACCAAAATGTTACATTGATGATTTTAAAAAAGAGTCGGTTGGAGGATTCAGTGATGTCATGAAAAAATTTCAATTTATTGATGATTGGATTTCTAGGGCATTACATTATCTTAGAGTAGTTGAACTTATTTTCGAGCATCTCCAATTCTATACCCAAATTTTTACTCAAATTTAAATTAGAGTAAAATTCACCCAAAACCCTCTTCAACCATTTACCCATATCAAATCAAGCTTTTACTCAAATCTTTACTCAAATCAAGGAAGACTCAAATCTTTACCCAAATTTTTAACATCTTTTTTTTCTTTTATCTCCACATTTTCTTTTAATGTAACATTTTTTTCCTTTAACTCCACCTTTAATTGAATTATATTAGATGTCGTCCCACCCTCAAAAATTTCACCATCTCTTGAAACAAAAAAAAGTAGTATTTTTTCTTAAATCTTCATCTTTGTTTTTTAATTTCTTATTTTGACTCCAATAAAAAAACATTATTTATCTTTTTTAAAAACAAGTTAGATGATAATAATTTTTAAATTTAAATATCTTGAAGGGAAGAAAATTGAGTAATAAAAATGTTTGAGAAAGGGCCTTGAAAATGTTTATAAAATATAATTAGAAGAAGATGTGAATTTTTTAAAAGGTTTGAGTAAAACACAAAGTGATGGTTGAAGACACATTATATCAAATCAAACTTTTACTCAAATTTTAAATGAAATTTAGATATAGGTTTGAG
This sequence comes from Acorus calamus, assembly GCA_030737845.1. Taxonomy (NCBI): domain Eukaryota; kingdom Viridiplantae; phylum Streptophyta; class Magnoliopsida; order Acorales; family Acoraceae; genus Acorus; species Acorus calamus. Next base: position 24,661,436 of record CM060869.1, on the reverse strand, counting down.
TAAGGGTTGGAGATGGCCTTAGTCCTGGTAGCAAAACCATAGTGGTAGTGGTATTTGAATAATTATATATGTATGCAAATCATCCAGACAAGATTATTTGATAAGCTTATGTAAATAAACAATTTGTTTGACAAACTCGCATATGGCATTGATTGCAGAATATTATGCTGATCATAGACTCCAATTATTTTGGCTATATCTATCCCCTTCATTTTTCCATCCATATGATGCATCTGAGGCTCTTTCCTTGGAGAAGCAAATCAAACGCCTTGTTTATCTCGGTGAAGCTTATCTCGTGTGTTATGAAAGGATCCAAATGGAGCTCCTACACAATGAAAAAGACAGCCTTAAAATGTTTGAGTTGAACTGAACCTATTATTAAGCGCTTTGACACCTTCTTCCTTGTACAACATAGGTTTCACTAATCATATTATTTGATGAATTTGTAACTTTGTTTCACAAAGTAAATCAAGTGATTACCTTATCGAGGTATCGCTTGACAAGGATGGGGATGTCTGACTTGGTTTTGATCCCTCCAAAGAGTGAACCAACAATGCTTCTTCCCTTCAAGATTTCAAGGGTGCTGATAGATATTGGAGCGCCATGCATTTCTACACCTAAGATGATGGTCTTACCCCAACCCTATTCAGGCAAAAGGAAAATTGGTATGTCCAATTAAGTGTCTGGAATCATTAAAACAAGAATTTTTATGCGATGGATCTATAAATCTATGTTCATGAATTAAATTTAAAAAGATGTATAAAGAGACTATAAGCAAGAGAAAGAGACCGGCCGAGAGCTTTCGAATGCCTCATTCATAAGAGATGCTAGGCCAATACACTCGAACGTATAATCCGCACCACCATTTGTCATTTCCTTGATCACCTGTCAATGTAGAAAAGTAGAAGTATGTGAAGCTTGGAAAGAATATTATCGTAATTAAAAAAATTAGCCAACTAGTATCTACTGAATGCATTAAAAAGGAAAATGATGTCGAGCCTGTGTAAAAACTCTAAGTCCACACATTTGTCATCGAAATGCATTATGTTATACAAAGTGAAAATATACTAGTGTATTTTTTTTGAAAAATAAAAAAATTAATTTTTATACATAGCGATGGTGCAATATACTGCACGATCGTAGTTTATCTATGGCTTAGGAACTGCTTTTGTAATTTTTATTAGGAAGGATTACCTCACTAACACGTTTGTCACCGCACTCTTTTGGGTTTACAAAATCAGTAAGCCCAAATACCTTACCTGCCAAAAAAAAAAAACGGTTAGCGGTGACGGCATTCTAATTAAAATGTTACATGTTCTAGATTCTGAAATTAAACATAGGTGGAGGAACTCGATCAATTTTTCCATGTCTCGATTTGAAACTCCTATCCTTTTGTTTTCGTACATAATAATTTAATGGTTCAAACCTCAAACATTGCGAAAGCACCTAACAATTTCCATAAGCTATGAGGGAGAAACATGGTAACTTTCAATGTTGTCATTGATTAAAAATCACAAGGACAAAATGAAATGTTTATGATGAAGTGAATAAATATTAAAAAAAAAAGGAAAACTTTTTATAAATAAACTATCAATTTAGAGCATATTAAAATATTGAAAGAACTAGAAATCAGTTTGATCATGTTTCAAAAGAATATTCTACCATTGGTTGAAGTGCATTTATTATCATGATATTTTACATCAGATGATGAACAAGAACATGAGAAATACAAAGAAGAGAAAAAATAAAATGAATTATGTAAACATATTTTTAATAAAAACATCCACCCACAATTAGTCGTTGCCAACGGGCCAGCCTGACCCATTGAAATAGGGCCCAAACCGTGCCGGCCCGTGGCCAAATAACCAGGCCTTACCCACGGGCCCGGGCATAAACAGACCTGCCGGGCCGTGCTCAGGCTTCTAGTCCATGGGCCTAAATATTTCTTTCCCAAATTCAACAAAACTTTTGTAAGGCAAATTCTCGTGGCTCAGTCACATGTGTGTCCACATAAGTTTAGTCGTAACCTGCAATGCATCCTCATTGAATAAAAAATCACTTGACATGTGTCCTCAGTGATCATCACCTTTGTTCAAACGAGGAGTCGATCAATTCAGTCAGCTACCCCAGGCCCCCATTGAATTTTGAGTTATGACTGAGCCACTCGGATTAGAACAGATCCAACCAAATTTCATTGAGTTGTCGCTATCCGAAACTCAAGGAAATCGTACCCATATCCTTCAATGTTCATGTGGCATTATGAGGAGGCTAAGCGCATAGCGGAGGATGCAAATAAGTGAGCTGAAAAATTCTGATCAATCTTAGAAAGGGTGTAACGTGAGAACGAATGGCTCAGAAAGTTGTCGCATGACATACCTCCGATGAAAATTGATGAAGCGTGGACTCTAATGATAACCAACCCCACCTCATGACTAGTTGGTGAAATTGTCTAACATCGGAGGTTCGAAGAGGCCTCGGGACAAGAGCCTTGGGTGGAGGCAGGATCTCCTTAGGGAGATGGATGAGAGATGGCGGGGTATGAATGCCATGTGTCTCCACAGGTCTAGTCGTAACTAGGGGTCGGCAAACAAGGCCCAGGCCCATGGGCCTACTTGGCCAGCGGGCTCAAACTGATTCGCGGCCAAAAAAGAGGACTTAGGTCCTTCCCATGGGCTCGGGCCTGATGGCCTGGCCCGGGCTTTAGGTCCATGAGCAGGCCTACAAGATCAAATTCGAAACATTTTATTTCTTTTGATTTTTTAATTTTAAGTTGTTCATTTGTATATAATGTTAAGATAACACAAAATTTAAAGTATAATGTAAAAAAAAAAATACTTACATCTATTGAGTTTTCAAAAATAAAAATATTAAATGAATGAATTAATTAAAAATTTAAATAACTACATATACCTATCTAGGTTGGCACAAACATAAATGTCAATAATTTGTATAATTTAATCACAATTCAAATAAAAATTACATAAAATTACATGTGACTTATTTATTGGATTGCCACCCATGGGCCTACGGGCCAGTCCGAATGAGCCCAGTTGGACGAGCCCACAGGTCAGGCCCGGGCCCCATGCCCGAGCCCGGACTGCCCTGAAAACGGGTTGTGCCGGCCCGCAAACGGTGGTAACCCGATTATGATCCGACACATGTTCTCACTAGTCATCACCTCTAATCCAAGTGGAGGAGACTAATCTAATTAGATACCCCAGGCCCCATTGAATTCTAAATTATGACCGTGTCACTCGAATGAGACCAAATTTCACCAAATCCCACTGGGTTATGGTCAGGTCATTGGAATTGGACCACATATCACCATATACCGCTGAATCCCGCCGACAAGAGGGAGATGATTCGAAGTATAACAATGGAACAGCTGAAAAATCATGAAAAAATTAAGACGCAGAAGATATTGCATGATAGGTGATTAAGGAGTCCACGTCGAAGGGAGGTCATTCGGTTGAAGGCAGCATTTGAGATGGCGTACCACAAGATATCGGGTATCAACACCCGATTGGAGGGAATCTTCTCCACAACTTTGATTCTAAAATTCTTGACATGCATGATTGAATCATTAAATAATGTGAGTTGGCAGTTTCATATTGTCATTGACCTTATCACCATTATGCATAACTATTAAATAATACCAAATATGATTTCGTCTTAGACTGTCTCAAGTTTGTCAAAATAATAATAATAATAATGCAGTCTTTAATTATCATGTTCACATGGCACTGAATTATAATTAGAATTGTGATTCTTCTTAAAACCTGACCTTCCCCAGAACGTGTTAAATTTGTAAGGAAAATTTACAGATACAAACGTAGACTTTAACAGAAAATTCTGCTTTGTTCATAATATTTAATTGATTTGCCTAGTAGTTTGTTTTTCTTCTCCTTTTAAAATGTCTCGAGGACCATCATTTAGTCTATTCTCACTGTTATGCATATACTTCCAAACTCAAACCAAATGTTTTTGTCACGATGTAAATATCATTTAGCACCCTCTTGGAATCAAATATCAAAGCAATTCAATTTCTATATAATCAATTATATTCAGATAAATCTGTTCCAAACATGTTTTTGGAGTTGAAATTTTTGTTTTGACTTTTGATTTTCGTATAAAAAATTAATAAAACAGATTCCATAAAAAAAAAACTTGTTGAAAGTAGCTAAAACAAACTGATTGATAATGGTTTTCTGAAAAACTACTTTTGAAAATTGATTTGAGGTGGGGCTTTACTTTGATTGTTCATGATATAAATTTTAACTAACAATTGATAGCAATCATTGACAGATTAAGTGAATAAAAGGCAAAAGAAGAAGAAGAAGAAGAAATTCATATTACTCACCCATCTCAAACTTATTAGGATTCAAGTCGACACCAATGATCTTCGAAGCACCCTGTAGCCTTGCTCCCTCCGCAACCTGCAATTAAAATTCAATAAGTTATATGTGCATTTCATTTATGCTGAATTTTGCATCGTTAGTTGAGTTTTGTGGAAATGGAAAATCAAATTTCCGCCCAATTGATCTTCTTGAACAGAACCAATGATGACGCGTAGTAAACTATCATGTATAAATTTAATTTCATTTATACTCAACTGACTTTAGGGGTGCAACTTGGGCGGGTTGAACCGGACCCAACCCGACTCGTGGGCGGGTTCGGGTTGAAGTTTTTTGGCGTCGGGTTCAACCCGACCCGAACCCGAACCAACCCGAACCCAATTCGGGTTGGGTTCGGGTTGGGGGGTTCAACCCGTGGGTTCAACCCGAACCCGACCCCCCAGGTTAACAAATATTATGCTGCCATAACAACATACCTATATCTAAAACCCTAAATTCCTAAGACATAATAAACAATTACACAAATTAGAGTATCACTGTGTTTGTTGTGTTTGGGTTAATTATTATAGATATTCACTTTTAATTATTTGTATATAAGGTTTAATTAATAATTAATTAGAGTTTGTTTTGTTGTTTATTAAATATTTTGTATGATATTTTAGGTGTTAAACCCGACCCGACCCGAACCCGACCCAAACTCGGTCGAACCCGACTTGAGCCCCAATTCAACCCGAACCCGACCCAAACCCGACCGAATCCGAATTCGACCCGAACCCGACCCGAACCCGCGGGTTGAGATCGGGTTCGGGTTCGGGTTGAACCCTTCGGGTTGAGGCCGAGTTCGGGCTCGGATTCGGGTTGGACTCTCTGCAATGCGGGTTAATGTCGAACCCGACCCGAACCCGACCCGCACCCCTAACTGACTTAACAAATGCAGAGAGAAAAAACATGCATAAATATGGAAATGTGATATGGATTACATGTTATACCGCTAAACCTACTGCACCAAGACCGAATATGGCAACTGTAGAGCCCAACTCCACACCAGCTACCTTCCACGCCGCACCTACTCCTGCATTTATGCACAAATTGCAAATTTTAAAGATAATACAATGATAAAATACTATGATGGCAACTTGCTTATATGAATGCTATTGCATATTGTCACTATCAAAATAAGTCTTAAACAATAAAGAAAATATGAATAACTAGAGACTCATCACTCATGGAAAGCTTTTAATTAAGACAAAATATAAAATTAATGGGAGCATAAGAACAAAAATAATTCAACCTCTCAAAGATTCATGTGATTATTGTCTATCAGACAACCAAATCTCTGATCTAATACCTGAAAGAATTATTTAGCAACCTATAAGTTGAAATTTAATACGGTATTATTTAATTGGACGCTATTACACCCAGATCCATTTCCATCCTTAATTACAGCCCTATATGCGTCGATAAATTTCTATCGACGCATATGTTCATATTAACAAGACATATGTTTTAAAAGAATTTTTTTATATTTTCTATAAATGGATTCATGCAATTTATTAGAGTATATGATTCATCTTTTATAATAGCATATAACTCATTAGACGATGTATTCTAAAAAATTCAAAACATATGCGGACTAGAATTGAGATTGAAATTGGGATTGGAGGTAACATTATCCTATTTAAAATCAATTCTTAAACCTCACCCTTTATTTGCGTTGGAAATTCATATCAGATCTTATAACTACAGGACAACTGGACGGCAAATGGGGGCATCACATGACAGATTCACAGTAACGTTGACATCCAAAACAAATAGGAAAAAAACAATATGCGCATGTTTAAAATTATTTTTTAAGTATACAAAATATTACATTCTTCTATAAATAAATAAATAAAAAACATATTTGTCTGACTTTTTTATTTTTTGATTTTTTATTTTTAAGTCCCTATGAACCATATGATTTAGTGATCGATTCCTCACTTCTTCGTATTTTTGTTTTAGTCATTAGATTTAAATGATATGTTCATTTTTATTCTTTGAGAGAGATCTATTCCTAAATTATTTGGTTTTCGTTTTAGTCCGTGGGAGGTTTTTTAATCCTGGGGAGGTGGAAGGGACTAAAAATGAACATATTCTGGGGACTCAAACTAAAATACGAAGAAGTGAATGATCGATCACTATATCTTATGGTTTATGGAAACTTAAAAATAAAAAACCATTTTTTTTGTTTTAGCATATTTGTTTGATTTGAATATATATCTAAACATTTTCCGTAATAGATTATATATTAAAATAATCGATTATATATTGTGTTACGTAATTTTATATATTGTATGAGTGATGTGACTATTACAAATGAGGGCATCCAAAAATTTTGAGTGTATCTGTTGGGCACATCAGGTTGTAATGAGTGTGTGCGGTTGATTGAATGACAACAGTACTTCTAGGTAAGAGTATTTACATTTATTGAGTGCCTCATCTTCTTACAGATTTTATAAATAAATGTATAAATCCTGAAAACGAAAAGAAGTCTAAAAATAAAACTAAACATATCTTGTTTTTTATATACATATATATAAAATGTAAAGAAAAGACGAACGTTTAATTTCCGGGGACAATGGTTGGCCAGAGCTGACCCAATTTTATTGGACCAAGTGAAAGTACACGGCGAAAAGAAAAAGGTGTTGGAAAAGAGTCATGGGAATTTATCAAACTCATTTTAAGAGAATTAAAAAAAAATGAAGATAATGAAGAACAAATGACAATAAGAATATGCCCATATAATGACTATTATAATTGCAATTAAACTATCATCAAATAATACTGACCGGTGGAGGCGCCACAGCTAAGCAAACAAGCCTTTTCGGGGGGGATGGCAGGGTCGACCTTGACGATGCTCGCAACATCGACGACGGTGTACTCGATGAAGCTGGAGACGTTGAGGAAATTGTGGATGACCTCTCCCTTTGAGTCCTTCATCCGACTAGTCTCATCCCTCAACATCCCCGGAAACACCGTGAACGGAAAACCCGAACACACGTTGCTCTTCGACGAATTGCAGTCCGGACAGTCCCCGCACTCCGGCATGAATGTGGGCACCACCAAATCCCCTTCCTTCAATGTCTCAACATTCTCTCCCACACTCTCCACGGTCCCAACTGCTTCATGACCGAAAACCCGAGGAAATACTCCGGGAATTCCTGAATTTCCATAAGAAACGTTTGAGAAGAATTCAATAGAATTGTGGATAGATGATCAATATGTGATCTAAATTATTGAATCAATCACCTTCATCTGCCAGAACGTGACGTCGCTGTGGCAGAGGGAAGTGCATATTATCTTAATCCGAACCTCCCAAGCTTTTGGTGGGGCGACTTCGACCTCTTCGATCACCAGTGGTTCTCCTGCTACTCGACAAACGGCGGCTGCAAAGTTTTAGACCAGATAAGTTTCAGATAGCATATCTATATCATATTTTTAGAAAGAAAACAGGGCATATGGTTTTTTGTTTCACCATATAAGGGATTTGAGATATAGGAGACTCACCTTTGCATTTGATCGGTAGACCTGCAGTCGTATTTCGGATTTCCTCCATGTATGGAAGGCAGTTCTCTCTCTGTCTCTCTTTCTCCCTCTCTCTCCGCTCTCAGAAATGGAAACGATTCACTCTGACAGGTGACAACATTTTCAACATGATTTTTTTTATAGGAGTATGGCCTATGGGGGTATTAAGCGTAATGGTGTTGGTTTATATAATAATATAATATTCTGTAACAGATGCTCATTGGTTGAACAATTGCATTGTCCTTTAAAATCGGTATTTGGGTATGACACGCACTCTTTGCCTCGTCAAGCAGTGATCTTGGTAGTTGAAATTAACCGGTAATGATTACTACAAAGAAATTCAAGAAAAGAAATATTCCGCATGACCATGGTTGAATGGTCTATTTTTGTATTAGGTGGTGAAAGAAAATGAGAGAAAAAAATTGATCAGATTGGGGCGGAGCTAGAAATTAGAACAAGGGGGGCCGAGAGACCAATAGATTTAGAATAAAAATAATGTATTTATCAAATTATATAATTATATAGTAATTCAAGATAATTAAAATTGATGAATAATGAGAGAGTCATTAAAGTAATAGACAATTTAAATAGAAAGTTGTTTTTAACAGCTTCTTTCACATTTAGAAAATAAAAAAATTTAATTTGAATTTATTTTTAAAAAAACTTGAAATCTTATTATTTACCTTAAAAAATATTAAAAAAAAGCTTGAAAAAACATAAAATAAATATTAAAAAATAATTGATCATAACAGAAGGATACCTTTAAAGCATTGATTTTAAAAATTATCTTCCAAAAAAGCCAGATATATTCAAATTAGAGATAATAATAAATAAATAAAAAAATCATTTGCAAATAAAAAGTTGTGGTTTTCAACCTCCATCCCTTGATACCAGGGTTTTTTTTAACAATTTTAAAAAAATGCAACCCATTTGTAGTAATGTCACTAATGCATTATATGAAATCATATAACACAATATATATTCCATTATCTCAGTATACCTTTTATATAAAAATAATAATAATAAAATATATACATTCAGTATATATGAGTATAAATTTAGTTTTTATCAGAGAATGTACTTAATTAAAAAAAAGTTGTGTGTGATGTAAACGGGAATGTGAATTGGATTGAATATAACAACTTTCAACTCCAATGCTCACCTAACACATTTAAACTCATTTCATTATTCCCATCCCACCGCACACAAAAAAAAAAAAAAAAAAAATTCAAATTTTGAAATAGTCTTTCCCAAGGAAAATTTATCCTGGGTATATATATTTACATTGCATAATTAATATAATAATTAATACAAAACTTTTAGTTAGAAATGTTTTACCAAGGAATTCATTTTCGTAGGGGATTCGTTTGCAGATGAAAATACCTCCCCCCCCCCCCCCCCCCCCCCCCCCCCCCCGAGGCATTAATATTCTAAATATATACATACACTAAATTCTAGGACGTTATTGAAGATTTCTCTCAATAACATTCAGTGGTTGAGATGCGAACCTGGCCTATCCAAAACTTGCTAAACTCGTGTAGAAAATTATACTGTGGGTGTCTGTATGACATGAGGATATTAGGCTTTTATTTATTCTCCACAACCCTTTACAGGTTAGAAAAGTAAACTGTCTAGTCTACTTGTCTTGGAAATATGTTGTCGAATATGGACCCGGATCTGATCAAATAAAATGCATAAGGTACTCAATATGAAATATCAAAACAGATCGAGTCCAGATCTATCCTAACCGGTCCTATGAACCCGATTGAGATCCCACAAATATTTGATAGTTGTTTTGTTTCGCATGACACAACCCAAACCCACGCCTAGACTAGACCATGCACTGCCCAGGCCCAAAGACCATAACGCACAACCCAAATGCCTAGACTAAACTAGACCCACTACCCACGACTCGAACATAAAAGTGAAAACCCTAGAAGCCCTTCTCGGGCCCTGTTACACTGTCTTTTATACAATTCAAAATCTTATATACATCATTAGAAATTTAGTGAAATATATGCATCATTAATGTTGAAGTATATATATATTTTTTTATGTTTACTAAAAATGAGTTCATTCAATCCGAAATGTAGCTACATATATTTTTCATTATATCATATTCCTTGTTAGATTATGTTTATTATTTTAAAAAATAAAAACATATGTGATTTATGTTTTTGGACTATAAATTTTTGAGTATAACATTTTCCTTTCATTTCACACACTTTCACCCTCAGCCATCACAACCCCTTCTCATTTTGATTTTCACCCGGCATTCCCCCCCCCCCCCATTTTTAGATAAATGAATGATATATTTAACATGTTTATGCAAAGATAACCCGATGACATACCTAGCTCTGGTTCTAGGACACTGTCACTCAAGACGATGGTTTGAATACACACACACTAGTCTTTTTTTTGTTACACATATCAGGGCAATTGTGTATTTTTACACATGTGGTTAGTATATTAACCATGGTTCAACTATGGGTTCTTAATGGCGTTTGTCTTAGGGGTATGGATGCACTAACTTAAATTTTATCAGGGGTATTGATGTAAAATGGTGTTTAACAGGGGTATGACGACAAAATTAATATTTAACATTGGTATATATTCAAAAATCATTTTTTCTTCAAATATAATTTGTAGGTTTAAAAACTATTAAGTGAAGAGTTATTCAAGCCCCGGTCTGACCCCGGTCCATCCGTCCTCGGACAAGACTCGGGTCCGATAAGCCCACTTGTCGAATCAGTTACAAATCCATTTTAATCTGATCCAAACCCGATCCGACGACATGTCTAGCTTTGGGACACTCCATCACTCAAGACGATTGTTTGAATATTAAATTATACCTATATATTACTTGCCTTTTAAAGACGACTAACATAGTAATTATAGCCGGGATGTAACACGGTATTAAAATCAAACCCAAAAAAAAAAATAAAAAAAAATACAATATTAAATTTATTAATTTTTTTTCTTCATACGACCTGTTTCATGTTTTTTATTATACAAATTTATACATAATCTTATAATTGTATTTATTATTTATTATTTTTAGAATAATGGAAACAAAGTAATAATAATTTTATAATCCGAGAACGATCGAGATAATCCGAAAGTAGATCAATGACCACCGTTTAATACACTCAGATTCATTTCTCACCGACGATGACGTGGATCTGCTTTTACTCTCCACAATTCCATTGGATGTTTGGTCTCCCAACGATTTGGGGGGGACAGCCGAGAGAGAGAGAGAGAGAGAGAAGAGGAGAATCTGATACTGCGCGTGGTGGTTTAACCTCCTTTCCCTCTTCCCTCCCTTCCTCCTCCCTCCGATCAGATCCGATGTCGAAGTGTTTCAGTTTCACTTCTTTTCGGGACCGCCTCTACCGCCTCACCTTCACCAACGCCGGCCTCCGCCAGGCCACCACCGTCCTCCACGGCGGCTCCACCACCGTCCAGTGGTGGGTCCCACGCTCGCCAGACCCATCCAAGCAGTCCCTCCTCCTCCTCCACGGCTTCGGCGCCAACGCCACGTGGCAGTGGTCCGATCACCTCCGCCCCCTCCTCGGTCGTTTCAACGTCTACGTCCCCGATCTCCTCTTCTTCGGCGGCTCTTCCACCTCCTACACCGACCGGTCCGAATCGTTCCAGGCCGAGTGCGTCGCCGCTTCGATGGACCGCCTCGGTATTTCCCGGCCTGCCAGCCTCGTCGGGATCAGCTACGGGGGCTTCGTCGGGTACCGCCTGGCGGCGGCGCACCCGGACGCGATCGACCGCGTTGTTTTATGCTGCGCGGGTGTCTCCGTCGATCAGGCGGACCTCGGGAAGGAGGGTCTGTTCGTGGTGTCTGATGTGGAGGAGGCAGGGGAGATTTTGGTTCCCCAGACTCCGGACCGGCTCAGGCAGCTCATGAGGCTCAGCTTTGTCAGACCGCCGGCGGCGGTGCCTTCTTGTTTTCTGTCGGATTTCATAGACGTGATGTGTACGGAGTATGTGGAGGAGAAGAAGGGACTGATCAGGGAACTGATCAGGGACAGGAAGTTTTCGGAGCTTCCTAAGATCACCCAGGTGGGTAGTAAATTTTTCATGTCCCGCGTATCAATTTCAATTTGACTCAAAACAGACAATGTCCGCGTATCAATTTCATTGGAAAAGTATATTACTTTACATAAAAAAACATGAAATTTATACATTGCAAAAGGATTGCATAACTATTCCTAACATAACATTATTCTCTTGTCACTATTTCCCGAAATGCTTGTGAACCTTGGAAATAAGCCTTTAATGGAGTTTTGTGGCTGACCCTGTTTGGTATTGAATGGAAATAGGTACTATTGAATCCTAGACATCCGGTTTAGATGTTGGGCAAATAACTTTTAAGGCTTTCGTTCAGGTGTCTCCTGTTGAATCTGCAATTGGGTCTTCTTGTCAATCGCACTAGAGAAAAAAAAAATCCGCATTGTGGTTTTCGCAGTGCATGTATTAGCGTAGACATACCTCAATTCTTTTGAGTTCTCATCCAGTGACTTGAGTTTTCGACCCAATTTTCAATGAAGCTCATTGTAAACCAATCAAGAGACAACGTATTATCTTATCATTTCGGAATGGGTGCTATCCTTTTTAAAATGAGTGGATTGTTATTTTCTTGTTGTTTTGATTCAAATTGTTGGTCAAATTTTGAGTTATTGAATCTTTTCTAATTTTTTCACATGTGTTGGGCACTTATATAGTGAGGCTTGGATCTATGGCTTTATGGTGGGTTTCTTTTTTATTCTTCTGTATGGAGTCATGTAAAAAAAATACAAAAGCATCTATTGTTTCGATACAATTGTATTCACGAAGGTGCTGCCACTGAGAGGAGTGAGATCTGTGGAAAAGAAATCAATTGGAACCTCATATGTGAAAATTTTCTATTCAATGCAGAAAACATTGATTGTATGGGGAGAACAAGACCAGATATTTCCCTTGGAGCTGGGACACAGACTTAACAGGTTTGTGCAGGAGTAACTAAATCAGATTTAAAGATGTTTTATCTGTGGAGCCGCATGCCACTTCAATTCATTAAATTGTGCAATGTATATGATTCGCAGGCATTTGGAGGAGAATTCCAGACTGGTTGTCATCAAGAACGCTGGGCACGCCGTAAATCTAGAGAAACCCAAAGAATTCTGCAAGCATTTGAAGGCGTTCCTTGCCAATGAGCCCTTAAAGGATCACACTAACAAGGCTGAATGAAAATCACACAAGCAATTCAATATTTTCTTATGCTGAATCAATCTGATGGACAGAAATTCCTGCCAGTGCCAATAACCAAATTGTATTTGCTTTAAAGTTCCCAAACTTGACAGTTAGAGAAATGATACTAATTCATTCTTTTATTGACAAATCTGACAAGTTATCTGATGACTCAGAACCACTCTAGCCCTTTCAGAGCTGTTTTGGTGGAGGATAGTAGTGATGTGTGTGTGAAATGCTTTAGATGAGCTGGTGCAGGACCATGCTTTTAAATGCAGAGATCATAGAAGATAATTCAACGAGACATGAAATCTGTAAATTCAGCTAACACCACCCTAAACATATGATATTTCAGGAAATAAATAGATAAGCACCGACCTATTGCATTTATCCTAAACAATGGGGATCATGCGATGGATAGAACCTCGCATAATAGATCTAGGGCTAGCTCCAAAAGGCAATGTAGACATTATTCCGCTGAATCATGGACATTCACTCAAATTAGGAATACCTGCAGAGAGGGAAAATAATTTGAGGGTTGTTGGGGTTGTGGTGACACAGAAAATTGAACATCCTCAGAGTTCGTGGCAGAAGCACAAAGGTTCTGGAGAGGTGTGATAGCAACTCATCAGATATGGAGGACATCGACAAGGCCTGGACAACAATAAATCTGGTCCAGACAGCAGCTGTAGGGCTGGAACTAGATGTTCAGGGCTTGTACATCATCAGATCTGGACCAAACAACATCTACGGGGACTGAAATCAATCCTTAGGTCTTGGACAGCAACAAATAGGGCCCAGCCGGCAGGGTTTTGGGAGGTGAAGTTTGCCCAAAAAAAAAAACTACTAGGGTTTCAGACTCAATGGATAAATTAGAATTTCACACCCTCAAAAATCCCAGGCACAAAAAGATAGTTCTTTTATTTCTTCATATCTGTTTTTTTAGTAGAGAATACAAAGATCACTTAAAGAAAATGTGATTTAATTTGGGTCATTGATCATCTTAAAGTTCATTAAATCCTATAAAAAATCCACTAAACTAGAGATACCATCTAATCTTTATTTGAAAAAAGTAGAATTAATCTAAATTATTGTTCATCTCAAGAATCAATGGTCTAAATAAAGTCTTACAATTGATTTATTCAAAATAAAAAATAAAAACAACTTAACTAATCTAATCTATCAACATATGAATAAGATTAGATCTCCTGCCCTTCCTTATTTGATAAACTTTAAATCCATCCATAAATTTGATGTCCCCATCGTGAGCAAAACCAGTCACCAAAGGTTAAAGGATTTAAAGGGATCTTAGTAAATTTGGTTTCAATGGACAACATTTCTCCACAATACAGATCTCAGACATCACCAAAACATATATCATACCACTCATCATCCCATCATTATGTCTTATTGCATTCTTTTCACCATGTTAATGGAAGCCAAACAATGATCCTCCATTTTTGCTTTCAACTTCACAAACAACCATTGAATTTAGATTTTTAGGAAATAACAATAAATTTTTTTACTCTCTTTCCATGTCTTATTGCATACTTTTCACCATGTTAATGGAAACCAAACAATGATCCTCCATTTTTGCTTTCAACTTCACAAACAACCATTGAATTTAGATTTTTAGGAAATAACAATAAATTTTTTACTCTCTTTCCATATAACTAAATTGGATCTCTAATACTAGTTTGATCTTTCTTCAATTTTTAATGACTGTTTCATGGTGTCATTCATAAATTTTATTTCTGCATAGTCAAAGCAATTTCACATATTCCCTTCATTGTTCTAAATAGGTGTGTGATGTTCCTCCATCAATGACTGCTCAATTTATAAGTGATCTAGAGAAGCCATATATCACAAAAGAGAAAACATCTAGATATCTGAAATACTAAAATCAGAATTTCCTAAAAGTTATTGACTTCCCAAAAATTAAGTCCACAAAGAAACAAAATTGTTAGTACAAAATACAGTTTCCAATTTTTATAAGAAAGAAAAGACTAGAGAAAATTACATCAACAGAAACTGTATAAGCCAAAAAAGGCAGGCAATATTGACAACATATAAACCATCTCATCCACAGAACTCAAAAGCAAGAGTGATCAACAGCTCCGAGGTAGGCAGAAACAGCATTTAGAAGACGCAAAGTGAGATGAGAGGGAACCAAACCAAAAATTCTTTAATTACTTACCTCCCTCTTCCAGAAAATCAGAGGTCCACAAAATGAGATTGTCCCTTAGAAGCTGCAATATGGCAGTGCAGTCCTTGTAAGAATCCTCGGGAAGAGAGAAAATATTTGAAAATGCCTCGTCAACTGTCTGTTTGGCCAGATGACATGCTCTGCCAAGTGTCAAGGAAAATCAGTATAGTTGTTTGAAGATTAATAAAAGCAAATTGCAGAAATAGAAAGATCGACACATTGAAGAGTGATCCGAGAGATAAAAATGGAATTTAAAAATGACACTGTGATTTCCATCATCCTTTGTAATAGGTAAAGGGTTTTGATAAACAATGTTAGCACTTCATGTTGGCAAGACAATATTAGAACGAAATAGAAGTGTACTGATTTGACGAGTGTTCTGTTCTAGAAAGATGAAGACCGAGGCTAGAGTTGGACTCTATGTCTTTAAGACTATATTCGCCCTGCAGAGGTGCTCACAGGTCAGGCGACAATCTCCTAGAATTAGGGCTGGTAAACGAACCAAGCCGCTCGGGCTCGGTTTAAGCTCGTTCAGGCTCGTTCGTTTAGATAAATGAGCGAGCTTGAACAAGTTTTAAAGCTCGGTTAGGCTCGGGACCTGGATCGAGCTTCATTTTATGTTCAAATTCGACTCGTTTGTATTATTAAAATTTAATTGAAGCTTGACTAAACTCCTTTATAAAATCAGAATATTAAATTAATACAAAGTTATGCTCGTTTAAGCTCATGAACTTGGCTCATTTAAGCTAAAATTTTGTTTTCAATTCCTAAAAACCCTAAAATGAAGAAGAATGCTAGGCTCGTTGAGGCTCGTGAGCTCGGCTCGGCTCGATTCGTTTATAAACGAGCCGAGCTTGAACATGTCAAAGCTAGGCTCGTTCGGCTCGACTCGTTTATAAACGAGCCGAGCTTGAACATGTCAAAGCTAGGCTCGTTCGGCTCGTTTACCACCCCTACCTAGAATGCAACAGTCGAACTCCCCATGGTTGTAGCACTTTAAACCGAAGGGATATCGAACTGACTGTGTTTTTCTCCAACTCTCTCTAACTGGAATGCTATGAGACTCGTATGCAAGCTACAAGGGATTGAATCCCTATGCAGTGAATGATTGGATGATGTAAAATGCAGAGACTGAGTGAAATTTATAGGGTAGAAACTCGGTTGAAAAGGCTCTTGGAGGAGTCAATTCATTTATTTCAGTTTTCACTTAAACAGAGTCTAAAACACCCCTCCATTCTAACATCCAACGGTCAGATCAACGGTCCAGATTTCATTTGCTCAAAATGATCTCCACCGTCTGATCTGACAAAAGGTCAAAAAAAAAAAGTTCCTAGAGACGATGCGAAGTGCCAAGTGCGCCTCTAAAACACCCACGCACGCGCGCCGCAGGTGTCGCATGGAAAAGTCCACCATAGGTATCCACCAAAAGCAATTTACTATAAACAATGTTCTAAAAAGCGCTAGGCGCTAGTCAGGCGGTTGACTAGGGATTAATCGGCTAGGCGGAGATTAATCGGGGATTAATCGGTTAGTACAAAATAATACATACATGTATATATGTGTGTGTGTATAATACCTAAATATTGAAAAAATAAAATAAACTAAACAAGATAAATGACATGACACATAGATATTTATGAAGAGAACGTGTAACTATCACATAGATAAATTATGAAGAGAACATAAGTGGAATCATACAAATAATCATAAAGAGAAAATATACAAGTTCATCTATGACTTAGATAATACTTAATTAATAGGTACAACTATAACAATTTTTTTTTTGAGGCCGACTAGTCCCCGCCTAGGCCTGCTTAGACCTGCCTAGGCGGCCGACTGCCTAGACAAGCGATTATGCCCTAAGCGACACGGAAAGGCCCCGCCTACGCCTAGGCGGCCGACTAGTCCCCACCTAGGGCCGCTTTTTAGAACACTAACTATAAAACAAAGAGCCCATCTTATAAATCCTCAATGTTTTTTTCCAGACAACCGAAATGGGACTATAACTTTTCCTTCTTTTCCCCAACCACCAACCACTAACCACTTTCATCATGTTATTTGGAGAACTTTGGATTCAATTTTTTCATTTACCCAAAATTGATTTTGAGAATCTAAATATACTACGTTCATCTACTCAACGAGAGGAACATAATCCAATGGGTTTCCACTAAAAAATAATTAGTGGAACCCAAACTCATTTTAACCCAAAATTAGTCAAAACCCAAGTTTTTCTAACACTTCAGAGGTACACTCATCCAAATGGTGATGATCCAGAGGCTGGTAGGTTGGAATTCAGACATCAAATATCCATCTAACCGTAGAAGGGACTAAATAATTGGCATGCAACAAACCACTCACATCTATCCCTTCAAAACATAAAAACCAAAACTTTTGTTCCTGAAATTGCAGCCCACAAATATCCCTAAAATTAATATAAAAATACATATATTCAGCAAGGACAACTAAATTTAGAGATCTTTTCTTAATTCCCGTCCAGTCTATGCTTAATGATAAGGTATCTTGGTAATTTCTTCAGACTTCCTGGCCAAGTTTATTACAGGAATCAGAATGAGCTATCACAATATAATTCAGTAAAACTTCTGGAATAAGTTAGCTAAATAAATTAAATAATCAATATGGATAAGCTTAAGCATGAGAACTGAAGTAGAAGTCCAGTTAGTCCATTGGGTTTAATCCAAGTTAAAAAAATCTCTATACTTAACCATCAAAATCAAGACAATGCACATATTATCACATCGTACATACAACAAGTTTGTCTAAATGAATTTATCTCTTTCAGAAAAAAAAAATTGAGGCTTAAAACCATTACAAAAGGAAAGTTTGTCAGAGAAGACTAACAGCACCACAATTCAAACGTAATGCACAGAAAATTAGAAAAAACAGAATAGCATAGTAACCTTTCAGAGGAGTTCAATATCTCATAGTAAAACACACAGAAATTTAGGGCAAGACCAAGCCTGATTGGATGAGTCGGTGGCAACTCTGTCATAGCGGCGCTAGTAGCAGTGCATCATCAAAGTAATCAGAACCGAGAGAGAATTTCAAAAATAGGAAAATAGATGATGTGAAAGATGACAGAGATAAATAACCTGTAGTAGAAGGCGATCGACTCTCCACTGGAGGATGATGGAAGGAGGTGGATGGCAATGATGGACAAGATGTCATTGCAGATCTTGGAGAGGTCTTTCTCAACTCTCTGCCTGTAGTCTTTTACAATCTTAACATATTCACAATTTCTCCTTGCCTCCTCCTCCTGCTCAATTGACAACAATGTCCGCATCAATGTCCTCTTAGTCCCGATGTTATTTTTGTAGCCAACCGACAACAGGCTCCTTTCCATCACTGTGAGTTCTACATCCATTCTTGCAACTTTCTTCATCGGTTCCACCATAACTATATGACAAAAGTAAACAACAAACTCAAATGACCAAGTCACCTCATTTTTCTGCAGATGCACACACAAAATGGAAAAGATGTTACTATAAGACTAGATAAAGTAATTCTATTTAAAAATCAAAACAACAAATACAACTAATAATAATTAAATAACATTAGGGTCAGTCCCACGCAATAAACCTCATCTGATGAGGAGGTATTACATATTGCTACATGTGGAATTGAATGATTTCATTTTTGGCAAATAAAAAAATTAATGAGGTATATATCTCACATAAGAAGATATATATCTTAACGGATGGTTATAGAGGTTTATGGACTGTTTGCGCATACTACATGTAATAATGCTCATAATAATAGATCACTAGACATAATGTCACTTAAATAACAACCAAAAGAATAAATTTTCATATCTACAACAGCATGGACACTGCAGAATCATTGAACTATTAAGCATTCACAAACAATTAACCACCAAAACAAAATTTAAACGAATCCTAAAACTGATCACCAAATAGATGGTGCCCCTAAAAAGCCACATGATTTTAGTACAAAAGATTTACTGGGAGAACAAAACAAATTGTGACAGCCAATGAATGAACGGGGAGAGAGAGGGGGGGGGGGGGGGGGGGAGATTTTGATGGATGGATTATGGGAAAGTAATGTTGAGGCACGTGTACGCGTCCGATCCGTTCTGGTTGTCCCGAGAAACGTTTTATTTGGTTCGCTGCACCCAAACACTTGTCCAATTAAATTTCACTTTATTCAACCTAAACTGTGAAATCAATATGAATATATTTTATTATTAGATGTAAAAAATTATATCAATTCGATTTAATCTGGCTAGTTTTGCATCATTCTAAAATAAAATTTGGTTTAGGAGTAGTGCATCATTCTTATATGAGGTCAGTCACGGAGGGTCTCTTCGATAAAAAAAAATCATTCTTACAGGAAAATGTTTAATTCAAATGTAATGAATGTTTCACTGTACTTGTAATGTGAGTTGTGATTTTTTTTCTAATCAATTATACTTAAAATTTTGGAATTTAAAAATGCATATTCGCTTTTCACCATGTTGATTGGAGCTAATAAAATCTAGGATGGATTCAAAATGCTCTATGTTCATACTGATAAAAGGTAAAAAATACTCCCACCAACCATAACTCCAAGGCGAGCCTTGGATATATATAAGCGACTTAGATGATCGCCTTTGGGGATGAATTTGTTAAGATTTATCTCTAAAATATACACGTAAAGTGACATTTTAAATTAGCATGATATAGCATACATAGAGATCCAAAAAAAGAGAGGTTGATAGTTAGAAACTCCGTGACAGGTTTTTGAGTCTACTGTAAATCTTGTATCTCAATATTAGTGGATGCACTCATAATTTGCAGCACCATATATATTTAGGCCGAACCACGTAAATTTGTGTTTTTCAATGAGGTTTACTTTTTTATTTGATCTCGTATTTTATTGATGGTTTCCACTATGCACAACACCCAATGATCCCATCTTTTGAAGAAAGTGAAAAACAGTTTTTTTGTCAATTCTAACAAAGTATTCTTTACACAAAGTTATTATCCATAGTGAAATTGTTTTTCAAAATCGTTTTTTAAACAATATCTTATATTTTCTCTTATTTACATGTGATTTGCTGACCCTCTCAAAGATGATAAGCAAGCTTCATGTGTACTTGGCATTTGTTGGATTCACAAATACTACTCAGTATTCCATAAAAGCTAATTTGACAATGAGTTAAGCTTTTATGGATTAGTTGTCTTAATTTTAAAGAATAAAAAATCCATCAAATTTGTTAATATTTACATTTGTCAAAATTAAGACAAAATGTTGGAATAAATGGTACCCAGCCTTTAGGTGGAATAAAATATTTTCATTTTCATTTCAAAATTGGGTCAACTGTCCCCAGTTTATATTGATTTTTTTTATATACAAAACAGGGATAAGCTATCCTCCCACTCACTTATCTCTATAACTACCACTTATCCCATCACTTATCATCTTGCCAAACTATCATGAAGGATCCACCTTTTCCTTGCCTCTTGTGGGAGGTGGATTTTGACCTTCCTCCACTAGGCCGTATCTTCAAAGTGGTCCGGACTTCGGTTGTGGATCCGAGAAGAAGTACGTGCAAATTCCCTTCGTGGTGGCCGATGTCCTATCAGTGAGCCTTCGGGCTCTGTCTCCTCATTCGATTACCTGCAACTCACATCAGTGTGGTGTCAGTTAACACCCCTCCGACGCTGAAGTCAGTGATCACAATTTTAATGAAATCCTACTTGGACTTTTAGCCCCCGTTTGGATACCGGATAAGCTCCGGATAACCTCGGATAACCCCGGATAAAAAAAATTTTGTGTTTGGAAAGCTCGGATAAACCCAAATAAAGTGTGCTAGAATAAACTGGTATAAAGTGGTATATGGATTCCAATCAACCCCTAGAATAAAATTTATCCTAGGTTATTCCACCCAAAGAATAAGTGGGCCCACTGTCAAATCAACTGTCATCACCTCTTATAAATCACCTGTCAAATCAACTATCATTACTTTTTTACCTTTTATAAATCCTTATCCATACTTTATTCACATTTTACCCAAACAACAAAACATTTATTCTTACGATTCCCAACGAGAATAATTCAAAACACAACCAAACACAAAATCATTTTATCTTATTTATACACACTTATGCTCGGATAAATATATACCCAAGAATAAATCATATTCTACATCCAAACAGGGTTTTAGAGAGTGCTTCCAGGAGGAGTGTAAGAGTGATTGTAGTTTTTTTTTGCATACCTCTTGTGGAAGACGATGTCTTCCCCTTTTATACTTGAAGAGGGCATGGCGACCTCGCTTCTGGAGAGTGAGGTTATAGTAGATACGGGAGGAATCCTCCAGGTGGCATCTGATCGGTTGCCACGTGTGATCTCGGGACGTAACTGAATCCCAACAATCGCCTGCCACTGCTGTGTTAGGAGATATTCCCTGCACTTTCTGTTATCTTCTTGAGGTGGACGTATAGGCGCATTCCCCCTGTCAGGCCAGACTCCGTAGTCGGGCTTTGTCTAGATGAACAAGGTTACAGTGATTGGTCGCCTTGTTCACGTCAGACTCTTCTTGAACCAGATCGGGTGGCTACCTTATCCTCTGGTCGGATGCCCAATCAGCTCTTCGTGGGCCCCATTCTACAGGCAATTCCATCTTAGATGAGGTGGGCTGGGTGGTCGCCTCCCTTCAATGGACCTCCTAGTCGGGTAGTCCCGTGGATTATCGTAGTTTTGCGTATAGGCTCACCTCGTATTCTATTCTTATTTGGTCCTAATTTTCCTGCATATCTCTATTCCTAATTTAGCCGCAAGCGGTTTTGGGCTTCCACACTTCTTAATCACTTGAAAAAAATATTGGAAGAAGGTGAAATGAATTACAACAAAAACAAATTCCATGTTGATCTGCATTTGTGAAATTTCACTACTCTATATCTTATCTTATATAAATTATTGGCTCCTCTAGACTGACTCAAATCATTCAAATCAAATGTGGAAAATCTCAAATCGTGTTTCAGGACAAAAAAATTTAACAAAATTTATAATGATATGAATTCAATTAAAAAAAAACTTAGGTGTCCCAAGACAAGTGCGTGGGATATAATAATGGATATGAAATTTTGGGGCACCATATGCATTAGGTGTTTGTTAGGACTCACATAAGACGTAAATTACAACTTTTAATTTAAAATAAATTTTTATGACATTTTTGTTTAAAATTGTAGGGGATTATTTAATTAAAAACAATTATAAAAAGTCATAATATAAAAGTAGGCCAATGGTGCTTTATAAGACTATAACTTATGTAGTACTTTATATATATTTCATTTTGAACACAAATGCCTAGAACTGTTATGAATAACCATTGCATCCCTTTGTTACAAATCAACATGATATCAAAATTTTCATTTCCATAACTTGGAAAAAGTATATCTTTTACAATCACACAACAATCATTTTGAACACAAATGCCTTGAACCTGTTATGAATAACCATTGCATCCCTTTGTTACAAATCAACATGATATCAAATTTTCATTTCCATAACTTGAAAAAGTATATTTTTACAAATTTTACATCCCCTTTTTACAATCAACATGAAAAACTATGTTAATGTTTTTTTTGATAACCGAAGGACCTCCATAGCTGGCCTTCCAACCAAGCTGGGTAGACTATATTCGCCAGTGTACCTCAAACCCACAGAAATACACGGAGGTTAAGTCAGTATCAAGACTCGATACCAAGATTTACCCTTAGCAACAAGTAAGCCCTGACCGTTATGCTATGGTCACTAATGGGTGAGGGTGTTTTAACATACATTCACTTTCTCTGTTACTTTTTTAACGGCTACAACAAATATGTCATCCTGCTGTTGAGTGGAAACCCACTGTTGGCAAAGCAGTTGGCAAGTGTTATGATCTTTACTGGTCTCTTATAAGATTTATCTGAACTGAACAGGGGATAACAAAAAGCCAGAAAGGCTACACGAATAAATACTTCTTTCTGTTGTTTGTCACGGTTTCAAGCCTAATGTTTAGGTAGTCCATTTCAGCTAGTTGTTGCAGTACTCTGTGAATGCATATATGTATAAATATTTACTATGAAACTATCACGATTTTGATGCAGTAAGAATAAATTGCTTGTTGTCTGTTTCTTTGCAAGCTTGATGTACATGGATTTTATGAGAAAAGCATGACATGAATATTTCACAAACCTTTGCTGCATATGGATCAGTGTACATTCTTGAATCCAACAAAGAATTCATCAAATGTATGTAAACCATTTTACTCGTATCATTCATAATAAAAAGGAAAGGAAAACAACACAAACACCAGACAAATAATATATTATTATTTTCATGCACACAAAACCAATACCACGCGATACGTTTTGTTCTCTAAAACATCATTGATACACATGATGGCTAGAGATTGTTACAAACACTGGGAAGAAAAAAAAAGCAAAACAACTTATTTTTCTATGTATATATATATGTCCTTGAGACACAGCAAAAACCAAAACAAATAGGAGTCCATCTCCAACTGGTTCATCCTTGATCTTGGTCTCCATTTTCTTCCCTTTTCTCTATTTGTATAGTATTGAGCACCACTGACAGGGTAGTAAGAGTCAATGGAAGCCTTTACCGGAAAAAAAACAGAAAAAAAAAAAACACTCATTGAAAGCTTGGTTTCTATAGGTTCAGTTTATGTACAAGAGATCAAACAAACTAGGGCTGAGAAATTGGGATGGGGCAATGCATGAAAAACAGTTTGTTGAACAATGAACAAAGAATTGCAAAAAAATCAAGAAACAAAAACCAACTCCAAGCATTATGGAAGTGCTGAAATCAAAGAAAACAAGACCAAAACACTGAATGCCACGACTGCAGATCTTATGACGCCTTCTGTTAAAAAAAATATCAGATGGGAAAGGTCTGCGAGACGTGAGAATATGGATGGCATGCACACAGGATCAAAATGCAAGAACACATCACACTCAAGAGAAACAAGTGATACTTTGGGACCTTGGAGAACATCCAATGATGCCACAGTTTCGAGAGATTTTTCAGAGGCTATGGAGGAGTGCCCTCTTGCATGAAGGTTGTTGGATAGAATTGGGATTGGGGTTTGGGAGTGGGGAAGTCATACCGAGCGCCCTCAGCAGGAAATGCCTCTCCTGAAACAAGGGGGTCAAACCATTCATTAAGTTTTGTTAAGGATCTCAATAATCAACTAAAAAAATAATCAACTAAATGTCGTAAAACCCAACCTCAAGAATAATAAAATTTAACAATGCTAGTTGCATGTCATAATCCAGGAAATATGCTATTTCTTGAAATCAATCAAGATTTGTTGATTGTGAGATTATAGGATAAAGTATCATTAGTATTCTTGATATGTATAATGGTTTAACTAGTCTATGTGAGTTCAAATTTATACCAATTTTTCACCTATTGTATAGATAAAGTATATACCCTTAAGTAAAGTATTAGTAAAAAAAAAGGTGCATAAATCACTCCTCTCATTTCTCTTTTATGTTGACGCACATTTAACTTGGGAATAATGTTGATACCTAAAAAGATGTGTAGGCTATATCAAAGGCCAACCAAGATAAATTTAGTTAATATAACAAGGCTAACTTGTTAACTTATTAACATGGGTAAAGTTCATGGGTAAAGTTCATGGGTATTATAACATCCTACATTGTAGCATACCTAACCAAAAACATCTTAACCTGTTGCCATAGGATCCTGTCACTTGGAAGCTAGCATCCAAGATTTATCCTTACAGTAATGACATGCGAGGAGTTACATCTTGAAAAACTCTCTTCTCATTTTATGAATGTGTGCATGTGTATGTGTAAACAAGTTGTGTGCGCCTTACATCCATGATTCAAAATTTTGTCAACTTACACTGGCTGAGAATTTGGGGCTAGAAATTGCCTCTGCACGTCTGGACAATGGAGTCATATGAATAGGGGAGGTGAACTCCGGATTCTGTAAGGCAGAAGCAGTCCCATCTTCCCCTCTTTGTTCATCATGAATTGGCAAGACTGCCATCACAAATGGAGCTTATTAGTAAATGAACCATCAAACATAATTGACATATTTAAAATAATGGACAAAGGAGCAGAAAATCAACCTCTCAATGTGCTTGAGTTGGTAGAAAATCCATCTCTGCAATGCCCACCATCATTTTCAGGACTTGGCTTCATCATGATATCAAGATCACAATGCAATGCTGTTTTCTCAATGCAAGAAACAGTCCCAGCTTTTCCAATTAATTCATCATGAGATGATAAGGCTGCAAAGGCTAGAGAAATTGACTTGTTTAAGACTAAAACATCAAGAAGTACAAATGGAAATTAAAAAAAAAAACAGCTGAAGCTTTATCAAGAATTCTACCTTGCTCTGTGCCAGAGTAAGGAGAAAATCCACTTTTATCGCATTGCTCTACAATTGGATCCGTTGTGAAGTCAAAATAGTGATCTAGTGAGGTTTCATCCCTATGATGATTTCCTGTAACATTTTCTGTGGCAATTGATGTACCATTGCATTCTAAACCGACTTGGGACTCATCATGCATGTCAAACTGCCTGCTCAACAATACAAATACTGTTTAGATATCACAACGTACATGAAGCCCAATTAATATATGTGGTTGGTAGCAGTTTTTTTATAATCACCTCTTCAATAGCCAGCTTTCAGAGTCACCACTCCTCAATTCTTCCATCAAATCCTTGAAATTTTCAAACTGAAAATCGATCTTATCCACCTCAAACCTCATCGATCCATTCATCCCGGATTGAGATAGGAAATCTTGGAGCTCCTTTAATATGTGTTTTGATCTTGTTAGATGATGATACTAGATTAAGCAGCTAGTATATTGTTGATTACTAGACTAATGCACCTGTTTTTCCTCACCTTCCAAGCATTCTCCAGACTGTGGTTGCTGTCCTCGCTGTTGACTTTGATGGCGAGGTTGCTTAAAAAATCAGCTTGTTGAATCAATGCCGTGATCTTTGGATCATCCCTCTTTAGGAATGTACTTTGACCCTTGTTGATGGCACCTGTTTCTTTGATCAAACATAATCTATTTGTCAATACATCAAAATCAGAAATGAAATCGTGGTAGCTACTTCTACCTTTTCCAAAAAAAAAAAAAAAAAATCTAGTCGCATAACCTTTCACAATGAGTAATAAAGGGCTGAGAACATTTAAGTACCATCATTCATGACTGCCTTGGACCTGCTGATGTCATTATGTGTAGTACAACCATCCATATTCTTCAAGTTTTGAACCAGAACTGATAGAGGCGATCTTATATGCCCTTCTCCATTTCCGTGCTCCATGGGAAATGTTTCATTTATTTTCCTGTTTTCTCTGTAAGTCCAAAAAATTGTAAGTATGTGAGAGATGATAATTCCAAATTGTTAGAATGCCCTGACATCATTTTAAACAAATCCGGCTTCACTTGGACATTACACACACACATGACATCTAAAGTACCTGAATTTCTTCAAGGATTCTGTTAACTCAGATGCCCCAGATGTTATGCATTCATTATGGAACATAGTTCTCTTACTGTTCAAATTTATATAAGGACTTCTATTCTCCTTGAATTGATCATCCAGTTTTGCTCGTTTTTTACAGAGTGTAGAGAACCGATTTTTCACCGCATTATCTGACCTGTGTTGGCAGAAAAATACAACATGAATGTACTATGACTTTAATCATCTGCAAATATTTCATTACCATAACTTTTTCCAATTCTGGTTGAAGGTGCATGATATAATTGGATAAGAAACATCATCAGTGGCTATCCAAAATCAATGAGAAAAAAAAACCATAGAAAAGAATCGGAGTTCCTCACCTGCCTGGAACAACCTTTGCAATTTCTGTCCATCTGTTGCCAAATACTTTCTGGGCCTGCAAATGGTGATGATCAAACTCAAGAACCAAAGTCCACATAATAATTTGTAATCACAAGCGAGGTTCAAATCTTTCAAAAAAAATATATTCAGGTTCAAATCTTTCCGAAACATGATATCATGAAGCCAACACTTCCTACATAGAGGTAGTGCTTAAAAGATCTAGACATCTAAAATCACCTCACACAAAATCATGTCTTCCTCGGCCGACCATCCACCTTTCTTGCATTCCGTACTCAAATACGTATACCATCTGCCAATTCAACCTTAAAATCTCCATCAGAGATTCAATAGAAATAAAAACAACCCAATCACACAATCAAACCAAGAATTCATATCAAACCTTCTCCTGCATTGTCTGCTTGTCTTATCTTTAAACTTCGCAGCAATAGCCGTCCAACTAAAACACACACACAAAAAAAAAAGCCACACACAATCAAAAGTTACACATTTTTGATAAATCGCATCACAATTCCAAAAAAACAAAGGGGAAATAAATGGAACTCCTACTTCTCAGTCCCATGGATCTTGATCTGCTCTCGCAGTGAGTCGTCCTCCTAATGTTTCATAACCCCCAAATCAGAACCTCCATGAAATCCCACAAAAAACAACAAGAACTCAAAGAACAACAAACCCAGGAGAACAAATTGATTGATAGACCTGTTGGGTCCACACGACAACATGGCGATCCTTTCCGGGTTTCTTCGGAGCTTCTTCGAGCGCCATCGTTGTGGTCCGATTCAGGGAGGGGTGGGTCTGTGTTGGATTTTAGGGTTTGTGAAGTTGGCGCTAGTGGAGGGAGTTTGAAAAAACCAAAATGGCATCCATTAATTGGGTGTGTGTGTGTGTGTTTTTTTTTTTTAATGGAGGTCACAACAACCTGAGGTCCCCCTCCCTTTCATGGGGAAATGAAAGCTCCCCTGTTTTTTTTTTATTAGCTTTTTGAAAAACTGGACTTCACTTTCTTCGTGACCTACTTTTACTGTCCTTTCAATGCCCTCTCTCTCTCTCTCTCTCTCTCTCTCTACATATATTCCATTACGGGATAAATGAATAGATTTTCTTCTGGGCACTGAATTTTTTGTTTTTACAGTGGGTCGGTTCTGAGTCATCACAGGTTCTATGACTCTGTCTAACTTTTGAAAGTTTTTACCGTTAGACAGAGCAGGTCGAATTTACAGTCTTGTCGCGACTTATTACAAGCTATCCGCGTCAGCTTTGAATATGAAAAATAAGAAATTATAAGATATTTCAATGTCTAAGAATATTGATACTACTGGTAATTAACGTACTGAAAAAAAAATCAGAATCTAATATATATATATATATATATATATATATATATATAGGGAAATGATACGGTGCGGGACGTGCGGTCGTGCGCGAACGACCACGGGCCGTCGATCACGGGTCCATCGCATCGGACGGTCGGGGGCGATTCATCTCGACCGTTGGATGCGATGGACCCGCGATCGAACGAACGACGTCGTTCCCGCACGACCGCACGTCCCGCATATTATCATCGACATATATATATATATATATATATATATATATATATATATATATATATATATATGGGAGCCGATTACGTGCGGTGTGCGGTCGGTGCGGTGCGCGATCACGGGCCGTCGATCACGGGTCCATCGCATCGGACGGTCGGGTGCGATTCACGTCGACCGTTGGATGCGATGGACCCGCGATCGGACGACCCACGTCGCGCACGCACCGCCGCACACCGCACCTAATCGTCGGCATATATATATATATATATATATATATATATATATATATATATATATGGAAGTGATTACGTGCGGTCGTGCGGTCGGTGCGTCCGCGATCACGGGCCGTCGATCACGGGTCCATCGCATCGGACGGTCGGGTGCGAATCACGTCGACCGTTGGATGCGATGGACCCGCGATCGGACGGCCCACGCATCGTCGAATCCGCACGACCGCGCCGATATTATCATCCTCGGAAATATATATATATATATATATATATATATATATATATATATATATATATATATATATATATATATATATATATCCATCGACCCCCGCGTCCGAGCGATTATCGTGCGGCGAACGGCAGGTGCGGCGAACGCGGTGCGGCCGCGACGTGGGCCGTCCGATCGCGGGTCCATCGCATCCAACGGTCGACGTGAATCGCACCCGACCGTCCGATGCGATGGGCCCGTGATCGACGGCCCGTGATCGCTGCCGCACCTGTCCGTTCGCCGCACGTAATCACGTCCATATATATATATATATATATATATATATATATATATATATATATATATATATATATATATATATAGTCGTGATATTATATGGTCGAGCGGTCGTGCGGTCGCGATTCACGGGCCGTCGATCACGGGTCCATCGCATCGGACGGTCGGGTGCGATTCACGTCGACCGTTGGATGCGATGCACCCGCGATCGGACGACGCACGTCGAATCCGCAAGACCGCACAGACCGCATATTATCGGAAATATATATATATATATATATATATATATATATATATATATATATATATATATATATAGTCGTGATATTATACGGTCGTGCGGTCGTGCGGTCGCGATTCACGGGCCGTCGATCACGGGTCCATCGCATCGGACGGTCGGGTGCGATTCACGTCGACCGTTGGATGCGATGGACCCGCGATCGGACGACGCACGTCGAATCCGCGCGACCGCACTGACCGCATATTATCGAAAATATATATATATATATATATATATATATATATATATATATATGGTCGTGATTACGTGCGGTGTGCGGTCGGTGCGGTTTACGACGTGGGCCGTTCGATCGCGGGTCCATCGCATCCAACGGTCGACGTGAATCGCACCCGACCGTCCGATACGATGGACCCGTGATCGACGGCCCGTGATCGCGCACCGCACCGACCGCACACCGCACGTAATCGGATCCCTATATATATATATATATATATATATTATATTATATAATTTTATTTTTTATTTGAAATTTTTAGACAAATGGTATCACGAATCTATTAGAGAAAGTCGTAAGTCGTAGTACATAATCTGAATGCGAATATAATTATCCTATTTTGTATATTCATAGGATCAAACTCAAGAACCAAAGTCACATAATAATTATCTAAATTTTAGAAAAAATGATTTTTTTATCCTATAATTGTTCAAAAAATTATTTTTAATAGGAAATGTTATATACCATTTAGTTGAGAGTTTGATATATTTTTTGTATTTAAAAATGTATATAACATCTAAATAAATAAATGTACATATGACTACTTTTGGGGCTGGATGTATCATCTCAGATTCATTCTTTTTTTTATTCTCAGTTACACAGCCTTTGTGATTATTGGGAAAGTGTTATTGGAATTATGTCATTTTTCTGTTATTTAGGTGACACGTAGGGAGAATTTAAACAGATTATCGTGATCCTTGAGAACATGGTTTGATTTCATTCAATCTGGTTTTGTGTTTGAAAAACTGAAGCAACTTCTGGAAGACCTGAGAAAGTGACAGGTACCCAACCTGTGAAATCATGATCTTTGGTGGGTGAAGTAGCCGTTGCACGGTCTGGTCATTTTTTAAATATTATATTATGCAAGTTTTGAAACATTAGAGTAGTAGTTCGTCATCTTTCGGCACATTTATTATTTTATTATTATTAGTATACTTTATACATGCAATCAGTTTCACAAACACACTGATCATACTTATTACTTATTCTAAGGATAATGTTATCTATGATCATACTTATGACTTATTCTAAGGATAATGCTATCTATGATCATACTTATTACTTATTATAAAGATAATGTTATCTACAATCCATTTTTCAACCGTAATTTGTAATTATTACAAATAAATATTTATTAAATGAATATTTTTTGAAAAATATACAATTTAGCTCTATCTCTCCCTGTACGAACAAACCTCTGCCGATACTTGTAGATTCAAAGGCACAAGAAGAGGGACGCTGTTTGCGGCTCAAACCGCAGTGGAAAATGCTATTCGTACAGTAGTAGATCAGAGTATGCAACGAGCAGAAGTCATATGTACATGCTTACATTTGTTTTAATATAGTATGTACTGACATAGCTAAGTACAAACACACTGATCATATTTATCTTAATGATAATGTTACGTATATCCCATTTTGTAGCCCTAATTTATACTTTTTTAATTATATACTTATCTACTAAATATTTTTTTTAAAAATACACAACATCTGTACATTTTACAATCTTCTTAATATAGTATGTATTAACATAGCTGAGTACATACTATTTTATATTATTTCATGTACTATGTTAGGTGACATGACGTAAATATATTATTAACATGGCCCTTTATCACCTTGGATAAGTGGATATTCTTTTATTGTCAAAATAAATAAACCTTTTTCATTAATATAATTAAGTTATCTCTTTGAAAATTATATTTTTGTTTTTTAATATATGCAATTTTTTTTTTATTGATGCCCCCTATGTACATTTGGCACGAGAAGAGGGGTTTGATTCCTTTATCTCCTTAGGGGTGACAGGTGTTCACCGGCTAACCAAAGTTCAGTTTGCATATAATTCACATATATATTTCATATTTTATATTTTGCTAGGTAAAGTACATACTATCAACAAAAACAATCATATTAGGTTTGCATATCGTATTGTCCCCTCACTGTATTTCCGTTTTCATTTCCAGCAAAATAGTACATTGTTCTACTTAAATTCATAATAGTTTAAAATTCAAATCATAATTGTTTATGATGATTCTAACATCATGAAATCCATACGGGTTAAATTAAAGCCCATCCAGATAAATATACATTGTTCAGATAGAATTTATATGTAAGTTTAAAATTCAATCTGCCCACCAACTGGGGACAGCAAACACGGCCCCGTGCCCACTCAACATGTCAAAAGCACTGTGTGCTATTTTAAAGGAAATATGGAATGATGTCCATGATTTTATCTGGAGAGGAAGCCCAGAAATGTTTGTCAGGAATAAAACAATTCCTCTTCTGGTGAATAAATGATATTTTGGGATTGGGTAGCCAAAAGGTTGTCCATATAACAGGCGATACCATTGACACTATAGGCTAATATGACAAATGGATAAATAAAGTGTGAGGAAAACAATATATCCCATTTGTTATAAAGAATAATAGGGATAAAATTTGTACAATGTTTCGATTATGAAATAATTTTTTTATCGCCTCTTTTGTGACAGATGTGGATACAAACAAAATTGTTGAACATTTTATCCCCTAAAATAAGAATAATTTATCCTCAAAATTTGGTCCACTGATAACAGTCTTCTGCATAAGGGGAGGAGTGAAACAAATTTAATGTTGAAGCATCTGCAATCAACTGGAAGTTTTGACTAAAAAAAATTCGTGGACCTTTTATCCCCTAAACAACTACAATGAGCAACCTGTATTTCTGCAATTAGTAACTGTCACAAACACATGTTACAATGCAGGCCTTGATAAGCACTCAATACTGAATAAAAAAACAGAAGATAAGAGAAACTGAAGGAAGCAGAAATCTAAAATAAAGATTGATGTAAAAAAACCAAAACAAAAGGTGATTAGCACTTTATTTTCATCTCACACTATCCCTTTTCACGGAACGGAAAGTTCATTCTGATGGTGTTTATGGTGGGGCTACATGAAAAAGATATCACTTGATTCTATAAAAAAAGAAAAAAGAAAAAAGAGAGAGGGTGGAAAAGGTCCCACAGTAAAGAACAACCAAGAATTGCAATATCATGCAATACATCATTGCCAGCCTTTCTCCCCCTCTTCATGTGGTTTGATTCCTACTTTTTAATGTTGGTCCTCTCTTTTCCCTGAAAGGGGCTCATATGGAAAGCAAAAGGGTTTTGGAATCCTATGCCTTGTATTCTTATTACTGGTCTCTTCTTGTCGAATGGTAGTGAAAATTTGGTGATTCATGCGAGACTATAAATTCAAATCATGTTTTGTTTCAATAATTCAATGACAATCTAATGTGTGGGGCATCAGTTGGAAGAACAGAAGCTACTGGTCCAAAGAGAATTTAAAAGAAATACAACCACATAGGAGGCTTTCAGAATAAATATATGGATAAACAACTCTTGTGGAGCTATGACCTTTTTCTATATTAATTTTGCTGCATATATTATGTTACACACACACTTGCATCTACATATTCATTACTAGTGGTAGCTTGAATGTACAGTTCCTGGTTGTCAGTGAAGCCGAATTATTTATATAACTGACGCTTGTGGAAACTGGAAGTGAAATATCACAAGGCTTTGTAAATACCACCAGGAACAGTTATGATAATTTTTTCTTGGAGCTCTGTTTCTAGTCCAGGTTGCCTAAAAGTGTTCTTGTCAAGTTGGTAGAGAGGCGGCTCACAGGGGGCTATTACACAACATGGGCCCAAGGCCCATAATCAACATATTTTTTCACATCCCATCATGGGATGGGAATAGGACTCGAAATTTGAACCTTCCTCCTAGGGGGAAAGTGCCTCTACCACCTCGCTAGGCGAGGGCTTGGTATGTTCTTGTCAAGTAGTTGATAGGGCCTTTCAAAACTCAGCATTGTTTCAAGTCAAGTTTGCTAGAGTTCTTGACAAGTAGCTAACGAGGTCTTTTGAAAGTCAATGAAAAATTCAGGCATAGAATCAACCATGGTTGATTATGCCTGTTTTTCCATTTCTTAAGACCTGTAGTATATGCAAGAGCACTAAGCAAACTTGACCAACTGAGTTTCGGAAGGCCCTATCAACTACTTGACACAATCTGCATGTGTTCATATTAGCTTCATGTTCTAGAAAAAGGCATACCACTGTTATATGGTCATTCGCATATGCAATGACCATATAACAGTGGTATGTGGGTTTTTTTCTTAGCTAATATACACATGCAAGGACAGTTGTCAAGTAGTTGATAAGGCCTTCCGAAACTCAGTTGTTTCAAGTCAAGTTTGCTTAGTGTTCTTGTCAAGTAGCTAACTAGATGGTCTTAGAACCATAAGGAAAAATTGTCATAGGATCACCATGGTCAGAGACAATTCAGGAAGTTATGGTTCTCCATCTAGTGTAGTATATGCAAGCACCAACATTCACCAAACTAGGCAAAACACATCTGTGTCTTCAATTTAACTTCATGTTCTAGAAAAAAGGCTATATATCATTCGCATATGCAAGACCATATAACAGTGGTATGTGGGTTTTTTTCTTAGCTAATATACACATGCAAACATTGTAACTAACATCATTGGGAGTTGAAAATATCACTCACTTGCTTCTAATTAAAAAAAATAAAATTCAGAGACTCAGAGTATAATAACCAAACATCAAGGGTAAAAAGGGTTGGTCCCAGAGCTTAATGGTGACTTGCGACCACGAAAGCCTGGGTGCGAATCTCACCGCTAACCTATAGAAGACATCGAGGAATATATCCATGTCGCATGTGCAAGTGTACTAAGACCTAACTACTGATATGTCCTGCCAATATAACTGAATATTTAGGGGAAAAAAATAGCTCTGAACTTTGAGCTCTTAATTTAGCTGATTAGCATTTTTAGATTTATATAACAAACATAATATTATTAATATATGGTAACAAACTTTATACATAAGAAATTACCACTAAGGACAGGCATACATCCATTAATACTTGCATACGAAATAACACAGCATTTGATGAGGCCTGTCAGATCCAATCTGTTGCACTCTAATATCTATCTCTGTCAATTGTACAAGATACCATACTAAATTGAGACTCTTTACCATCTAAAAGGATAGATGTGCATAAAATACGTTTAGTTTCACTGGCCTGACCTAAACCAATACCCAAAATCATGGGTTCAGACACTTAAATGACATTGCTTTGTGGTCAACATAAGATGGGAAACAAACAATGGATAGATAAAAAGTGAGACAAATAATTACTTGGCATTAAACTTTTTTTCTGGCCTTCAATGTAGAAAAAAACAAACTTCTTGTTTTTAAATATTATTCAAGTTAAGTGCTGCAATCAAACTGCTCATTGTCTCCAGATAATATAATTTTTAAACTATGTGAGAAAGAGAATACTATTGATGTGAAAATTAGAAACAAAAGATTTATAAATTCAAATCCTAATTAATCATTAAATCCTTTTTGGAATGAGCACAGTACCATGTCTTAAAGATTAGAACAACAAGATTCTTAAAATTTCTCATATTACGATTTTAGAAAGATCCTTGAGTAATTCTTAACAAACAATTCCACCGAGCCAATTGGGTGACTGACGAGAGTAGTTCACAAGATGGGGGAATTAAAAACAAAGAATGACGAAGTTTCGGATCCTTCGCCACCATGTGGAACTACCATGCTTTTTGCAGAACTCAAATTCAAGTGAGTGGCTCTAAAATTGTTATGTTCTTTTAACTTCAGATGCGATGGTATGAGTACATAACCAATAGAGATTGTCAACTTGCCCATATCATTCTCAGATACAGAAGTTAGATGGCAATTGTTCAGCAATGGCTTCCTCAACATAGATTTAAGTACAAGAAGTTGAATTTATCAATTTGCAGTTTGTTATATATAAATTTGAGAATAAAGGCCAATATGATGATCTCGCCAATAAAACAAAATTTCCAAAGTTAAACTAATATATGAGAATCACTTGCTCCACATCTCATCTGCATCACTAGTTAACTCAGAAAAATAATCACAAAATCCCACAGTTGTTTGAAACATCATGTCAACTATTGTACAAGTTGTCGAAGAATCGTAACAGATTTATTTTCTTTTCCACATAAACAATCCCCAAGACTTTACTCATTGGGGGTTTCGGTCATCTAGTTTCATATGATTGCCCTTGGCAATCAAACTCCGCGCAACATGAAAATTCATGAAACCAATTGGATAACCTTGTGAGATTCAATGGTCATTAAGGTACATAATAAGAACCATGTCTATGCATTATGAAAGTTATCGAGCAATCCAGGTAATGAATTATTGATGATAAAGGGACTTTGGCTCAACGAAATAAAGTGTTCTAATAGCCTGCCTGGCAGCTACTTCATAGAACAGTATTAGAATTAACTTTCACACCATTTATTAATTTAAAGCGCAATAAACATATATATGGGCTGAGGAAAATAAAATAAAAAACAACCAAATTCACTTTTGTCTAGTAGGCAGCCTGAAAATTGATCTACTAAGCAATGCATATCATATAGATACTTATTTCCAAAAATAAGTCAATTGACAACTCTAAAACTACTATAGTCTTACAATGCCCTTCAATAAGACATGTTGACAAACTAGTGTTCAATTAATATGTTAGAATTCACAT
Source organism: Acorus calamus (assembly GCA_030737845.1). Classification (NCBI taxonomy): domain Eukaryota; kingdom Viridiplantae; phylum Streptophyta; class Magnoliopsida; order Acorales; family Acoraceae; genus Acorus; species Acorus calamus. The sequence continues at coordinate 24,624,795 of CM060869.1, read as the reverse complement.
TTGATAAGCATATAGAAAACAAACACCAATCATTGAACATCTAACTTGCCCCTATTTGAGGTGCGACATAGCCTTATCTAGGACAGATTGATATTCTGTGATAGATAGCTACTAGAGCAATTTCCATTTGATTACATTTTCCTTATTCAGTCAACATTAGTCATCAAGAATACCCAAATGAAACATACAACATTGTCAATTACAAAAATTGTCACTTGGACTCCGATATAACACTTTGAATAGAAAAGTTTAAAATAAATCAATATCTATATATATCAAGAACCAGAGATGCACTAAAAGAGTCGAGACAATCAAACACAACATTAAACATGAATTTCATTTGTTAGAGCAAACAAATTGGCCATTGTAAACAAGACATATATAAACAAAAACAACCACATTTCCCTTCTTTAAAAAACAAAAACAAAAACCAACCCATATTACCTCCAATGAGAAAACTCCCCCATCAAAACCCTCTCGGTTTTGACACCGTCTCCTCCTCCTCCTGGCCCGTACCCTTCAATCCCGCCATGGACAAGCAGTAATCCGCCACCTCCCTGAACCTCGGCACGCTCCGCAGGTCCACGGCGGTCCCGTCCTTGAGGGTGATCACGATGTCCCCCCACTCCCCGACGAACCTCGGCACCACCTTCACGTCCCTCACCGAGTCATAAGGGAAGTCGCTCCTGTCCTGTCCGGTGAGCCCCGAGAGCACGGTGACCCTCCGGTCGGTGAACCTGTACCGGAGGAAGAACGCGCGGGGGATCGCGGCGAGAGTGAGTGGGAGCCAGAGGAGGGTGAAACCCAATAGGAGGTTCGCGACGAGGTCCCCGTAGTGGGGACCCCCGTCGAAGAAGATGCGCTCCTCAGCGGCGGCGGAGGAGGCGGAGGCGCGTTTTCTTGAAGGGGTGGCTGTAGAGGAGGAGGAGGCGGCGGCGCGGGGTTTGGGTGGGTTGGGTCTTGAGTTAGGGGTGGAGAATAGGCGGGGTGTGGGGAGGGTGGGGTGTGAGAATATCAGCGCGGCGGTGGTAGTTGCGGCGGCCATGGATGGAGTGGAGCTTGGGTTATCCGTTGCGGGAAGGTTTATTTTATGGTTGGGAGAAGCGCCGAATTGAGGTGCTTCGCGGTGAGTTTTATGAGTAGTAACAATCGGCTAATGGTCCGTTGGATTTTCGTCAGATCGAATCGGACGGGTGGCAGAGCGAAATTTTATGGTTCGATTTTTTTTAATGGGCCAGGGAAGTTGAAGTGGTCAGATAAAGCCCAGTTGTCTGAAAACGCTGGAAAATGTGAACTCAGTTAGATTCACCAACCAAAACTTAGATCTCACGTGTTTTTATTTTTTTTAAAATTTATGCTTTGATAAAAAAAAATTTATATCGCTCCATTTTGAATTGAATGAATCAATTTTTAATAAGTATAAAAAAATATTTAATATAATATATACAACATCTAACTAGATATATGCTTAATTGGATTTTAAAAATTCGCACATGAATGCTATGATTCGCGTGTCCGAGAAATCCGAATGAGTTAAAAGGAAGTGTACAACTCGTGCAGATTAATTCGAGTTTGAGCTTAATCTAAATCCAACTCGAAGTTGAACCCGAACCCAAACTCAAAAAGCTCAATTCAAGCCCAAACCATTGAATTTTATTCGTTTTGGATTAGGTTTGGATTTGACTTGAAAATATTTGATTTTAAATAATTTGAAATTTTCAAGCGTTAATGCTTCACATGAAAAAAGAAAAAAAAAATGCGAGCTTTTTTTTACAAAATAAAGATAGAGTTTTTTGCATATATTCCCTCTCAAATTCTATTATTAAAGAAATACCCCTCCTGTATCATCAATTACAAATACCCATCTTACATTTGAAAGTCTTACAACAATGCCTCCATGGTTAGATGTCATATAGTTTGGTCAGAAGAGCTTTGCTATTCAATGCCAAGTCCCCATAAATTGTCTAAAATGCCCGCCCAATTGAGGCCAAATAAACCTAACCTCTATCCTTGCCCATACCATCTTCTCCACCTCTTTCTTCCTCACCCTCTTGCTTTCTTCCCTATACCCAAATGCTATTGTAGATTTCCTTGTAGAAGGTAGACATCAAGCAAAAAAAAATAGCAAGAGAAAAAAATTCTACAAATGTCAACAATGGGTTCATTTTCCCCAATTTTAAAACCTTTGATGTTTGAAAAAGTTGAAATTACTAATGGAGGGATAATGTTGCTCAACTTCCAAATACAAGGGAGGTATTTTTGCAATTGATGATACTAATAACTATACCAACTTTTTGCTTATGTAACTAGCCATCATTGCCTGATGTAAATACCCATCACCACTCACATAACCAATCACCCAATTTTGAAACCACTTGTTGCCTTACAACTGTCTTCTCTGTATATATACATCAATGTATCACCTCCAAAATACGATGAAGTGAATAAAATATACTCAAGATTATTATATGTTTTTAGATATAGGGGTATTTCTATAATAACAAAATTTAAGATGAAAATATATGCAAAAAACCTGTCATCTCACAAATTTTAGCTCACAAATAAAAAAAAATTAAAACACGATTTAAAATATTTAAATACTTCACTCCCTACTTTGAGTTTGGTTTCAGGTTATATGAATATTCAACACAAACCAACACAAATTAAATTTATGTTCCTCAAGTTCGGGTTCTAGTTGAACTGAACGCTAAAACTACAACTCAAACCCGCCCAGATGTCAGATTGGATCGGGATGAGTTGGGTTCAATCTGTCCACACCCCTAGTGAAAATGCATGATCATCATGAGGACTTCCTTTTTTACATTGATATAGTTTTTCAATGAAGAAATGAAATATTTTAAATGAGGTCATGAGGGAGAGTTAAAAATGTTACGAGACATTATTATTTGCGTCATTTTAAGTTTAAGATTGTTAAAAGTATTTTTTTTCTGAAAAATTCTTCAAAGTAACTATATTAAGTATTTATAATCTTTAAAAGAATTTTATTTTTTTCGCATATTTTCCTTAAAATAAATAACCATATGCATTAATTATTATTTTTATTGGAAATTGAAAACTATATATTGCTATGTTTTGAAGATGTACAGGATTTACAGAATTACAAAAGAATAACAGTTTTTTAAGGAGAGGAAGAGAAGCCAACAGAGGGAAGAGAGATCCAGGTCACTCTGCATCTTGCCAACTCCTAATCATTCCCTTTATACACCCCTTGCTCAAGAGTCATAGAAAGCAGTGCATAAAATATGTAACTTCATGACAATTAGTTTCTAGTGAATGTAGTTCTCACTTTGTTGGCTTCAATTGCTTCAGTGAGCTCTTGCCAAGACTAGTGGGGAAGAATGAAGTCCTTGCCCCTTGACTAGTGCTGAGAAACCAATATGTTCGCCGGGGCATTCCCTTCTCTGAAGATGTGAGAGATTTGCCATTCCTCAAGCTGATTTAGGCCTTGGATCAGAGCTCGCTTTAGATGGTGAGCAGTCCATGGTAACATGCCATTACCATTTACCCATGGCATGCCATGGCTGTTGTGGACTCAGTTTCAAACCAATTTTTTTTTCCCCTCGCTGTATTCTAAACTGTAGTCCAGCCAGCATACCTTTCAATTCAAGAAGGTTAATAGAAGGGAGAGTAATACATCTTGCCGAACAAATAAGGAGTTGCGCAGAGGAGTCCCGTAGAAGAGCTTCCATAATCCCCCCCCCCCCCCCCCCTGTCTGAGAGCGAGCCATCCGAATTTGATTTTATCCATCCCACAAGAGGGGGGACCCAAGTGACAGAAGTTTAAGCTATAAGAGACTCAGTAATACTCACCTTGAGAAATTTGAGCTATTTATGGAGTGATTGGAGATTTCAATTGGACAGGCTGGTAACGGAGTTTGATTTCAGTTTGAACCCGTATAAGCACCCAGAGTTTGTTAGTTATCTTCTTTTTGAATATTCGAGCGTTCCTTTCTTGCTATATGGAGGTTATATCTCCATATTTCTTGTTTTCCAACTCACGGATAATCAGCCAGATCTATGCTTGCACCACGACCGTGCCTCTTGCTGTCTTCAGCCACCGCTGGCCACGGCCTTCAGCCACCATCGGCCATTGCCTTCAGTTTGTTCGCTCTTATCTTATTAGTTTGCTCCATCGTGCTACTGTCACCAAGAGCCATCTTTGATCAGCCTCTCTCGCTGACGTGCATCAGATCCATCAAACGTGCTGCTGTCTCCACTGTTCGCTCATCAAGCGTCGAAGGGTCTTGATCGAGTCCTTGCCGAGGTTCTCCCATTCGATCAATATTTTCCACAAAAAGTCATCCATTGTGGTTCCTCCTAGTTCGTCCACTTGGAAAAATTATTCACCTACAAGGGGTTCATTCACGTGCACCAAATCAGCAGATTTGTTTCCACAACAACTGGCCAGCGCACGTGTCTTCTATAAAAACCATATGTGGCCACCTCCGCTGCCATTGTAGCCTTGCTTCCGCACTCCATCCACGCCATGCACAATCTCTGCCCGCGCCTCCGCGCAGTCTGCACGCCCACGTGTGCTAGTCCGCATGTTCACATGCTGATCGTCGCGTGCCGTCTTCTCCGTGCGTCATCGTTGTATTCACGCACTGTCATCTCCGTGTGCTGTCATCCTCGCGCACCGTCATCTCCGTGCACGGTCGTTGTATTCGCATACTGTCGTCTCTGTTGCACCGTTGTTCTTACGCACCGTCGTCTCTCTGCACCGTCGTTGTATTCGAGCATTGTCGTCTCCATGCACCGTCATCTTTGTCCACACCACGATTCGCATCGCGTTTCTTCCTCTCTGTTTCGCGCAGTCTGCGTCGCCATTAGCTTTGCATTTCTTTCTTCTTCGTCTTCGTTGCGCTTTACCATCAACGTTTGAAGTGCTGTATAAAAGCTTTGTTACGTTTCACCATCAACGTTTGCAGTGTCACATAAAAGCTTCAGTCCTTTCTTCTTCTTATTATTCTTCTTCTTCTTCTATATCCACGTCGCCATCCGCGTCGCATTTTTTCTACTTCTTCTTCTCTGTCGGGGTCTGTCTACACTCATCCACGCAATCACCACCGGCTGCCTGTCGCTGCCTCCACCATCGTCTCACTATTGTGCAAATTCTAAGTGCTTTACCCTTCAGAGTTTGGAATGGGGTGTTAAAAGAGTCATTATTATGAGAATATTGACTATTTATTATCATTATTATGATATCATTACTTTTCTCATTTTCTTAGTTTCCCTTTATGATATTTTAGAGTTTTCTTTGTGTATCTATAAATAGAGCTTTTGACTTCTCCAATACAATAACAATAAGAAAAATTCTCTTTCTTCATTCTAATAATAACATATAGTAGGAGAGGCTTTGTGGCATTATTCATAGTAAGATTTTGAACCAGTCCCAAAACAAAGATAGCAAGCAAAGAAGACTCCAAGTGAGTTGTAAATCTCTAGAAAAACTGCCCAAATGGACCAGGAGAATTAATGCCCATATGCATTAATGTTTTATATAAATTAACATTGTTTTACTTCTTTCAAACTTCAGCGTGCGCGCTCTCTCTCTCTAACAAGACAAAAAGCCACAGTGAACTTTAGATGACCTGTAGTTGAAACGCTATATCTTCACCTAACTTTTAATGTACCGCGTGCAATGCACGCCCCTCTTGTAAATTAAATCGATCAACAAGGACATACAGTGATTTGTTTTCATTTCCCACAGTGTTTATGATGCCTCCCTTTCATTCACAATCAATCGGAAAACATTGCATGTATCCATTCGTCAACACCCCCCATTGACATGACCGATGCGATCGACCTTCAGTCAGACATTACAGGTTTCATCCAAATTAATTATCTTGTTGTTTACAAAAATCATGTTAGGCTTAATATTTATATTAATTAATTAATTTCTCTAGCTATAGTCTCCATTTTATATATGCAATGAAGGGAACCTAAACCATATGGGGACCTTTTATTACACCTTTCGAAGTGGTTTGGTCAGTGGATCAAGGAGGGAACAAAATGGAGTAGGGGTTGAATAAGTCTAATAAAAAACTGTTTGTTTTGAAATAATAAATACGTATAACTATGTAAAAATATATGAAAATAAGATAATATTTGTATTTCAGGTGTTTTTTAAATTACATTATTTTATCAAATTTATTGCACTAGTATAAGAGAGACTCATATATCAAATCATATGTTTTCTCTCTTTCGACTCATTTGTAACTCATTTTCGTTAGTTGTGAATTAACTATCACTTCTCAAAAAATAGCTAAAATGTTTTATAATGTGTGTGGTGAACCATATTTTGTGATCCGATGAACAAAATAGTTTTACCAACATTATATTTCTTATGCATACACTAATCATACAGAGCTCTGCTATATACAATTTCGTTTATAATAAAATGTGATTTAAAGCCTCATGTGTACCTTAGTATGTATACACTTTCATATATAAATAAAAAATATATTTTGATAAGGTGCATTTAAAAAAAAAAATCAAAACAGGTGCTGAGGTACACATAGGGCTTTAAATCATTTTGCCTGTCAATTTAAATATGGCACACAAGGATCACTCTTGTCCTGGTCGACCAGACAAGTCTGATCGGTAAATACCACTGCCTAAAAAATAAAAATTCAAATGGACATCCATGCATGTGCACCAGGTAGTCAGGGGAGTGGTGAACAAGAACTAGCTCCCTCGGGATTTGATGCCCTGATCTCATTTACGAAGATGGAAGGTGTTAGCCAATTAATCAAAGTTGGGTATGAAAATTGGTGAATGAGACCTATTGTACATTCATCCTCATTGGTAGGGGTGTAATTCTGTTGGGAAGGCAATCTGCGGAAGCCACCAACAAACCCGAGATCGAACACAAGAACGAAACATCATATCACACGAAGAACACAAGATATACGTGGTTCGGCCTAAGCCTACATCCACGGGGCAAAAAACAGAGAATCCACTTTGATAGTTGAGATACATTAAGAGACTCACAAACTCTCCCATGGAGTTACTCTCTCTTAGAACCTCTCAACCTTCCCTTAGGATCTCTACATTGTATTATGCCTTGTCTTGCCATGAAACCTTAGAAGATATTTATAGAGATAAATAACTTCTTCCCCAAGTAATCTCCCAATTAATAAACAAATATTGTTTCCATTAATTAGGAAATATTCATTCTCCTAATTAACAAACAAATATTGTTCCCATTAATTAAGAGATATTCACTCTCCTAATTAACAAACAAATATTGTTTCCTATTTTAGGAGATTCTCTTTAAATATTAATTAAGATCAAATCTTAAATAATATTCTACTCATTAGGTGCCCAACCTAATATGGTTTCATCATGGCCATCCGATGTGATACACCGGATCGAGACATAATCCCAACAAATCTCCACCTTGGCTCGTATCCGGTACGCTCGGACTTCCTCGAACCCCTTAGAAGATTTCCGTTGATGTCTCCACCTTGCTCCATGTCGTCCTTGAAGCACGACCACGCGAGCAACCATGCACCTCCACCTGCAATCAAGTGGTCTTCGACTTCCTTCGACTTCCTTGAACTTCACCAGTCTTCAAGTCGCTATCACGAGTCTCTTTGTGCACTAGACCCGCTCTGCAGAACTCCACCTTGAATGGATTTTAAGAATTTCTTCCTCCGGACGTCTGCATCGCCCAATCCTGTTGGATCCATAAGCTTGCGCTCGCCTTATCATGGATCAACCTCTGAGTCAGACTCAGTAATCGCGCATCCTCAAGTCAATGCCATTACTTGATTTCACATGCACCACGCTCCTCGTCGATTTTCGAAGAAGATCTGGATCTTACCTCCACCTTGAACATGCCACACCGCGCTAACGAGATGACTGGACTCGTTCTTTCAACCGAACCACATGGGGCCGCTCCTCCCATACCCGGTTCAGAACGCCTTAAATCGTGTTGCACTGTTCCATCTTCTTTTGTACGAACTCCGCACCCACGCTTCACATGATTCGCCCACATGCCTCCGCGTGTTACTGCAAACTTTGCACCCCGAGCGTCTCTGCACGTCTGCTTCTCGGTGGATCTTGGACCCGCAACAAATTGGTATCATCATCGCACACCTGAATAGATGTGCCGCTTCCACCACCGAGAGCTCCATGCAACCTTGCATGATTTTTTTTTCTCCTTCTTCGCATGAAACCATGTACGACACACCGTTGTTGGAATTTCCAACAATACATTCGTCGATGGTATGAATTCATCGACCCGTGTCGTCATTGATCCTCGTTCTTCAATTCTCGTCCTCCTAGGTCAAAACCTGGAGCTCTGATACCACTGTTGGAAAGACGATCGCGGAAGCCACCAACAAACACGAGATCGAACACAAGAACGTAACATCACATCACACGAAGAAGACAAGATATACGTGGTTCGGCCTAAGCCTACATCCACGGGGCAAAAAACAGAGAATCCACTTTGATAGTTGAGATACATTAAGAGACTCACAAACTCTCCCATGGAATTACCCTCTCTTAGAACCTCTCAACCTTCCCTTAGGATCTCTACATTGTATTATGCCTTGTCTTGCCATGAAACCCTAGAAGATATTTATAGAGATAAATAACTTCTTCCCCAAGTAATCTCCCAATTAATAAACAAATATTGTTTCCATTAATTAGGAAATATTCATTCTCCTAATTAACAAACAAATATTGTTCCCATTAATTAAGAGATATTCACTCTCCTAATTAACAAACAAATATTGTTTCCTATTTTAGGAGATTCTCTTTAAATATTAATTAAGATCAAATCTTAAATAATATTCTACTCATTAGGTGCCCAACCTAATATGGTTTCATCATGGCCATCCGATGTGATACACCGGATCGAGACATAATCCCAACAAATTCGACCTGTTTGGTTCAGTTTTTTGTAAACTCATATTGAACCAAACTATAATTAATCACATGTAAATCGAAAATCGAACCAAATAAAAAATCAAACTGAAAATTCAAAACCGAATAAAACTAAATGGTTAACCCGAACTAAACTAAGCCGAACCAAATTATATATACACTCATTTTCTATCTACTAGTTTGGTGTAATTTGACCTGTTTGGTTCGATTTTTTGTAAACTCATATTGAACCAAACTATAATTAATCACATGTAAATCGAAAATCGAACCGAATAAAAAATTGAACTAAAAATCCAAAACCGAATCAATCTAAATGGTTAACCCGAACTAAACCAAACCGAACCAAATTGTTAAAGATAAATATATATATACTCATTTTCTATCTACCAGTTTGGGTTGGTTAGAGTTTTTCAAGGGTTTGTTAAAACTTTTTAAAAATGTCAAAATACTAATATTGATGGTATAAATTTGTATTTATTTTTTATAAATATTAGTAGTATAATAACATAAAAGTATATTTTTTAATATAAAAAGAACAATAATGAATTTTTGAGCCTCAAGTTATAAATTATATCCCATCATATTTACCTTTAAAAATAAGTTAGAAATTTTTTAGATGAGACTTTTTGGGATTTATTTGATAACCGATCCCTTTTCTTCAATGTAGGAGGTGGTGATGATATACATTCATCTTTTTGTTTTTTGTTTAAACTATCTGGTCTATTTCTAGCTTATCCAGATATTTTTATCACGGTTTATTCTTCTATTCAAAACCAACACTTTTGTTTTTCGTTATTCCTCTCTGCTCTCCTTTGTTCTCCAATTATGCCTCACCCCAAACAGTGGTACAACAGTAAGTATTGTTGTATAACCGACAAATCATGGACAGTGTGACTATTATATTAGAGTGACAGTGTGTAGAGGGAGAAGAAGATGATGATGATGCGGACGACAGTAGATCACATGCCATCACTTACCTCTGTATGCAGCAAAGACTTTTCGTGTTTATGTTTCTGTCTTTGTGTTTCACAGAAAGAGAGATCTCGAGAGGAGGGGATAATATATCCAAGCAAAAAGAGTGTAAATAGTACTGTATTCCTGGCGATGCCTCTGTGAGAGAGAGAGAGAGATGACCCCTACCACTCCAAAATCTTCTTTGTATTCTTCCTCTTTGTGTTCTTTCAATGCCCCCACGTACAACTTTTTATTCTTTCTCCTCCTGTCCTCCTCTTCTCTGTCTTCTGTTAGATTCTCTCTCTCTCTCTCTCTCTCTCTCTCTCTCTCTCTTGTTTGGTGAAAACCAAGTAGATTTGTTTTCACTTTTCAGAAATTTTGATTTGTGTGTGGTGAATCGATCGAGCTTCCTCTAGTACATTAAAAAGAAACTTTCGACCATCGAAATTCCAAATGGCTTTCCAAGTAGAGTTCCGACTTCCGACTTCCGACTTCCGATAAGCAGACGTTACTTACACTCAGCTATATTAAGATGTCATATACTGATCTGGGACAGAGTGTATCATGAACCTTTTAATAAAGAAAAGCAAATTAAATTCTCTAACCACTGATCGTTAAAAAAATAAATTAAACAAAAACTTTATATTAATTTTATGGAAGATGCAGGAGATGAACCCCTCTTACTACAATTGGGTTGGAAACCTCAAAATCAAAAGAGATGGTGAAATTTTTAATTTAAAGTCACATATTTCAACAATTTATTCCAACCCAAATTTTTGGGTATTCTTGTTCTACGTTAAACGACTGATCTCACCCAATTTTTGTTTCCTTCCCCGCATATAGCACTAGAAATCGTCGACCATCAATGGAAGTTGTGGTTTTCCGACCATGTCCAAAACCCGGGGTGCTCGTCGATGCCGCAGAACATGTTAACGAAACTCTCGTCTTGGACCGGTTGTTCGGCTTTAGTGCACTCCGGCGGCAGAGCCTCGGATCTCGATGAGGTCCAGTGGAGGAGATTCTGCTGCTGGTGGTGATGGGCAGTTGCCACCTCCGCCGCCACAGATGCTGTTGCTGATGTTCTTGATATGTCCAAGTTGATTTCGGAGCTGTTGCTGCTAGATCCTTCTGTATCTTTGATATTCAGATTGATGGGTTCTTGCGCTTCTCTTCCTTTTAATGCCAATATCTGTTTTTTTTTTAATAAATCAAGTTTATCAATCAAAACCAACTTATTTTTATATCGACATCTACATCAAAAGACACTCATTGGTCCCATTGATTCAATTCAATACGTGAAACCAACAAGGCCAACACATTCACTAAAAAAAGAATCCACAGTAAAGATCTTCAAATAAGCCCAATTAGCTAGCAACCAAAATCTAAAGCAGAAGAGATTAATATAGCCACAAAGTTCTCTGAATTTCTTTTGAATATTAGGAAAAATTTGACAATTGAATATCTTATATACTGTTCAACCGGACAAACTTTTGCTCACTGAACTGTGCATTTAATATATTCAAGATCGAAGTGATTAATTTGGATTATTTATCACATTTTTTCTTCACACATGAGAGATTCTTGTGTCGGTTTTCTCGTGTTAATGATCAGGATACACATAGAAAACTATTTAATTATATTGATACTCTTGTCATCATTCATGAAAATACATTTATTGTACCGAATGAAACTCTTGTGACTGTACTTATATTGAAGAAAGGGTTACCTCGGATTGGATCTTCTTGTTCTTGGAGATAAGGGCCTCATTTTCGGCCTTGACAGCATCTAATCGTCTCTTCAAGACATCGTAGTCCCTCTCGAGTTGTTTGATCTTCCACCTTGCCCTCCTATTTTGGAACCAGATCGCGATCTGTCTAGGTTGCAGCCCGAGAGCCCTCGCGAGCTGCATCTTCCGCTCGGGCTCGAGCTTGTTCCCTAGCTCGAAATTCTTCTCGAGAATCCTCACTTGCTCCACACTGAGCCTCCTCTTCTTCTCCCCGATCTGCAAACCATCGTCGGACAACTCGTCCACTTCGATAGACATAGAGCGCTTACCAATGAGTGTCGCTGCACCTGAAAAGAAAATATGGTATGAGATGAAAGAAAGAGAGAATTTTGATTTAGGGGGAAGTGGCTGTATGTATTATTAACCTTGAAAACCATGGATGGTGCAAGAAGGGAGAAGTGAGGAGAGAAGAGGAGGTGGTGGGGGTTGGTGGGGATTGGATGAGTCTTCACGAGGGCTTTGGAAGATGAAGTTTGCAGGGAAGAAGGCCATATCCATTGTTGTGTTTGTCACTGAATTGGGTGGGTGTTTCTGTTAGGGGACTTGCAGAGGTTTTGGTGGTGGTGGTGCTGATTGGGGTGTTGATGGGCTGATGGAAAAGACATTTGCTTTTCTCTCTCTGATGTGTGTGTTTGTGTTGTGTGTGTTTGGGAGAGAGACAGGTAAGAGAGACTATAGTACTGAGTGAAGGGAGGGAAGGTGATTATCATTGGGAAACAGAAGATTCAGTGGTTAGTTAAAAGTGTTCGTTTGATTATAACCTCTTTTGAGGGTAGAAACTTATAAGTTATTAGGTTCTTTGCAATGTTTCATGTATGTAAGGTAGTATGGGTTGTCTAGGATCCACAGGATGTGCTGAGTAATTAAGATAATTTGAAAAAAAAAATGTTAAAATGAATTATACTATATATCAATTGAGCTCTGCTACATCGGCCCTATTATATAAGCCCACTCATAGGAATTATGAGGTGTCAAATTTTTATTGGCTCCCTAATTGATATTTACACAAAATAAAAAAGCAAAGTACATAACTACCTATATTTAAATCACACGTTCACATGTCAAACTCTTCCATATTCGTTTACGGTTTCTCCTCCATAAACACATCCCAAAAAAATCTAACCGTTAAAAAAAAATCAGCAACTTAAAAAAATCATTTTGAACAACCTGCTCATCTTCGACGAATGACGACACCACTCTAGGATTCCTTTCGTTGCTCTCTATCATATAAGTGGTGGTTCAACTACCTTTTAAATCCTCCTTCGGATTCCACCTTTTTCGACCTTCATATCTGCTTTTTTATTAATGTAACTGATTTTAATGAAAGACTAAGATCAGATAAAAAAAAGTCAGTTACATTTTGTGAATGTAACTTAGTTTTAAAATATATTACACAAATAGTTCAATTAACTGACTTTTATTATTTAAGGCATTTAAACATCAGTTATATTTTAACAATGTAACTGGCTTACAAAATATAATGCATAAAAGTTCATATTAGTTGAAAATGTAACACAATCATATGCCAAAATAACATCAAAACTCTATAAAATCCTCCAAAAAACATATTTAACATCGAATATTAGATTCAAAGAAAAAATTGTAAACAAAAGCGAGATCAAAAGCTGCCATATTTAATATCAAACAACGAATTCAAGAAAAATAAAATAGCACTAAATACAAAAACAAACAATAACAAAGGTCATACCTGAATCGACAAACATTGAAAACGATAGCCGAACCGATCAATTACACAACAATATTAGTTATATTTGTAAATGTAACTAATTTTTACACATATTCATATAACAAATCAGCTACATTCATAAATGTAACTAACTTATAAAAAAATGTATAAATATACAGATTAGTTTGAAATGTAACTATCTTTTGAAAAATAATGCATATAAGTTTGAAAAAACAATTGCAAGAACATGTATACAATAACCAACCGTCACACCTGAATCGGCAGACATTGATATGAAGACCAATATGTTCTGTTGTTTTTCCGATCAGATAAACGGCTGAGAAGTCTTGCAAAAATCAAATCTGAATTCAAAAGTTGATCAAATATCATATCCGATCTGCTTCAATGGGTTCTTCGAAGAATTATCGACATTTCACAATGAAAATTGAGGATGTAATTCAATTAGCAATTGATGATTAAAAAAAATCCAAAATAGGAAAAAAATCGGGCAAGAATGCAATGCAATCATGGAAAGATCAAAGCTGCCCAATTAATCCAGTGGAGATTTCTCAAATTAAGTTCAAGGGTATTATCGGTAATGTCATTAGTGCCACATCATGGGACATACATGGGGGCCTATGTAATGGGGCTTGTGAATCATTTTCCATATCAATTTAGCTGAACTTAAGCTCGAGGAGTCCCTCGCAATGAACAATGTCAAGTTGTTGTGAATTCAATTTTCAAAATTATTCCCATCTGATATTTTAAAGTGGGGCACTGTTACACGTAAACCTATTTATAGTTTCAAATACAATCTTATATATCTTATTAGTCATCTAGAAAGGTGTATATAGGTGAGGCATATACCTAGATAATTTTTCTTACATTTGACAAAAATGAATTCATTCAATTTAAAATGGAGTGATGTACATTTTTCCATCAAAAAATGCATATACCTCATTGGACGATATTTACTATTTCCTCAATGGAAAATGATACAACTCTCTGGAAAGTTAGCTAAATCGATTTTAATCCCTCTAAATTGATAAATTGTCACATGTCCCTATAAAGTATGTATGATTAACGAATTTAGTCTTCGAATTAAATTGCTCTAATAATATATTCAAATAAATCTCTACAAAATATGAAAAAGATGATTTATTCATTTTGATGATAAAAATGCCTTTGTCTTTTCCTGAAAATTCTCCTAGTATGAAAATCAATTCAAATAAATCCTATACTAGCCAACAGAAAAAAATAAAAAAATCAATATAACTCCCTTAAACTATGAAAATCGAAAAAGGTCCCTATAAAATCAGTAAATCCCTTTAAGAAATCCTCAAATCTGGTTAGTATTACAATAATTTATCAAATAAATTTTAAAATGATAATTTATCATGCATAGTTAGAGTCAACCACATATCTGGTTAGTTTTAGTTATGGTAGAGATTAAAAAATAATATTGTCTAATAAGATAGAGACTTGAAGGGATTTACTAATTTTATATAACGTTTTCCGATTTTCATAAATTTCTAGGGAGCTATATCGATTTTTTTTAAATAAGGGGTGAGGGCCTTCTAGAAACTTAAAATGTGTAAATATTGTTAACCATGTATCCGGTTAAGTGGGGTGACGGTAGGAACTGAAACAATATTTTTCTAATAACATAATGACATATGAAGATTTTTCAATTTTATAAGGACTGAAACCGATTTAGATAACTTTTCTTGGAGTTATATAAATTTTTCCTTTCTTTAAAACATTTGGAGACTTTTTGTGGGGATTATCCACAAGACTATAACTAACATTTTCATCGTTAAAGGTGATTTAATATTTTGACATTTTCTTGTCATTTAACTCATGTTTTGGTACTGAAATAAACTATTTTGTAATATATAAATCATTTTCCTCTCATTCGTGGGTATAGAGTTATTTTCCCCCAACTTGATCATTATAGTGGGATAGACAACACGCAATTCATGCATGACAAACAAATTTTTATTTGTTACCTTTTCGGTTATTCACATGATGTACAAGTGATCATGTTGTTTTTTGATTCACTTTTAACAAAGTAATGATAAGTGATGAGTAAGAGCTGAATAAAAATTTATAATTTGTTAAATCACAACTACACCCAGTGTGGGGTGAAAATAAGCTTCTCCTCGGATGGGCTGGATATTTAGGTTATCAAGACTTTGGCGAATGCGGATCTGAGACAAAGAGTTGGTGGACCTCCAGGAGTGTGTGATGATGATGGATCATCTGATCGCCTCCTTCACCCACCAACGACCCTCCAACGCTCAAGTCAATTCAGAATATAAAGAGCTGGAATTTGAACTTTAGAGTTTTCGGGAAAAAAGAGTGTCTACCTTGTGGTGAAGGGGATACCATCTTATTTATAGTGGGAGGGGGAATGTGGGTTTTGCTTTGGAGGTATGAGCATATCATGAGATAAAATCTTTCACGTGACTCTCGGATCGGTTACCACTTGTGATCTCTTGAGATCACATGTCATAATTGTTTTCTGACAGTCTGCTACAGTTATTATATCAAAATATATTCCCAGGGCATCCTATAACCTCATTGATGTTTGTATGACTGAAATATGCTCAATAAGTAACAAAGACATTCCACGCATGAAAAATCCAAAGATGAAGCTCAAATGGAATGGATTACAACCTCAAATATCTCAAAAAACACCCGGCCAAATAATAATTACCAAATAAAATCATTGTATGATTACCAGCAGAGAAAAAAAATAACATCGCTGATAAACTCACCAATGAACATGAATGAATACACAAACTAGCGCGTCACAATTGATATTGCCAATAGACATCATATCACTAGAGTGCACCTCAATGATTAAGAAATGAAACTATGAAACACAACCCATACTCAAGAAGGAACGCACTGGAACGCTCTCTAATATGAAGAACACTAACAATGTCAAATATACTCATCGTGGCCCTCGAAACATCTACAACGCATGGATTGACCACTTCCACTACCTCAATTCAAGCTCCCCGTCTAAGCTGTATTCCATATAAACATGCATGCATAAAATCTCGTGTGTGTCCCTCGGAACATCCACCACGGAATCGCTACCTTGCCCCCCCGCCATCTAGGCATGATACGGTTTATCTCCGATCCTCCCTACAGGACCCATACATACTCATATGCCCTGAAGAAATGAGATCAATAGTCATCCATGGTCATCCATCTCCAATCACACCAAGAAAACATATGATAAGCAGTGATACCAAGCACACCACGGAGCTCAACCAATAGTAGGAAATATTACGAATCAATAACGATATGATAGAAATAATTCTGAAATTCAAACGACAATAGAACGATAACCAACATCAATGTGGAAATGGAAAGAACAAACACAATATAGGTTCATTTACCTCGCAACTCATAACCTCAAGCTGAACTCACCCTAATTCAGCTTCTAAATCACGCAGAGAGTACTCACTGATAAAAAATATAAGCTCAATTAGATACCAAACCATACCCCATTAATAATGCAATTCTTAAGTCCCCAAGACAAACATGATATATACACTACAAACCCAAAATTGCTACAGTAAAACCAACTCTCTAATTTTCCTCTATCAATCCCCACAAACATATTCATATTTCAGCCCCAAATTATAATTTTGATTCAAAACTGAAATAGATCAACCCTAGACAAAGAATAACGATGAAAAGAATAAGAATCTGTACCTAGTGCTGCACGAAAATTGCTCGATGAAGATTCTTCTAATTTTCCCAAAATTTCCCTTTTCATTTTCATCGAAATAACAATCTCGGGCCTCCCTCTCTCGACGCATATATACAGAAACTGTAACACCGACTCACCTTCTTAATTGAGGCTTTGGAATCCACAAAATTACTATAAATTTCCCTTCCTCATAAACCTGCACACCCTTGACGAGAATAGTCATATCTTCTCGTTGGAAACTCTACTTTAGATGATATAACATCTATTTGAAAGCTTATAAAAATATCTACAATGTTTCTTTTTATGCCAATATCTGAAGAAGCTTCTAACTATAGTAAAAACAGCGACGAACTGAAGACAACGCGCTTCCTTCTTCTAGGGGTAATAATGGTAAATGAGCTGTAACTTTTCTAATGTAGCTCCAAATGATGCGAAATTAATTTTATATGAAAGATAACTCTAAAATAAAGGCTTCGTATTTTTATCTCAAATCATAAATGATGAAAAGTACGAATACGCTCTTCTACTTATTCGATCGAAGATCAAAATTCACAGGCTCCAGCGACGCTGTTGATTCTTCATGAGAAGAATGTCTGGGGCGTTGGACTTCAATGACTTGTTGCCTTTTGATGAAACACCATATGATTGAAAATTCTATGTAGATGTTAATCCTCCTAGGATAACAAAATACAACAGAGAAAATAAATAAATTCTAATCAATAATCTGAATAATCAATTGATTTACATGCCTATCTATATAAGAAAATCTTTAATAAATTAGGATCTCAACTTATTATTCCAATCTAAACTAACTATGATCCTAACAGATTATTTAAAACTGCAAAAACAACTAATACATCTTTATTTAATCATAATTAATATTCAAATTCGAATTCAAACTAATATTTAAAATTCAAATATAAATATAGTAAATCACAACAAATGCATAAAATCCTAACAAACTAAAAACTATCAAATATAGTAAAAATAATTTTTAACCATCGATTTGATCTCAAAGACGATCTCAGAACATTCCAAAAATTGGCTTAATAGTGTAGCAACTACTCCTGTAAGGCTCGTCGATACAAATGCGTTGACATATTATAATAGCGATTCTGATATACAGTTTGAAAGTTATGACTATTTCATGTTACGGTGCTCCCAAATGATCAAGATGTCTTCTCTTCTTCTGTTACATCTGATCTCGGCCGTCCATATAATGTGTGGCTATGATGTCTGCATCACTAAATATGCCTCGAAGGTTCTTTACGAAAATGAAATCAATTGCACGACTTCAAGAAAAACAAAGACCTGCAATCTAAACACATTATCTTGCAATCCAAACACGTAAATATTAACATAATCCATCATAAGAGGATTCAGGCTATTACATAGGCTATCAGCCTTGATGGGTTCTCTTGGCGAACCCGTTAAGTACAATTTCCTTATTCTATTCTGATTCATTCATGTACCTTTATTCCTCATTCAAGTATGATAGATTTGGTGTGACATGTTTTGGGGGTGTGTGTGAGAGTATTAGATGAAATGATTTTTTTAAAATGACACAAAATGATATTTTTATGCATAAACTTTAATAAATAATTCCAGCGCCCCATTAGAGTAGTTATTAGATATATTTCTAACTTATCCAGACATAGCTTTCGAGGTTTATTCTCTCACGACAATAATTTATTGCCTCAGTCTCCTCTATTATATTTCCATTCTTCCCTAGTTATGCTTCATCCCAAATGGGGGGTTTGCATTTGATTGTGTTCTTTAATTATTCACATTGGAAAATGTAATAATGCATGAATTTTTGTTGTTTATTTGACCATAGATATATAAGTTGTGGATATAAGTTGTAAATATAATGTGGATAATAATTTATAAAATGTGAAAAATGATTTGACACATGTGTCTCTTTTATATTGGTGAAATAGATTGGCTTGAATATAACACAACTTTAGAAGACTTAGAATATCATTATCAGTTTATTACTACCTATTTTGACATAATTAACTATTTTCACCAATATTTTACAAAAAAACAAGTTTTTAAGCTTATTCACCCCTACGCCTCCCTATTCTCCCTTATTCCTTTATCCAAGTAGGGATTTATACGTCCCCCATTTGGTGTGTAACATAGAGTTAATTAGTCGCCCTAAATAATTATACCAGTATAAGTAACAATTCATACAAGATAAGTAAATTTTTGTTTGCAGGTCTACCGAGACCACACCCCCTCCGGATTCGCATTATTTTGTAATTTTTATATGGTCTTTATGCAATAATACACGCCTCAACACGGCTATATCTCGCTCCCACTCCTAATATGTATCACGACTATCTCCCACGTATTTTTGACACGTATACCCATGAGCCATTTTAGGGATATAGTTATTTTAATATCTTATTATTGTATTTTTTAATTTTACTAAATTAATTAAATATGATTTCATGAAGTCAGAGAACACTGGCAACTCCATATTTGGAGTTTATTACTACAAGTTCGCATCTTAAAAAAAAAATTTCTTACTGATTCTAGCTAACAAAAAAAACAGCATCAACTGTTAAATCAGCCATTTTTATCTGCTTGTAAAAAAAAAATGTTAAAGTGAGGGCATTGTAAGTTTGTAACTTCCTTAGATGCTGATATTCCAGTGGCATGGTTGTGTATTGAGACAGGACATGCTCTGATTGTACAACAAAAAAAACTGGGACTTTGTATTCGCAGCAGCTCAGATAGACATATCTATGGATTCACTGTTCATAAACCTCTCAATTATCCGAAAAAAATTTGAATCTGATCTGAATCCGTATCCGAAAAATCAGAAATATCCGATATTCGAAGATCCGGAGTGCGGATATGGATATGTTGAAAGGTAAACTTGATTTCAAGCCCTAAGAGTCATTATAGATGTTTTATAATCCAAGTGTCTAGAAGGTTCCTATATTTGAAAATATCTAAGAGTCTAGAAAGTTCTTGTAATTAGAAATATCTAGATAATCTAGAGTGTTCTTGTATGTAAAGTGTTTTAAGTGGTCTAGAGTGTCTAGAAAATTCTTGTATCTAGAATAGTCCATGTAAGTGTGTAGAAATATGTCAAGTCTAGAAGTGTTCAATCCAAGTGGTTGTATGTAAGGCTTCTAGAGACTTTCTTGAAGCTTATAAATAGGGTCTTTGTGAAGCCATTTTGTATCAAGCAATTGAGAATTTCATGTGTAATACAAATACTCCTTTCCCACAAATTCTCTCTTCCACCAGAATTCCCTTCCACATAATCTAGTTTCCACCTAAATTGATAACCCTCTTCCCAACAAATTGGTATCAGAGCACAAGGTTCATTTGGAGAAGAATGGCAAGTGGGATGATCCCATTCCAAGTTCCTCAACTCAACAAAGACAATTATGACAATTGGAGCATAAGGATGAAGGCATTGCTTGGCTCACAAGATGCATGGGAGATTGTGGAAAAGGGCTACAAGGAGCCACAAGATGAAACCACTCTAACCCAAGCTCAAAGGGATGGTTTGAAGGACTCGAGAAAGAAAGATAAGAAGGCGCTCACCCTCATCTATCAAGGCTTAGATGAAGGCATGTTCGAGAAGGTTGCAAGTGCAACTACCTCCAAAGAAGCATGGGTGATTCTACAAAACTCTTGAACATGCCTTCATCTAAGCCTTGATAGATGAGGGTGAGCGCTTTCTTATCTTTCTTTCTCGAGTCCTTCAAACCCCTTTGAGCTTGGGTTAGAGTGGTTTCATCTTGTGGCTCCTTGTAGCCCTTTTCCACAATCTCCCATGCATCTTGTGAGCCAAGCAATGCCTTCATCCTTATGCTCCAATTGTCATAATTGTCTTTGTTGAGTTGAGAAATTTGGAATGGGATCATCCCACTTGCCATTCTTCTCCAAATGAACCTTGTGCTCTGATACTAATTTGTTGGGAAGAGGGTTATCAATTTAGGTGGAAACTAGATTATTTGGAAGGGAATTCTGGTGGAAGAGAGAATTTGTGGGAAAGGAGTATTTGTATTACACATGAAATTCTCAATTGCTTGATACAAAATGGCTTCACAAAGACCCTATTTATAGGCTTCAAGGAAGTCTCTAGAAGCCTTACATACAACCACTTGGATTGAACACTTCTAGACTTGACATATTTCTACACACTTACATGGACTATTCTAGATATAAGAACATTCTAGACACTCTAGACCACTTAGAACACTTTACATACAAAAACACTCTAGATTATCTAGATATTTCTAATTACAAGAACTTTCTAAACTCTTAGATATTTTCAAATATAGGAACCTTCTAGACACTTGGATCATAAAACATCTATAATGACTCTTAGGGCTTGACATTAAGTTTACCTTTCAACAGATATTAGTCTATTCGATCCGAAAAATATCTTTATCCGACATATATTATAAAAATATATATATTTGAATTATATATTACCTATATTGTTATCTTAAATGATTAAACACAATGATAATATATTATAATACTATTAAATTTTCAATGTATAATATCTGAGAAAGAGAATAAGTCATAAAATTCTTAATTTTAATATTGACATCTCTTTAAAATATCACTTGATTATCTAAATTAATATCAATATTCAAACATGTCAATTATCCGAAAAATATCCATATTCGATCCGTATCCGAAGGGATCCGAATCCAAAAATTAATATCCGTATCCGAATCTGAAAGTTAGGGTATAGATATGGACATATCTGATCCGTATCCGTCCGATTGACATGCTTAACTGTTCAATCTTTGTTTGGTACTGTTTGTCTGGCAGATGAGGATAGCTAAGCCTATATGTACATGCACGTGACAACTATAGTCTGTTGGGACCTGAAGAACAACCAGAAGCAGCTGTTTTGGACACCCTAAAGAAAAACAGGCCACCTGATCTCACATGGACGGCTCCAATGCATCACCAGCCAAGTCTCATGTTTTGTTCTTCATACCATGTGTTCTCCCTCTGATAGGAGAACCCACCATTTTTACTTTATGGAAAGGGTAAACTAAAATAGAGAGTAACATTTTTCTAATATGGGTACGTCACCCTTTTGTGTAATGTACTTATAAAAAGGAAATAATGATTGGACATAGTTCATGCAAACTATATGTATCGTGGGAGTGGTTGCTTAGACATATGAAGAGAGCCTAAAAAGATGATTGTGGATGGGTTTCTTAGGAACAATATTTTAATAATATTGTCTCCTCCTCACTACTCTATGATTCTCTTACAGATTTTTTGTTTAATTGGTAGTGTGGTGGTCCTATGCACTGCAAGGGTACTTGCCTAACCAATCTCATGTGAAATCAGGTTAACACAGTCTTTTTTATTTTTATGTATATATTTTGGTACAAGCATAAGTGTTTTTTTTTTTGGAGTCATTTGTTACACACTGTCCATTTTCGAGCTTCAATTTCAATCTCAAATGTTTTATTAATATCATGTTCTCACGTTAATGAGATATATGCTTTAATAAAAATTAATTAATTTTTTTTAGATGCATCTATTCAATTCATTAATATAATTCATTTTTCTATAAAAGCATTTATTTCATTATATGAAAATATATATATTTTTTTTTAAATAAAACATATATGGACTGGAATTGGGACTAGAAATTAAAGGAGTTCTAAGTAACATTATCCTATTTTTTATATCTAGACTAGAATATATAAGTTGATATAAAAACACATGAACAATGAAAATACTTATATATATTTATAAGTTCTATCTAGTGCCACATGCTTCATTAACACCATATATTGATCACATTAACAAGATATATACTTTAATATAACAGTCATATCAATGAGAGGTGCGGAGCATCTCAAACACGGACCAACGTTCTAGCTCCCCCCCCCCCTCTCCCCTCAACTATCTTTTTTACATTTTCTATAAATGCATTCATGCAATTCATTATGGTATATGTTTTATTTTTTATAAAAATATAAACCTAATTAGATAAGATGTGTGGACTGAAATTGGGGCTCGAAATTAAAGGTGTTGCACATAACATTATCCTATTTTTTATATCTAGACTAGAATATATAACTTTATATAAAATACTTATACGCACACACATGAATGTATACATGAATGTATACACACACCTCTATGAATACTTATTATGACCTAGGATTTCATGGTAGTTGACATAACTAAATGTTTGACAATAAAATTTTATTATTTTATTGAGAAAATGGTAGGCATACGCCCATAATTATATTTCAAAGAAAGAGAATGTCCAATTAAAGAGCTCGAAAATAACATCACCAAGTATATATAAGTTGAAGAAATATCTACTCTATTTCTTGATAAATAAATAAAAAACTCACAAGCTTACTCCTCTAACCTCTATAGATAATTCATCCCTAGTGAAGCTCATCCTCTTTGCGTCGGTGCAAATGATGCCCCAACACTTGATAAAACATACAATCGATTTTCAAATGTTCTCAACATGTACTGGAGTCTCCTGAAATAATAGATGATTATGAACAAGTCAAATGACCCAAATCACTATAGGAATTAGAATCAGCAAGACCTTAGCTTGACACTCTTGATCTTCACAAGAAAGTTGTTTACCTGCCAGAGATCACCCATGGAAGAAAAAACGAACACAACATCGGGGGTCGCCATCAATTGATTCCAAATCTGAATTGCCAGCGGGCATTCCAACATAAGATGATTTGTTGTCTCCATCCCATCCCCGCCATCAATAAAATTTTATAGTTAACCGTACCATTGAGTTATGGCTCCAATAAATGCATCTATAGTAAATGTGAGCTTACATGAAATTAAATTTTATTCCTAGATCATACCACATATTTTTAATTTGTAAAAAGTGTTTTTTATTTTTTTATGTATTATAATATAATTATATATAGTTTTGTATGGATAAACAAGAGTAAACTCTATTTGCATAGTCTAAATATAGCTATTAGAGTTTATTTAACATGTCAAGATATAATTATTACTGTTTAACTCTTTTATTTTTAAGTGTAAATATATTCTACCCTTTTCCACTTTTTCACTCAAGCGACTACACGTGATGTTTGTTTATATATAGAATAAAATAGCATCTACTTCAAATTTTTACCACTTCATTTTTTACTATAAGCAAACCATAATTCTTGTGTAGGTGTATATATACTCTTTATATAAACAACATAAACTGATTAAATTGGATGTTCAAAATTATACTTTTATAATATTATGCCTTCTGTCATAAAGGGTTCATAACGAAATTTCAGAAGTCCAAGCAAGCGTATCCGTCCAGCTTTGAGGCAAACAAAAACCAAATATGAACATATTTTTATCTGAATCAAACTTTATACAAATCATTAGTTGAGCCATATATAATAAATCAAAATGACACAATACACCTAGTTTAAAAAGAAAATTAAATCACTGTGGGCACAACAACACCTCACCAATATAATTCTTGGTTCAATATGACTTGGAAGAAACAATGGCGCCACTACATGCATGTGTTCGGTTGGTCGAAGCATCTTCTTTGCTTCCAATTCAGTTGGGGTGGATGGATATAGGGTTTTATTTATTCATATTATATATATATTGCTTAGCTGGTTATTCTCCAAATATAATACATGGAATGGAACCTTCACTCTTCACATGCGCACCCTAACTAACGTCTCTATTTTGAACCCTCCAGCGTCACATATTCCATGTGCCTTTCTTTGTTTCTTCTTCTTTTCTATCCTCCCAACTGCAACTCCAAGCTGAATGACTTTCTTCTAATCATGATCAGGTGAAATTCGGTGGGATATGCAGGATTTAATGGGTTTGGATTATCCAAGTTGGTCAATTTAATTTCCTCGTCCGTTACAATACTAGAACGAAATATAAGTGTACTGTATGGAAAGGTCCATCATAGGTGTCCACCAAAAACAACTCACTTGAATGCAAAGAGCCTAATCTTATAAATCATCATTTTTTTTCCAAACAACCGATATGGGACTATAGCTTTTCCTTCTTTCCAA
Organism: Acorus calamus; assembly: GCA_030737845.1. NCBI lineage: Eukaryota > Viridiplantae > Streptophyta > Magnoliopsida > Acorales > Acoraceae > Acorus > Acorus calamus. The sequence continues at coordinate 24,599,683 of CM060869.1, read as the reverse complement.
ACCACCCACCGCTTTCATCATCATGTTATTCGGAGAACTTTAGATTCAATTTTCTCATTCACCAAAAATTGATTTTGAAAATGTAAATATACTAAGTTCATCTACTCAATGAGAAGAACGTAATCCAATGGGTTTTTACTAAAAATAATTAGTGGAATTCAAACTCATTTTAACCCAAAATTGATGAAAACCCAAATTTTTTATCAAAACCTAAGTTTTTTCAACAATTTCTTCACAAGCACGAAGGGAAAATATAAAATTTCATTCAAGTGTGTGAACTGTAAATGGGTTGGACATATCATTTTCATATGGGTACCTCTATTTGCACCCCTCAAATTGGGGTGCACACCTCATAAACGGGTAAAGCACAAAAAATCCGTTTATAATCGGATTTGTGCACACCCATATATTCGGATCCTTCGCGACACTCGTAGTGTCGATCATTGACGTTTGGGTCGACAACGAGGGTGTCGCGGGGTTCAGAAACCTGAATCCATAGCATCTGAATCCTTAGCGACACTATCAGTGTCGGCATTTAACATTTAAGTCGACAATACTAGTGTCGCGGGGTTCAGAAACCTAAACCAGTAACATCTCCATCAACCATGACACTATCAGTGTCGATATTTGACGTTTACGCCGACAATTCTTGTGTCGCGGGCTTCAGAAACCTAAACTCATAGCAGACTAATATGTGTGTCGACATTCTGTGTGTCGACGAGTTAACTATATGGCGACAGTATCAGTGTCGATACTAACAGATTTTTTGAACGATTCAAACATTCACACATTCTCCTCAACCACCTGCCGTTGGATCTCCGCCTCACCCTCTCCTTCTTCGACTGGATCGGATCCCTCCCCGGCTTCCACCACGACCACGGCTCCCACTCCGCCCTCCTCGGCCTCCTCGTCCGCCACCGCCTCTTCGCCGCCGCCCGCCGGATCCGAATCTCGATGTTCAGATCGTGCGATGCGGGAGACGTTGTTGGGGCTCTCGAAGGGGAGGGTGAGGGTCTGGGACTTGGAGAGGTCGGTGACAGAGATGCGATTGCCGACGAGGGAGATGAGTTGAGTGTCGTCGGTGTGCTTTGAGAATGGATTGGAGCTTAAATAAGGGGGTGTTTAAAGAATGAGAGAAAATTTTGATGGGTGTGTAAAAATAGGGGTGTGCACCCCAATTTAAGGGGTGCAAATAGAGGCACCCTTTTCATATTAAATGACAACAAGAGGTGGATCAGTGGATATAAGTTTTGTGGGCCACTGGTCAGCTAAAGGAGGCCTCCTGGCCCATGAGCCCAAGCCTAGTGATACCCAAGGGCGAGTTCAAACCTGACCAAGCCCAGCCAGCCCGGAGGCTGGCTCAAATGGACCCGCTTACTGGAACCACTTCAAATCACACCCGAACACCATCCGAATTATGCGAGCACCTGAGGTCAAACTTCTTATAGTCTGATAGAGTCCTGCTATCCCAGTTTTTAAGCCCCAGTACCACCCTTCATTTAATACCTGGGTTTTCCTCCTCTTGAAACACATCCCACCTTTTTTGAAAAAATTTCAACTGTTTCTTTTATGCACATCCGCCACTCAAAGAAAATCATTCAGACTGACCTGTTCATATCCAATGACCAACGTCATTACTCATGATTCCGCTTGCTGCTCTCTATCATATGAGAAGTGATTCGGTTACCTTTCCAGCCCTCCTCCGTACTCCACCTCTTGCAACCTCCACCTCCAATGAATGTAACTAACTTTTGATGAATGTAAAACAATGTATTTAACTTTTGGTAAATATAACTTACGCTTTTTTGTATGTCATTGACAATTCCATAATGTAACTAACTTTTTGTTGGATATAACTAAATTTTGGTAAATGTTCTATGTGTGTGTCATAATTTATCTGGAATCATTAACTAATTGTGTATGTAACTGACAAAAAATGAAATAATATAATTGACTTTTTAGTAAATGTAACTGAATTTTTGTTATATATAACTGACAAAAAAATGAAAGAATGTAACTGACTTTTTAGTAAATATAACTAAATTTTTGTTACATGTAACCGATAAATGAAATAATGTAATTAACATTTAGTAAATGTAACTGAATTTTTATTATATGTAACCAGCAATGAAGTCACCCAATAAATTTTAAGTAAACAAAACACTGTAGAATAACATCCTAATTTAATTTAAGTAACCCAATAAAAATTGAAATTACAAATATTACTATCATTAACAAATCAAATTCACAATTAAATTGAAAAACTGTTTAAATTTCACAATCACTTAAATACATATTATTCGAAGGGGTTGATCTCAAATTCTTAATGGATCGTTGCATCAGAATTCAAATCAACACTTGAATATGAAACTAATCATTTGCTTTGTTCAATACATTTTTCATTTCCTTCAACGACTATAAGTTTTTGTAGAGAATTCTGTTATAATCCATTTTTATACATCTCTTGCATGCAATCTCATACATCTTGATCCCTATCCAGTGAAACATATTTGTGGTTTAATAAGGTATATATATATATATATATACCTTGTTTTAAATACGTTCATCGCTGTCCAATGAAGTATATCTCGTCTATATATATCTCGTTAAATTTTTTTTACATTTTTATAAATGAGTCCATGCAATCTTTTCTTATAAAGAGTGTACTATTTCTTTTTAAATAAAATATATGCAAATTGTAAACATGTTGTAAATGGTGTTGTGTCAACATTTTCCCTATGTAAATATTCTCTTTTGTAACTTTTTCATGTAAAGTTCATCGCAATTGTGCAAAAGAGACACCTAGAGACTCCATCTGTTTGAAAGAACCACTCAACTTACGACTACATTTTCGATAGATTCGTAAAGTTGGCTCTGACACTCAATTAGCTAATATAGATGTTACATTATTTATGTGGTATATGAAATTCTTAATAGATATGTATACTTTTATTATATTATATTAATTCAATTATATTACAAAAGGCATGCATTATATTCAATCAAATTCATATTAGTTTGTATTTTATTTTTTTATGAAAACAAGCACTGTGGTGTATTTTGAATTTTCTTATTCTATTTAAAAAATCTCAACCCGAAGACAGAGTGACAATTAATCTATCCCAATAGAGATCAAATATACCTTGTCTGAATCGAGTAGGGAGAGACGTCGAAAAAATATAGAAAAAATAGATTTTTAGAGTTTAAAATGGCAATCGCAACCACATCATTATTTGTTCTCTAAATCGCCCACAAGCCGAAATGATCGATAGCCAAACCAATCCCGGCCTTCCCGAATCAGTCCAGTGAGTTGATGAACTCATAAACTATTAGTCCATGACCAACCTAAATTAAGGATTATTTTTGGCCACTCAAAGAAGCTTGCATTTTCTCTTCTTTCATTTCTTTGACCTATTCTATTCATCCTTTCATCACTTCAAAAGGTTTGGTGGGCATCTAAATGAATTAAAAAATTTAATGTCAAACTCATCAAATTTGACCATGACCAGTTCCTTAATTTCCTTCTAGAATCTTCTCTTATTGTTTGAACTTGGCCTTTCGCATTGTTTGGACATGCATGCGTGTCTTCAGTTAGGGGGGTCGACATCAAAACAAAGTCTCTGGAGAATCAGTCACCATGATACAACAACAAACTGATAATGTCGTTCAAGGGACCAATTTACATTGAGTTTTACAGGAAGCACGTTTTAGAATATCACATGATATCTCCAACTTTTACATCCATGATTGAAAGCGAAAGTTCTTATAATATGGTGTTTAAAATCAGCTTTTGAAAAGGGTAAAAACATAGTTTTTCAAACAAAACAAAAAAATTTACAATGCGAATGCAGATACTGAATCCCATTTGCAAAAGTGGAATTTTCAGCTTTTTCATAAATTCACCCAAATGCATGTCCAAATGACATTTTAGTTGACTCAAATTGAAGTTTTTTACATTATATATATATATGATAAATGATTAAGCTGTATATATATAACAATCCATAACTAGAATTTATCTTGTCAATCCACATATTCGAGATTAATTCAATATCCAAAATGATCCTAATTCATATATGGGTATTAAGGTATCCATTCGGAATTTTGTATATAATAAAATTATATATATGTTTACATTATGTTATTTTAATCTAATTATCTTATCTATGATTAGTCATAATTATTAAAATTCAAATAACCTAAAGAGACAAGAAGTCCTAAAATCCTTGTTTCAACCCACATATTTTAATTCTATCATTTCTGATATTTAATTATCACATAATTATCTCAAATTTTGTTCATGTCAGATATTAACTACTCAAAAAATATTCATGCATGTCCAATCATTGTACATGAATACTAAGATATACAATACTTATCCGATCAATTGACATACATTAATAAAATTAGAATTGAAACAAACATTTTACTGAAGGAACCCAGCTGGGCTGTTGACAGGGTCTCAAATAAACACGGGTCATGTCTCACCCAAATTATTAATTAAGAGAAAAAAAGAGGGCATGATTAATAAATTAAAGTATAAGTGGACGCCTCTTCCTAAATGAACTCTCCCACGTCAAAAGTGGAATGGGTAGCACGTTACTGACCTAGAGAAGGAGTAGCATATTAATATATTGAGATTTTTAGTTTTAAGTCTTCGAAAATTATCGAATTTAGCGATCGATCTCTCACTTCTTCATATTTTGATTTTAGTCCCTACATTTAAAAATAGTTTAAGAATCGGTCCATGGGAGTGACTTATTCCTAAATTTATTAAGTTTGTTTTTTAGTCCCTGGAAGGGACTTATTCCTTAATTATCATTTAAATGTAGGGATTAAAACCAAAATATGAAAAAGTGAGGGATCGATCACTAAATTCGATAGTTTTTTGGGACTTAAAATTAAAAATCTCTAATTTATTAGTGTTGTATTTATTTCTATTTTTTTAATATAAAAAAAGCTGACCTGTCTTTTATACAAATAACATTTTTTGCATCAAAAGAAGTCCCATTTGTACCAAATTGATTTGTCCGTAGCCTAATCGATTCTTTGTTGAAAGATACATTTCATATTTTATCATATTTTATATGTTTCACTAATGCATGCATCAATCCACTTGTCGGTGTCCTCGTATCGAACCGTCACGATGTAATAGACTAACGGTTGTAAATTACTTCATGAAAATCATTCATCTTTGATTTTTCTTGGACGGACGAAAGGTACAAAAAAAGCAAAGCAAAACAAAACTAGGAATATCTCCACTCTGCATTAGGAATACGGACAGTGGTCCGATCTACCGCTGTATAAAGAGATTGTGACCTGTTAAGGTGCACCGACACGCTTCAACACCACTCAATTCGAAATTTGGACGATTGAGTCAGGGTTTTAGCGTTTGAGTTCAATCCGAGTTTAAATTCAAACAATCTGAATTTAATTTGAGTTTGATTTGGGATGAGGATTCGGATAAAAACCAACCCGAATTTGAAGTTTTCGTGTCTAAATAAATTTATAATCTTTTAATTTGTATGATAAAATTTAAATTGTATAATTTATTTTTATTTAGAATTTTTCATATCTTTATTATTTAAATAAAAATGTTATTCATTTTCATCTTGTTTATTTTATTGTGGGGTTTGTAAAATTTTAGTTTAAATAATACATTTTTCAAATCAAATCCGAGTCCAACCCGAACCGAATTCAACTTAAATCAACAAAATCCAACATGTTGAATTCGGGTTGAGCTTGTCAAACTCGATGATCGGGTTGGATTGGATTTGTGTTGGCTTTCTCCAACCTCGGGTTGGATTCGGATTGAGCATTAACCCGACTCAACCCTCCCGAGTTGCAGCCATATATATTATGTTATTATACTTTTGTATGAATATATGCATTAAAAAAATAATTTATATTGAATTGAATATCCATCACAGTACATAAAAAAAAAAAGCATACATCATAAATGTATATCAGACCATAAAAAAAAATACACGTTAGACTTGGATGTTCCAAGAATTTGAGTGGGAATCTTCATGTACGATGGTATAATCCACCATGTGTAAGAAGTTTGTAGCTCATTAGACAAAAAAAAATAAAAAAATATTTTACTGTTGTATGTCTTTATGAAATATATACATTACAAATAGTAAAGTTTTATATCCTAATTAACTGAATACATTAGAGTACACACAAAAAATTATATAGGCTGGATATATAACAGACTAAAAACATACAGGTCGATCCTGCTGCTCAAAGAATTATATAATGCAGGCATTAGTAACAATATTTTTAAAAAAAGATGGATATTTACTATCCGATTGTATTGTTGAAATTCGAATTACAAACTTCAAATTGGAGAAAGATAGATAAAGAAGGAAAAGAAAGGAGCACATAAACAAAGAAGGAAATTTGCTATAGCTGAAATTTTCTATAAATATAACATGTAATTTTTAGTACATAAAAAGATATATAAAACACATCATTAAGATATATATATATTTTTTTTTACGAAGATATAAATTTTCATTTACATTTTTTTAAACTCAAATAATGTGAAGATCATATATACTGGAGTGCACATAAGATTGTCCGATGTTCACATTTAATGTTTTTTTTTGGAATTTTTATTTTTAAGTCACTGTAAACATGTTTATTTAGGGATCAATCCCTCCATTTTTCATATTTCTTTTCAAGTCTCCATATTCAACCGCATATTTGGTTTTTAGTCCTTCCGTTAAACGTCCGTCCATACACCGTTAGTTTGTGAAAATGTGATTTATTTTTAAGTCCCTGTAAACTATGTTATTTAGTGATTAGTCACTCCTTTCTTCATATTTTATAGGGACTAATCACTAAATAACATAATTTACATGAACTTAACATTAAATAACATAGTTTATAGGGATTTAAAAATAAAATCACATTTCACAAATTAACGGTGCATGGACGTACGTTTGACGGATTGACTAAAAATCAAATAGTCGGTTGAATATGAAGAAGTGAGAGACTGATCCCTAAGGACCCGTTTGGATAGATGCATAAGCTATTCTGGGGTTTATACCTATTCCAGGAATTGTTGACTTTATCAATGGAATAAGAGATTTTGTGTTTGATTGTGTTTTCAGTTATTCTCATTGGAAAACGTAATAATGAAGGTTGAAGTGTTTGGTTGATGAAGAATAAGATGAGAATAAGATGTAAAAAGCTGATTTGATATGTGAACCCCATTGATGTATAAGAGGTGATGACAGGTGATTTGATGTGATAATATGTGATTTGATAGGTGGGTCCCCTTATTCCAGTGGAGGAATAACACAATTCCATGGGTGGACTTGGAATACAAATACCAGCTTATTCTCTCCTTATTCCGCATAGCTATACCCCCTTATTCCGTTTACCCAAACACCTATTTTATCTATTCCTCCCCTATTCCACCCCTATTCCACCCTTATTCCGCTACCCAAACGCCTCATAAATAGACATGTTTACAGGGACTTAAAACTAAAAATCTCTTTCTTTTTTTTTTTTTTGTGGTCAGTTCACATTTAATGTTTTGGATGAATGTGTTAGTAACATTCCTCCGGATATAAATGAATGGATGAGGTAAAAGACATAGGGCTGCAACTCGGGCGGGTTGGGTTCGGGTTGGGGTCAACCCGAACCCAACCCGAATTCCAAACGACCCAACCCTAACCCGACCCAACCCGATTTTCAACCCGAATTGGACCAACCCGAACCCAACCCGAAATCAAATAAACCAACCCGACCCAACCCGACTTAACCCGAATTGGACCAACCCGACCCCAACCCGATTTTCAACCCGAATTGAACCAACTCGACCCAACCCGAATTTCTAACATGATGTGTAAATTAAATAAATCAACCCTATCCAACCCATAAGATTAGCTAGGTTTACCTAAAATTTGGACTACCCATATTAGAAGTTACAAAATAAACGGCCATGATCTTTTTTTAACTATTAATTTACGGGTTCGGGTTGGGTCGGGTTGGGTCGGAGGCCAACCCGAACCCAACCCGATTTGTGAGTCAACCCGAATTGGCCAACCCGAACCCGAACCCGAACCCGATTTGATCAACCCAACCCATGTAAAAATCGGGTTCAACCCGTCGGGTTCTGATTCAACCCGACCCAAGTTGCAGCCCTAAAAAGACATCAAAGAGTTTCTCATTTTAAGCATACATTAAAGCTAATTCACTACCCACAAATACTATAATTTTTTATCTGTACCATAAATTATGCAACGTTCACCTAAAAGAGTAAAAAACAAAATTAGTTGATATATGACTTAAGCTGTACCAAAAATCAAACTTCATGATACAAAAGACAAAAGGTTCTGTATGGAATGATGAAATCAGTTGTTAAAACTCATGTAAAATCAGTTTTTAATAATAAGTTTCAAATGGATATTTTTAAAATACCATGAATTTTTTAAAAAAAAATAAATTTTCTAGAATAGATTATTTTTCATATATTAAAAAAGTTTGTTAAACGCAGTCTCGTGGACATTTCCTTGTACAATCCCATGATCATTTTTTTTTTAACTAAAATATATTTATTCAATTCGTAATAAAAATATATATTTAATTAGACGATGTTTAATATTATTAAAAGTCCATCTCATTTTCATATTAAAAACATAATATTTTTTTAAAATTGATTACAAATGAAGCAAAGAACCCGTGCGGGAATGATTGTGAACGCGGAAAGCTTCAAAACCCTCGATCCCCACTCACTCCAAACGTCATCCGCGAGATCTCAAGCGGACGGTTTCCCTAGATGAGAACGGTTCACATACTCAATAGTTTCCTCGATCAATCAAATACCGAGTTCCTCAAATCCTACGGTGATCTTGAAAATCCCCCGTCGAATCACTGTAACGACATTCGACGCTACAGAGAGGGAGGTCCACAACGCCGATTCCTTGAATCAATGGACCATATAAAAATGAATTATAAAAAGTCCATGCCGCGTTGAGAGTGAGACATCAATAAAACGACGTTCCGAGTTCAACCTCCCTTTACGAAATCCCATCGCGAAGGATCCGCCGCGATTTCCCTCCGCAAAAACAAAGAAACCCCCTGATTTTGAAGACCACCATTGTTGACTGTAGAGAGAGAGGGAGGGAGAGAGAGAGAGAGAGAGAGAGAGATCCCATTCGTTCTGGTCCCTTCGTATGTGAGAGAGACTAAAAAAAATGGGTTGCGCGAGCTCGAAACAGGCGCGTCGAGACTCCTCCAGCCACCGCCGGAGGCGGCCTCTTCAACAAGAGGCCCCCCTTACGAGGTGCTCATCAATGCCCATCCAACAACACCACGTCTCCCTCAACTCCTCCACCCTCGGCACTCTCAACATCAACCCCACCCACAAAGAGGAGGAATCTGAGACCAACAACGGTCAGGATTTATCGTCGGAGATACGGAAGGCGAGGACATGGTCGGACATGATCGAGAAACAGAGGGTCTTCCCGAGAACCCCAACGAAGACCCCACCCAACGAGCCGGAGGTGATCGACATGTGGGAGCTGATGGAGGGCCTCGACGTGACCCCGCTCTACTTCCCCAAATCCAAAACCAACCCCGACGACCGCCGCTCCTTCTCCTTCGACTCCTCCATCACCACCCTCCGATGGACCCCCGCCCCGCCCCCTCCTCCGTGGCTCCACAACAAGAAGACGACCCGAGGAGATGAACCCATCATCGCAGAATTTGATCCGGAAATCATATCGACCTTCCGCAAGGCGTTGGAGCAGCTGTCCCCAGAGCACCAATTCGTTCTCCGCGCGTCCCCGGAACCGAAAGGGGGGATCGTCAAATCGATGGTCAGTGTGTTCCAGGAGAAGATCGACGAGGCGAATAAGAAGAAGAGGGAGGAGAACCCGAATGGGTGCTCTGTTGTTCTCTACTACACAAGCTTGCGAGGGGTGAGGAGGACGTACGAGGAGTGTTGCCAGGTGAGGACCATCTTGAGAGGGTACGGTGTTCGGGTCGATGAGAGGGACGTGTCGATGGACTCCGGATACAAGGAGGAGCTGCATGGGCTTGTCGGGGAAGCGAGGAGGGGTCTTCCGGTGGTGTTTGTGAGGGGGCAGTGGGTGGGAGGGGCGGAGGAGGTGAGGGTGATGCATGAGAGTGGGGAGTTGGAGAAGGTGTTGGGGGAGTGTGAGAGGGTGGTGGTGGAGGGAGGAGAGGTGGTGGTTGCTGGTGGTGCTTGTGAGGGGTGTGGGGATGTCAGGTTTGTGAATTGTAGTACTTGTTATGGGAGTTGCAAGGTTTTTGTTGAGGAGGAGGAGGAGGAGGAGGTGGTGGTGGAGGGGGGTGTGTTTCAGAGGTGCCCGGATTGTAATGAGAATGGTCTTGTCAGGTGCCCGGTTTGCTCTTGCTGAGATTTCTTTTTGGATTGCTGTACAGATGAAGATATAATTTTAAGAGTGGATGTTTTGAGAGTTTCCTTTTTAATGAATTTTTTGAGAGTTTCCTTTGTTTTTTAATGAATTTTTTGAGAGCTTTATTGCGATTTTTTCTTTTCCATTTTTGTTGATAAATGGATACTTGTAATTTGCAGTCACAATTCAGTGATCTTTTTTTTTTTTTTTTTTTTTTTGAAAATATGAACTTTGTTAAGATTTCTTGGAATCTGTATGAGGTCAATGCTGCAAATAAAAAGCAGACAAACAAACAGAAAGGCCGGTAGAAAGATCATTAAAAAGCAGACAAACAGAAAGGTCCAACTGAAAGAATGGTGACAGAATTTCTTCCTCTTGGGATTGATTAAAACTGTCTTCCTCTGTTTCTCCTTATGCACCATTATAAGTAATGTAACTATATTATGGTGGGGGGGGGGGGGGGGGGGGGATGTTTACCCCACCCTGAACTTAATTCTCCCACCCCTAATGACGTGAGGAGAGAGAGAGAGAGAGTAGGGCAGAGATAGTGATGGATGGAGGGGGTGGTGGGCAGCGACAATGGATGAAGAAGGTCGCAAGAGGGAGTGCGAGAGGTAAAGAGAGGCCACGAAGGGGGTGCACAGCGGTGGCCACCCGCTGCCATCCACCATCATCTCTCTCTCACTCCCCTTCTCCAACTCTCCCCCTATCCCACCACCGCCCTGCCACTTCCTCCACCCTTTGTCACCCTCTTCCTTGGTTCTCACTACCCCAATAAAAATGAATTCTTTTAACTGAGGTGGGATGAATGAGACTTTTGGGTGGGGGTTAACCGCCCCTCTATTATCATTATTATATGTTGCGTCATGTATTTTGGTCGGCTACTGAACCCAGCCGAAAGCTTCGCCTTTTTTATTACAAAAGAAAGATACGCATTCAGTATTACTATTTATTGTCACACAGATTCTGGCGTTAATGTTCTTAAATAAAGCATTTTCATAATCAGTTTTCGGTTTGATAAACTATATTAAAAAAGGATACTATCTAACATGTCGAATCAATGACAATTCCTCGATTGTTTGTAAGAATATATTAATCTCAAAGGAAACTATTGTACCGTGAATTCCCTTACATGTAACAAAATGTTTATTCCCTATAAATTAAACTACAAATGGTTGAAAAAAATTAAAAGAATTGGTATAGGTTTTGAGGGGGAGTGTGATCGCATTCCTTCATATGGAGACATGGAAGCACTCTGTTACAAAAAAATATTGAATTCATGGATTTTATATTACCTCACAGATGGACGGTTTCAGCCGAAGCCATGAAAACCTGAAGACGCAAAGGCGGAAATTTATGGTCCTGCTCCATACAATCATCTGAAAGACAAGCATTTCTGGAAAGATGAGGTAGCTTCTTGATCGCCAGGATGCCGGACGCAAAGGCGGAAATTGAAGCTAGAACAAAGGCTGGTGTGTTTCCTCCCCCAAAGAGAGCGTCCCATGGTCCTGCTCCAAGAGATACAATCATCTGAAAAACAAACATACCAAACTAAGTCTTAGGACTGACTCATTCAGAGATGAATATTAGGGCTCTCTCACCCAAATTAAAAGAAAATCAGTCAATGAAAAATCCAACTGAACTAAGGAGATAATGTATCCAATCTGACGCCAATATACATAACTCGGTAGCTTCATAGTAGAAACATTGAGAAGATGGATATGAGTATTATGAAAATCTGTTCATAATACTATTTGCAATGAAATTCAAATGAAGTTGAATGACAGTGATCCTCATGCCTAACCGGTTAATTTTTTACTAGAACCCTATCTGGATCATCAGGAATCAAAGCAATCATCAAATTCAACGAACCCAATCTTACAAACAGTTAATTTCTTCAAGGAAATGTACATATCTTGAACAAAACATTCTCAAATCTCAAAAAATAAAATTAAAAATCAAGAGGAATGTGGGTTTCTAATTAACAAGGTTCTTTTACTCCTGATTCCAGGTTATGGTTAAATCAACAATTAAGAGAAAACAACAACAATGATATTCACACAAAGGAAACAACCTCAAATAAAAAGTAAACATAACCTGACATGAACCGCCGGACAAGTGGAGGAACTCAAGAATTAATTGGCCAACAGCTTATAAGTTGCAAACATCTCAATGATAATCTTCATAAACTAAAAAAGGCCATAAACAAGCTCAGTTTCCCGTATCTCATGGTGATGGTATGAGGGAGATTCAATACAGTTATAGTATTTTGCTTTTTTCTTTTTGCATAGAGTGCCCATTTTCTTATTCTTCAAACCCTAGGATTAAGTCCTGTCAATCGGACGGATACAGGATCGGATAAGCCCCCATATCCGCATCCATGTTCGAAAAAATATATGTATCGATATCCGACAGACATTGAAAGTAAGTATCCATATCCAATCCGTAACCCGGATTCGGATAACTGTTTGAAATATCTGAAATTCAAAATGAATGTATAATAATTAAAGGGTTTTTTATTTTTAAGTCCCCACAAACCATCATATTTAATAATCGATCCCTCACTTCTTTGCATTTAGGTTTTTGTCCCCAGATTTAAAGGATAATTCCTTTTTAGTCTCTGAGAGGAACCTATCCATAAATTATAAGGATTAAAAAGGAATTATCCTTTAAATCTGGGGACAAAAATCCAAATACGAAGAAAGTGAGGATCGATCACTAAATATGATGGTTTGTGGAGACTTAAAAATAAAAAAACCATAATTAAAATATCCAATAATCAATTATCCAAAAATAAAAATCATATATCTAATATTTAAAATATAAAAAAAATCTAATAATTACTTAATATAAAACATAAAATTATAAGTATATACATAAAACATTACATGCTTTAGAGTAAAGAGAAAAATAAAAACTCATATTAATCCTAAAAATATAAATATAAAATTAAATAAATAATATAATAATAATAATATTTTCGAATACGGATATTTTTTTGATCGAATACAGGCATATCCGTATCCGATTCAAAATTTTCGAATACATATATTTTTTTCGAATACGGATACAGGATTTTTTGGATATTAGATATTTTCTGAATTTCAGAATACGGATTCGGATTGGATACGGATATTTTTTCAGATAATTGACATGCTTACCAATGTTGTCCTTTCCCCAACTATGGCTGCTAGAATACTTTTCTTGAACTAATAATAACTGTCTAAATGCTAAGTATATATGCTCTTAATAACCAAAATAAAAGAAGCATGTGGAATAAGATAATTACAAATCATATAAGGAATCTGGCTTCATGCAATACAACTGTCCTCGTCAGAATGTCAACATGAGTTAGGAAAGACAAGTAATGCATTGAGGAAACTTCAGTATGCAAGATACATTACAAATCATATAAGGAATCTGGCTTCATGCAATACGACTGTACTCATCAGAATGTCAACACAAGTTGGAATTGCATTAAGGAAACTTCAGTACGCACCTGAGGGACCACAATTGCAAGATTCAGAACTCCTATAGCCAATCCTGCAAAATTACTGATGTTCAGAACTTGGGAAACACCACAACATACTGGGAAGACAAACACAAAAGAAATTTCTTGCAAAAACAATTTAGCACAAACCTTGTCCACCACCTGTATTGGCAGTCAGCTCTGCCGTCACAGAAAAAGGGACACTATATGTGACCTGTGCCAAGAGCACAATCAATCAGAGACAATATTCAAGTTTTGCAAAGGAATGGTAGTTGTTGGCATGTGAAAACAGAGTTACTGATACTTACAGAAAGAGGAAATCCAAGAACAGCAAATAATATATATGATGCAGTCTTCAATGGAGCATTCCCTTTGATGGAAAGAAAACTTATGACAGCTGTGCTTGCCATGCAGATGAAAACAATGAAGTTGCTCATTGCCCACAATAGCCTTGCCCCCATGTGCCGACATATTGGTTCAATAAGGAATGAACTTACCCCAAGAACCACCTGACAAAATTTGAGAGAGGGAGGGAGGGAGGGAGGGAGAGCTCAGTCAGCAAACTGGTGGTCCTGATTGGAAATAGGAGTAATTCCAAAGGAAGTCAATGTTTGAATTTCTTAATATCCTATGATTAACCAATACAGATTTCAGGAAGAGAAATGATTGCTTAAATTTGAGTTCTTACTGAATTCAATAGCAAACCAAATGCACCTTCTCGAACACCTTCGTGGTAAGCCTCAACTTTTAAAGCTTCCCCATTTGGATCTCCACAGTAAACTTCTCGCCCCATCCAATCAGTATCAAAGAGAAAGAAGGGAAACCATGACAGCTGATAAAGCATACAGTTGGATGTAAAATGGACAGTCAGTAATGAAACAGAGTATTCTTCATGTTAACAACAGAAAAGATTATTGGAAGGTAAAAGTAGCAAACAACTATTACATATTTAGCAGTTAACTTACCCAAGTAAGGGCCATGATGAGCAGCACCGAATGCATCGCAGGTGGCAAATGTCTCATACTAGTCAAAATATTGACCAGCACAGAACCAACACCATTAGAAAAGTCTTCATCCGCCTCCTCTTTAACTTTCAATTCATGATCAAAAGCATTTTTGGAATTGGTTTTACCAACTAACGTGCCCACACCAGGCTTACTATCAGTAGGATTTCCAAAAGTGGTACTTGATGGGTCGAGGTGAGAATGTGGAGCACCATTCAATAAGGGTGCCGAATCAGATAAGACAGGTGCTGGTTTCGCAATTAGTGGGACCTCTCTAGCAAAATTCAGAGTGACAAATGTACAGAATAATAGGAAAACCTGTGCAAATAAAGTGAACTTGGTTAGAAATTCAATAGGAACAAATAACTATATATCCGCCCCAAAAGCACATAATTGCAAAACCGGATATACAGAACCAGATAAAGAAGACATACAAGCAGTTAAGGAATGGATGAGGAAAAGAGGTCAGGTAAATGCAATCTGGAAAAAATCTCCAAGTTGTAAGTTACTATGCTTTGTAAAGTAATCTAAAAATCAATTCAATTACCCGTGCATATAAACCCTATTGTAGATATCAAAGGACAGAAAACCAAAATGTGAGAAAGCTATACAAAACTTCACTCCTATCCTCAGGCCGATAAAGACACTCATACATATCTTTAACCAAAAAATACACACAAGAAGCATGATACCAAATCCAGAATACTGTTAGATGGAGTTACAAGAAAATATGCTCTAAAAAAAATTAAAAAAAAAACCTACAAAGGAGGAAGAGAAAACTGAACAAGGCATTTCTTCCAAGGCATCACTAACTTTATATTCAGCAGATCTTTTGTCACCTGGTAAATATCATGTTATTAAAAACACTACATCCAAATCCAGATTCCAGAGAACCCGATGTCATCAGTCCATCACAGTTAACAAAAACAAATTGGGTCCAATCAACTCCAAAAATCACAAGCACAATTTTACATGGAAAGAAACCATGTGAGAGTGAAATGCAAAATATTTCATTATTTATAAAAACCAATCTAGCTTTCAAGGATTAAAAAATTGTGCAAGTCCAAGGTTATTGAGTCGTTAAATTAGTTATTTTAAGAAAATCAGTCTAACATAATAAACTAGGAATGACATAAAACATGCATCATGAAAGCAAAAGGTAGGAAAATCAATACAGAACTCACCACTGCAACCAAAAAGGCCCCTTTCAGATTTCCACAGGCTTCACAGCAAGCTTTGGTTGTCAGGAAGGGAAACCACCTATACAAAAGAAATTCAAAATAAAAAAGTAAAAGAAATAATGAAGAATACAAGTCAATAAAATTAACCATGAGCCACATTATGACCACCAAACACACAACTCTCTCACTTACAAGACTCAATGCACAAACTCTCAGCACAAAGCTCTTTTCTGAACGAGAGAACATAGAGAAAAAATTTAAAACTAGTATCCCAAAATTACCTGTGCCAATTCCCAGTAGAACCTGCAGAAAACCCTATGATGTTTCCAACGGCCATCCATGAACAAAATATTGCATTAGCACAATTACTTTGTTGTGGGCCTAAAAAAGAGAAGAAACAAATGTCATTTTAAAATATCCCAGTCTAAATGACTCTCTAATCCCGCACAATGCATTGATCTGAAGTCAAATGTAAATTCACCTGAGAGATCAGCCAGAAGAGCACGTGCTGGACCCTAGAAATAATAAATGAGACTACTTGATAAATTTTCAAAAAGAAGAAAAACCAATCTTTTGTTCTGCTATATCATCCATAATTTAAAACAGGGAAAAAAACAATTTATAGAAAGTTGACAGGCTTACTTGTACTGTATTGTTAGCAAGATCCAGAATCCAAAAGCCAATTACAAATACAATTGCTGCTCCTGTGCGAGTTCCTTTGAAATCTCTGCATTCATTGTAAAGTTTAATCCAATCTAACCGATGGGACGTGGATTGGGGAAAAATAATGAAAGTCCACACACCTGCAATGCTCCTTTGTATCCCCAAATAGGTATCCAATGTCTGCAGAAAATCCGATAACAGTCACCTAAATTAAAAGATATATATGGTCAATGTACAAGCAAACACAGAAGTGCAACAACCCACAAAAATGGTGCATTATTTGATCCATTGACACTTACAGCAACACAAATCATGATAGCTCCAACTAAAATAAATGGCCTTCTCCTTCCATATTTTGAATGGCATCTATCACTCCAAATACCAACACATGGTTGTACCTGGTTAACAAATGGAGTGTTTCATAAAATAAATAAAAAGCTTAGTTTCTTGAAGTCAATGTACTCCACATGGTTGTACCTGGTTAACAAATGGAGTGTTTCATAAAATAAATAAAAAGGTTTGTTCCTTGAAGTCAATGTCCTCCACAGGATGTCATATATTTGAAAATAACAAAAGCAATTTATATGAAAAGGATGAAGACATAAAGTAACAAAAGAAGTGGGTGTGAGAAATGAAAGTTTCCTCAACTGAGGACACAGTTAATAAAAAAATTAAATAGAAGGATATTTCTACTAATAAGATAAAATTAACTATTATCATTTAAAATAAGAAGTAATGAAATGCCAGGTGCCCAGGTCATTTATAAGGAATCCGCTTCCAGCCCTCATATTCCTTCTTCAATCATCAATACCCAATCCCCAAATATCACTTCCATCATTTTGATTTCTTCATGCATGATGTTATTTCCATTCCCATTTCTTGCATTACACAAGAAAAACATTATCTGATGCTGAGCCATGTAAAGACAAGACTTTAAATGATTGTACTTTGAAAAGTAACAAATGTAAAATATGCTTAAAATAAAAGTGGGACAGCCACTTGCCATGCATCTCAGATTATTTTAAAGGCAAGGTGTGAAGCATATGTTGGGGGCTCCTGGTTTATGCATCCATATGGAGGGGGAGTTTTCAACTGAGTAGTTTGATTTTATGATTTCAATTTAACAAAGATCCATCTTACTACAGAAGACACCCTTCAAAACAAGAGGAGATGAGGGATATACAAATTACAAAAAAAAAACCTCACTCCCCACGGGTTAATATACCACCCACCTAATTACAAGGTTTTTAATGCACACTCCGAATTAGGCCACTGAAGAAAGAGCCTTGTTGTCTCCAAGCAAGACCAGCACCCAAGCACTAAGCGATGCTGTGATAGCTGCCCAAATGTTCTCCTCATGTTGACGCTTATTTTGGAAGAGGAGCGAGGTTGTTGCATTGTTTTTTATTTTCAATTTCTTGTGAGATGGCATCTTGTCTTCTCACCCCCTCAGAAATTACCACATTATTAAAAGGGCACGTCTATCCCCACCAAGGGATTACCTTAACCCATCATCGACCAAAAAAAAAACCAAAATGATGTTTGGCTATTCCCACCGATCCAGGTCGACCGAACTTGGTCGCCATTTTAGTTTCTCGATGACCGAACTTGGTCATCATTTTAGATTTTAGATTTTGGGCGACTGAACTTGGTCAAACAGGGTTTGTGATAAAAGTTCATAAATTTTATTTTGGAAACCTAATCCCACGATGTGTATTTTCCTTGGATCCTTTATACCACTCCAAGCCTGAGTTGTATATAGAGAGAATTAATCATTATTCTAAAATGTAAAACATAGGAACAGTTTTTTTACAAAAGTAAGGGATAAATTTTCAAAAGCCATATATAAAATGTGTTTGGATCAATGGTAGTTTTTTTTTTGTTTTCAAACAAAGAATCTGTTTAACCGCAAATTCAAATGAAACTTACAAATGATATATAATCGTCTGATAAGATATTTGATATTTTTGTATAAAAAATTGAATCAAGTGAAAACACACCTACTTACATTTTTTTTCAAAGTCTTTTTAACTGCTATTTGGATAAAAGAATAAACATAGAATATAATGGAGAAACCCAAAAATTTATTTGTTTACAAAGAAAAGTAGACAGCTATATCAAAAATAGTTATGAACCTGTTTGACCAAGGTTGGTCGATCAAAACCTATAATGGCGACAATGTTTGGTCGACCTAAGAGGCTCAAATCTCATTTTCCAAGTCGAACAGGGTCAGGGTCAAGAAGGGTCAGATAGTTTTGGACCCTTTTCGACCAAGTTTGGTCACCTAAAACCAAAAATGGAGACAAAGTTCAGTCATCCAAAACTTCAAATGGCGACTAAGTTCGGTGGACCTGGCCGGATTGGTGGGAAGAGCCAAACACCGTTGTTTTTTTTTTCGATGGTGGGTTAAGGGAATCCTTTGGTGGGGATAGATGCGCCTGATTAAATAGATGAACAGTCCACCTTTCTTTCAAAAAATAAGTGGGATCCCCTAATGGCTGAAACTCCTATAGGAGCATTGTCAAGGAATTAACAGCTCTTTAAGTGGAAATTTTGGTAGATAGAGAAGCATCAAATCCTTACACCACCATCAAGAAGGAAATTGTAGAATTTATGGACTACATGGAGCAGTGCAATGCTAATTACAACTTAATATAACGCGGGCTGGACATAGAGATGGAAATCTTTGGAAGTTAAATTAGTAGACCTACATCTGGGCCTAGTCACTCAATAATAACCTAAGGAGATATGAGAAAAATCGCATATCAAGTATTCTCACCAAGACACTGAAAAATGCACCCATGCTAACATATGGCTAATAAATGAAGTGGGCTAAAACAGGTCTAAACAATTACCACAAAGCCCGTGATAGGACCACAAAGCCAAATAAATGAAGAAAAGGCATGTTCGATTCCAAGTGTCTGCATCAACAAAAACATTAAAACAAAATTAAAGACCAACAAGATTATAGTCATGTTTAAATTATATATAAATGATACATTAGTCATCTATGTGCACGCTTATAGTCAATATACAATGGCCTCCAACATATGAAACATCCTTCTCCCTAAATCCAAAAATGCATTACAATTAAAGTTCACATTTGCCAATCTTAGCATCCATGTGCAAAATGAACAGAACTTTCATCAGGTTCCTTTTACAATTAAGTGAGAGAAACCAAGTGTTCAAGAGCTTCAAATAAAAAAAGCCCAGGAAGTAAAGACACAGTGTTTTAAAAAAGCAGGGTTAAGCAAGGATTAAGGGCATAGGCAGAATCAGGGCCCCATCCAGGGAATTGGTTAATGGTCGAATTAAATGGGGATTAAACGGGGGTTGATCAGCTAGGCGGGAATTAAGCAAGGATTAAATAGAGTTTAATCTCATTAATTTGTTGTTTTTCTTCGCTTCCCTATTTTATTGCATTTATATTTTATAATAACCGATTATCCTCACCTAATCAATTAATCCTTGGCGGCCACTGACCAATCACTTAGCACCTAGCGCTTTTTAGAATGTTGGAGACTAATATAACACTAGTGGTTCAGTCAATATGATTTGTGCCTTACAAATTGCTCAAAGCCATGCCTTTTGCCAATGCATTAGCTTGTATTGGGTTATCAGCCTTCAAATCCATTCCTCATGGACCTCAACACAATAGTCCAAGGCCCATTTCTTATCATTACATTCAAATGTAATATGCTCCGCTCCACATTTGGGGGCCTCCTTTCTTTTTGACATGTCTATAGCATCGCAGTTAATTTTATGCAACCATCAACATTTCCCTACAAACGCTAAGCTGATTCACTACTCCCTCTATAATTTAGCCACGTGTACAAAATTTTACATTTACAATTTTGAGGCATGACTATGTAAAGCAGTCAAGAAGGCATCACCATATTCATTGTTTTTGTCTCATGCATAAGCTTAATAACATGAAGCTCTAGAATTCAGCCACGTGTACAAAATTTTACGTAAACAATTTTGAGGCATGACAATGTAAAGCAGTCAAGAGGCATCCTATCTTCACTGTTCATGTCTCATCCATAAGCTTAATAACATAAGCTTATATAACTCCTCATTGCAGCCTATCAAATAAAATTGGTGAACTGCATCCTGAAGAACCTTTAGGCTGTCAAAGTAAACCAAAACTTTTCAAGACCAATGTTCACTCAAGAAAATTTACCATTGCTTTTTTTTTTTTTTGAATAAGATGGTAGGCATTCAATTACATATAACAGGTGCCGAAAACAGGGAAAGACAGGAACAGACCAAACCGGATCAAAGCAGGAGAAGGTCCTACTTAGAACCCACCAACCATACAGATCGATTACAAAAACACCCCCTAATAGTGAAACCCTCTTAGTCCCTGCCATTGTTTCTATTTCTTTACTCAGCAGTTTTTAGAATCTTCCTTTTAAAAAAATTAGAATTAATACCCTAAGTTCCTAAGCATTCCACAATTCATTTCAATTCCAATGTCAATCACAGTTTTTCTCAACTTGCTCTATTTCTTTATTCAGCAATTTTTAAAATCTTCCTTTTGTAAAAAATTAAAACCCTAATTTCCTAAGCATATTCTACAATTCATTTCAATTCCAATGTCAATCTCAGTTTTTCTGAAGCAACAAAAGGCATCAGTGAGCACACTCTCTTGTTCAAGGTGATGTTATTACATAAGTATACTGATTACATGAAAAGGTAAAACAATATGTTATATTTTCTTCTTAGAGAACATAATTTTTTAAAATTTATTGTGTATCAGATGTTAAAAACTTTTTTAGGCTTCAGGAAACACTGGATGAATTATCTAATAGATAATAGTCAGCTTACACTGCCACAGGAAGGAAGAAACTAACTATAATTACCCACTCGATATCTAGAGCCTTAAAACGAACAGGAAACTCCCTCTGTGTCAAGCATGTGAAGTTTCTTTCCCTTCCTCTAACTTCATGCACCCTATTGGAGAACTCAAAGCTAACAGAAATAACCCTCAAATAATTAGTGCAAAGGGAAATATCAGAATTTTTACAAATTTCCTGCCAATAAAGTGCAAAATTTACAAAAAATTAGTGTAGCTACAAATTCCTAGAAACCATGACTGGGGTTAAAATTGTAACATGTGGAAGAATGACACTCCATATCTCAATACATATGCTGCATGATGCATCAAACATGTGTGACAGGCAATATTGAACATTTACTTCAACTGAGTATCAATAAAAGAACTAAATACTTTTTCGTGCTATA